>CM056377.1:106651091-106933231 GCA_029718625.1 Synaphobranchus kaupii | reverse complement strand
ATGGATCACTTTAAGGGTTGTTTTTCCTGACAAATTTTCCTATTGAACTCTATGGAAAAATAAGTCAGGAGAACTTAAGTGTTTAATTTAAGTCATTGATTGGCTAAAGAGTCTGCACACCTTGTTTCCAAGGCCTAAACTGGCTGCTGATTGAAAGGAAATCACAAAAACCAGCAGACACAGCGGCCCTCCAGGACTGGAGTTTGAGATCCCTGGCTTAGAGGGTACATGTGAAACGTATAGAGGCAAAATGTAAAAAGGTACTGAATGTCATGCAGGTAATGGCAGGATATGAGTGGGGTGCTGAGAGGGGCTACTTCGTAAATATCTATCAAGCCCTCATTTGGTCTGCCATGGACTATGGTTGCTTGGTATATGGGTCAGTGGCTAAGATAGTCTCCGATCAGCTAGATGCTATACAGATGCTATACAAGAGCACTTTAGTTGTGCTGTGGAGCAGTTAAATCACCTCCTCATACTGCACTCAGGATGGAAATGGGCGAGATGCCTTTAGGGTTGAGGTGGGTGAAAATGAGCTTGGCATACTGCTAACTTTGCAGGACTGAGATGATGGGCACCCAACCCCAAATGTATTAATAATACATGCATTTTGATGTTGTTGGGTCACAGACATCAGGAAGACATGGCATGCAAAGGATATGTGACCAAATATTAAAAATGATTACTTTATTCTATATATAAATGCAGGGGTGCCAATAATTATGGCACACGTGGTTTTGTTAAAAATACTTATTTCTTGATGAGGGATTTTTTTTCTCATAATAAATTTACTTCAATTAAAGGTTGGATTTTTCTCATTTTTTCAGTGTGAGATTAAGCTAATTCACCAAACGGTGAATTTTCTATAACCCTTTTTACTCATCTTTGCCAGGGGTGCCAATAATAGTGGAGGGCACTGTACATGGTCCAGAACAGGTGTACACATGCAAATAGTTTTGTTTTCTTTGTGCAGTTGAATATTAAAATGAGAAATAACTCTTATTCTGCAGAAAAATTGTCCTAAAACAATCATTTATATAATTTATATTTATAGTTTATATGATATCAGTATTTGTTCATTGTACAGATCCTTTCCAAAAAATTAGAATATCATGGAAAAGTTTTTTTTTTTCCATAATTCCATTCAAAAAGTGAAACTTTCATAGATTATAGATTCATTACACACAAAGTGAAATATTTCTAGCCTTTATTTGTTTAATTTTTCATAATTTTGGCTTACAGCTCCAGAAAACCCCCAAAACAGTATTTCAAGAAATTAGAATAGTGTGTCGAAAATCAGCATTTACTTCAGTTATTTCAGAGAATTAATGTTTTAGACTGAGTGTCACACTATCATCTAATTTACTCAAAACACCTGCAAAGTTTATCTCAGTTTGGTTCAGTATGGGGAAGACTGCAGACTTGACAATTGGCCAGAAGACCACAAAAGGTCATCGCTAAGGAGGCTGGCTGTTCACAGAGTGCAGTGTCCAAGCATATCAATAGAAAGTTTAGTGGAAGGGAAAAATGTGGCAGGAGAAGGTGCACAAGCAAAAGAGATGACCGTAGGCTTCAGCGGATTGTCAAGCAAAGACGATTCCAAAATTTGGCGGAGATGCAGAGGGAGTGGACTGAGGCTGGAGTCAGTGCTTCAAAAACCACCACGTACAGACGTATCCGGGACATGGGCTACAACTGTCGGATTCCTCGAGTCAAGCCACTCCACTCATTCTCTGTATAATAACTGAAGTAAATGCTGATTTTCGACACACTATTCTAATTTCTTGAAATACTGTTTTGGGGGTTTTCTGGAGCTGTAAGCCAAAATTATGAAAAATGAAACAAATAAAGGCTAGAAATATTTCACTTTGTGTGTAATGAATCTATAATCTATGAAAGTTTCACTTTTTGAAGGGAATTATGGAAAGAAAACAACTTTTCCATGATATTCTAATTTTTTGGAAAGGATCTGTATATGTCATTGAGAAACATTTACATAATTATTTAATACTAAAGCCCAAGCTTTGTGACATTTGTGAGGTGAATGAATATTATTATGTATCTCTGAGCTGATAGAGGGTCTCTTTAGAGTTCCCTGCAGGCTTCTCAATTCAAATTCCTGGTTCCTTTGTGAGAAGGCCCTGACTGCTGTGATGGCTACAATGCGTTTGCCTCGCTCTCATTAAAAGACATCCTGCTTGTTTTTCTTTCTAGCTTTGAATGAGTTATTTGTGCGTGCGCATCTTCGTGTGTGTGTGTGTGTGTGTGTGTGTGAGAGAGAGAGAAACAGAGAGAGAGAGAGAGAGAAAAGAAATGCAACTTCAGCACTGCATAGTGATGTGATGCTTGGACAGTGCCCTCTGGCAGGACTGTGTGAGTCCTCAGGGTCCGTATCAGAAATGAAAGGGAAAACAAACTTCCTGATTTTATGTTCGTCTGTGCTAATCAACTGGTGGTCCAACTCTACTGGCATCATAGCTGGTGGTGTGTGCATAGGCAGAAAGTTGACCAACATTTTCTTGTGGAACGGGGAATTTCTCACAACCCAAAGGACGTCCTATGTTAATATTCTGGCACGATATTAAATGAACATGCCTGGATGGAGGAGACAAAGGCAGGGGCTTTTTGTGAATTAGGCAGAAGTGATGAGGTGGCAGTTGCACTGTGGCCTACTAGATGCAGATGCTGTCCCAAGCACGAGGTCAGTGGAATACAACAGGTTGTTTGAATGGATATGGAATCGTAAATGAGGGCAGTAGGAATCAAAATCATGGGGGTGGAGGTTTAGCATTCTTCAGCGTAAAGTATAAAAAAATAGCTGTGTCCCATTGATTTAAGCCTGCATGGCGAAGCAGCCTTACGGCTTATGCACTCATCAGCATCGCTATCTGCAAGCTGGGCTTGGGAATACATTCCAGAGATTCCATTTCATGCCTATGATTCATTCTTCCTCCTTGGACGGAATCTTTACTGATACAGCGGTCCATGATCTCAGAACAAAGATAATTGCCAGTGTAGCTTGCCTATGGGGCCTTCATTATGCCTGCCTTCAAAATTCAAGCTGTAATGCTTGGAACCTCAAACTGTATATGACCCCCCCCCATATCGGACGAAACAAGATGGAAGCAATGAAACAGCGCATGAGCGACTGTAATTTGACTGAAGCGTGGTTTTCATAAATTTACAGGATCGGCATGAATCGCCGTTTCCATATTGCTCCAGTACCGCTGAAGTGATACAGTCAGCTCCGGCACGATCGCGCGCATTGTGCGTATTAGGTACACATCCAAACAAAGATAACGAATGAGGTGAGAAGATGTTTCAATCATGTTTTTTTACCGGAAGGCTTGAACAGTGTGTGATTGGAGTGGCACCATTGAGAGTAAAGTATCCTGTCATCTGGTAAAATCTTTGGTTGAATGCGGAAAACAAAGATGGCAGCATGCACAAACAATAGCCACTGCTCCATTGTTGGGAGAGAGACGACACTAAGGGAAGTGTAGCACCTGATTAAGAATGGTGGTGGTAGAGTAAATTGTGTATCGGTGCTGGTGGACGGTGGAAGTTGTGCTAATACAGATCAGAACAAGGCTGAATTACTTACTTTTCAGGGTTGTAACTGAAAAAAATACATAGTGCTGATAATTTAGGTGAAGAATATACAAACCACCAAAACGGCTGAACATTTTGGCTGAACATGGTGATGTGTATGAGAAGGAGAATCCATTGGATGGAGCAATGGAGGCAGATTTGTCTTTATTTGTAATTAACCGAGCAATTAAAAGCTGCTGGTCAGGATATGACACCGCTCCTGGTCAGGATATGATAAGTTTATAAATGTCAGGATATATAAATGTTTCATCATTTACCTGAAAAGTTTCTCATGGTTCTCCTGAGATTTTATAATAAAGTATGGGCTGAAGAAAAGCTACCTGCTCGATGGAAGGAAGCGATAGTGCTTCCTATAGTGAAACCAGTTAAGGATCCCGTAGATCCAGGCAGTTACAGACCTATTGCCCTCATGTCCAATGTATGTACAATTATGGAGAAAATGATTGTAGAGAGACTACTATATTATTTGAAAAGTAGGCAACTTTTTTCATCGCTGTAAAAGTGGTTTTTGTAAGGCAAGATCTACACTTGGCGCCCTGGTCAGGTTGGAGGTGATGAAAGCATTAGCCATGAAAAGTTCTGGTGGCGGTATATTTTGACATTGAGAAAGCCTGTGATGCCCTATGGAGAGAGTGTTTCCTGATAAAATTAACTAGAATAGGTATTGTGGGCAGAAATTTTAATTGTATTTTAGATGTTCTGTTTAGGCCCATATTTAAAGTAAGGGTGGGCTCTAAGCTGTCAAAAGCATACAGAGTATCGAATGGCACCCTGCAGGGTGCTGTTATCAGCTCTGCCTCATTTAATATAATGATTAATGATGTCTCCATGTATGCGGGTCCCCAGCATTGTATGCTGATGACAGAGCTATTTGGAGGAGAGGGCATAATGTAAGTATGTGACAAGAAAGGTACAGGTGGAAAAGTGGTCCTTGAACTGGGGATTTACGTAAATTCTCTATTGCAAATCAAATTATGTGTTCTTTACTAGGAGGAGGATACCTGAGTCTGTGAAAGTACACTTACAGTGAGCACCATAATTCATTGGACAGTGACACATTTTTTGTTATTTTGGTTCAGTACTCTAGCACTTTCAGTTTGAAAGGATACAATGATGATGAGGTTGAAGTGCAGACTGCCAGCTTTAATCTGAGCGTATTTTGATCCATCTCGGATGAACCGTTTAGAAATTATAGAACCTTTTGTACATAGTCCCCCCCCATTTTTGGGCATCAAAAAATATTGGACAGTTTAACATAATGTAGAATAAAGTAATAATTTTTAATATTTGGTCGCATATCCTTTGCATGCCATGACTTCCTGATGTCTGTGACCCAACAATATCAAAAGACTCTTGATATCTTATTTTCTGGTACTCCAACAAGCCATACTATAACCTCTCTGCATTTCAATGGATCTATGTATATGGGAATTGGGGGGTGGGACTAGATTTAGCTGTAAATTACACTGGAACAATATGGAACACATGGTTGGCTAAATGGCTCTAAGTCAGCAAGGGTCTGACGTATCAAACACGCCTTAAACCATCACTCTGCTGCCAGATATGCAGTAGATATGGATGGATAACTGTGTACTGGCATATGTGTGCTGTTTAATGTGCACTGTTTAGTACGCGACGTGCAGTGCACAAAAGTGCACTTAAGACGTCCCACCCTTAGGCGGCCATGTCACATCTTGTTTTTGTTGCTATTGAAGGAAAACGTCAGCGAAGCTGCGACTCATTTTTTTTAAATGAAGCTGCGTGTCATATTTATGCGACCAAAATGTTTGTGTACTTCTTCAAAAGTGTGCTCCTGAATATACTCAGCGATGTCATACGGGGGTTACTACATTGAGAGAAAATTTTGACTACTTAATGATTTGAAAGTAAATATTTTTAAAAAACCCTCCAATATAATTAGAGGGATTAGAGTTTAGGATTTTACTCCCAAAAAGGTGATGCTTTTCATAATCTTTGATGACAAGTAGATTCCAATGCCATTACGTTGCTCACACTGACACTGAAACATTGATGTGAGATTAGATACAGTATCAACACATATCTGTCTCAGTAGTTACATTACACCATTTATAATTAGCCAGCCAGCTCCTCAAATAAGAGTGAATGCCAGACCATCATGGGTACAATGTAAAGCCAATTCAAGCAAGATATTACAGATTGTTCAAAAGAAACATAGCCACATCCGCATCACTGTAACTAGCTATAGGTACAATGAGACTGAATATATGCCTACCTTGTGCTCTAGCCTACATATGCCCATCGTTGACACTGCAGGCATAACAGGGATAGGATCTGACCGTCTCAATACTTTCCTCCTGTGTCACCAGGCAATTTGCATCACAGGTTACCTGGATGTGAATGGAGTGGACCCCCTTTTGATTCACATAGGTGAGTGGTGGGGTAGAAGGAGCACACAACTGCTTTTATTGCCATTCTTCTTATTTCAGACCGGTGTAAGAAAAATAACGAAATACAGTACCTTGGGACAACAGTGGAGTATAAGAACAGCCAAAAACAATTAAAAAGAGAAATAAATACAGGAATTAACATTATAATAAGAAAACAAGACGATTAAAAATAAATGCAATGTATGCATTTTTCCTGCTTGGGGGATTTATATCAAAGTAAAACTGGACAGCATAAGATCCACGAAAATGGTTGATTGGCTTTTGAATAGGTTAATAGGTTAAACTTGGCGCCGGTCTGAATTGCAGAACAAGCTGACCTCAGAATTGCAATGTGCAGCGCCAAAATTGCAGTGCGCTGCTTGATCTGCACTGACACATCCCCAACAGTGCCTCTCCTCCCACTTCAATGCATGGTGAGTCACAAAATTACCAAGTGGGCTCAGGCGCGTCAAAATACATGATGAACCAGTGTAACAGCTCGCCACCAGCCGGAAAATAGAGCCTTAAATTTGACAGTTCTAGTGGGCTCCAACTTTTCATCTTTATCAATTAAGCAATATCACACGAGAGGGAGTGCTGTGATACTGTCGCTGTAAGGTCTGTGTTAAGTAAGTGATAATCCACAATGAGGTGTGTGTTTACATGATTTTAATGCACAACACGGATGAAAATAACCAAGTGGAGAGGCCTCTTGACTACGAGCCATGCTGATATACAGTATACCATCACTCCCTCTTGTGTGATATTTTTTAAAACAAATATACTAGCCTATGAACTATTTACCAAGTAATGATTTAGACAACAGATTCTGGTTTTATTAGCCTGTGCCAACAAATATAGTTCCTTCAGGATTCTGATGACAAAAATGTTGCTCGAAATACGAGGCTAGCAAGCTTGTTAGGATACGACTAGTTTTTATTGTATACATTTATCTGCACGTTTCGATTGTCAGTGCAGCCAGTGAAATATGTGTCTGTTGTTGAATGACGCTTTCCTGAAATGTCAGATTCTGATGAGTTTGAGTGGAAAGCAGAATGATATTTTACAGTAAAAAGTGTTGTACTGTATCAGCACTCAAAAAATGCCTCTTGTCCAATCAAATTACTTTACCTGAACCAACTGTTGTATAATAGCAATTATAACCTATTTGCTGGCTTTCAGTTCTAGTTTCGGTTTAGTTCAGTTTCTAGCAATCTTGCCTGGAGATAGAAGTCTGGTTGCCATCACAGCAGGCATTGGCCACCTGGAAAGTGATAATAATTTGAAGATGTTGGCCAATGAAAAGCACTGTTGGGGAGGCTTTGCATGAGGGCTTCAACAACAGAATGATACTTTAAAAACAGGGTGCAGGATGAGTATAATGAACCTATCCTGCCCGAAATACTTCATAATTTTACTGAGCCATTTTACATCATTTGGTTTGCATTTTCTTGTAAAAAAATGTTCCTGCCATAAATTGTCATGTGGCTATGCATTTTTTTCCTGTCATGAAAATCTTATTCATTGCCACACCAAACTCACTGAATCACTGGAATACTCTTCTGTAATTGATGTCTTTCAGTATTTCCACTTACACAGGCAGGAGGAAAAAGGTGGTTGAAAGTCCTGTGTATCTATCTGGCATAAACTGAAAAATGCACCTCTTCAGACAATATATCAGCCCATTCTGTCTTGATTCCTAACTCTATTAAATGCTTCAAAAATAACCACTACCTGGCTCTATCTATAACTGCTTGACTTTTGATTATGTACAGGAAAAAGCATGTTCTTGCACTTGTTTCTGCCCTGTCTAAAATTGACTTTCCAGGTTTAATGGTGTTATTCTTGCTTTGTTATATGAAGTTATTTGTCAATTGCTGTGCTCTTAAATGTAAATGTAATTGACTGTGATGACCTTTGCTGGGCAGCATTAGAAAGGTGTAATAAAGGATAAGGGTATGTAACAATAAAACAGAAAACAGACTATTGACCTCTGTGCCACTGGATTGTGGGTTTGAGTCCCTCAAGGGACTATCAGCTGTCTACGGCAAATACCTCCTGGCTGTATTTTATATGTACTGATATCACTGCAAATAATGCCCCCTATGGGATTATGGGCAATTATTACTGGATGAATGTATGTTTGGTGGGGTCATGTGACCCATATCAACACCACTGTTGGAGTACATGAATGAAAATCACCTACTGATTCTCTCTCCTCCCATCTCTCTACAGAAATCACTGGCACTTGGAAATTAACACACATTACTCCCCAAATCTGCACAAAGGCCATGCAGTGCTGTGCTGTGACGGGAATTTTTTAACTTACCATGGATGAATTTATCAGAAACCTGATCTAAGGCGGGATTTCTCTGGATAGGAGGATGAAGAT
Organism: Synaphobranchus kaupii; assembly: GCA_029718625.1. Classification (NCBI taxonomy): domain Eukaryota; kingdom Metazoa; phylum Chordata; class Actinopteri; order Anguilliformes; family Synaphobranchidae; genus Synaphobranchus; species Synaphobranchus kaupii. The sequence goes on along the minus strand of CM056377.1, from coordinate 106,924,819 downwards.
GATGCAGGATCGCTGGAACACAAATGCACGAAGACAAATGTATTTCTCCCTCCACCAGTGACATCCAGAGGGCTGCGCTCACAACCAGTGAAGTAGGCAACCGTACCTTCAAGGCCTTTCTCTTTCTGCCGTGGTGAGTAAAAGGAGCTCTACACTGTTTTGCAGAAGGAATGGAATTTAGAATGCGGGATCAAGGCATGTCTCCCCATAGGTTAATCAGCGACTGTCTCCCCATTGGTTAATCAGTGACTATCTCCCCATTGGTTAATCAGCGACCCTGCTCTTCATGAACCTGTGATTCCAGTTAGAAAATTTGGACAAATTTCAGACAGTATTTTCCCCCCCATTTACAGCCGGTTTCCTACTGGGTTTCCATTGTACTGACTAACAAGGGTAGATGATAATATCGCTGAGAATCCATGATTGGATTATGGAAGCACAGCTGGGACTAGTAATTCTGTGATAATTGCAAATTTTCTCTCCATTGCAAAAGTTGGTCAACTTACTGTATTGGACTCACTGCAGCGCAGTAAAAGGTACACAAGCATTAATGTGACCATTTTAATATATGGAAAACTAAATTTAGAAATAGTTGGAGTCATCAGTAAATTAATCAGTTAAAGGGATGCAACCATATTGTTTTTTTTATTAGAAAGAAACCTTTAAATACATCATAGTGAAAGAATGGGTACACACTGCACAGGGTAGATTAATCAAATAGCTGATTGTAGAGGGTGGAGAGGGTCCTGACCTTTCGAGGCACTCTCAGTAAGAATGTGGTTATAGCTCCAAGGGCATTTTAAATGTCATTCATGCAAATCTGCCAACACTTCTATGCTGCTTTACAATTGGGCCATGCAGTCATTTTATCATGCAGTCGGTTCATTTTGGGGGAGCTACTTTATGCTTTGAGTGTTGAACATCAGATCAGACATAATTTGGAGTGTGGCTAATGTTTCAGAATTTGTTTTGTTATTATTATTTTTCTGTCTTTGGGTAGTCTCATTAATAGTGTGGTTCACTGTTAGGCAAGTCTGAGAATAAAAAATAAAATTCAGCTTTGTGCTACCGCTAATTTTCTTCTTCTTCTTCTTCTTCTTCTTCTTCTTCTTCTTCTTCTTCGTCTTCATCTTCATCTTCTTAATTTGAGGACTGCGGTAAAGTCTGTTTTAGATTTTTTCATAAAGCATAATAGTTTATAAAACCATTTCATTTAGCGACTAACTTGATTTTCAAACAATTCTCAAAGAATTTGGAGCACCATCTGCTGTTCACATTGTTCTATATTTTTATATCCAGAAAATGCAAACCTGGAATGTTATGTCATCATCTAAACGCAGTGCCCAATTTTCTATCACCTAGATTGTGTACGGGTTAAGGTTTATGAATTTAGGTTATTAATCTTGGATTTTAAAAGCTCAGTTTAAACTGAAATTGTGAGAAAAAAAATAGCATTTGAAAACAATGCTTTTAGTCTGCAGTGTTCCTAAAATCCCTGCTGGACCAGCGATTGAGTGTGGCCATTCGGAATGTCACCCTATTCAGATTTTTGAGGAGGTAAACGCAGCCTGAGTCGTAGAGGGCTGAAGTGTCTACGTGTTATTTCTCCACTCACATAACCACCTAATTCAGTGAATCACTCAATTAATTTAATCAATTTATCTTCCCTCCCCAGTTCTGAGAGTGATTAGTGACATACAGTATTGAGATGTAGAAAACCTGCAGTAACTTAAGTTGAATTCTAGATGTACACTGCAGTAGGGTAGCTGCAGGAGAAGCTACTCGTGATGTCATAATATCAGGTGACAATATTGAGGGGTGTAATTACTTTGTGTTTTGCAACTTAAATTATCTTAAAGGGTAAGTTCGCTATTTTGGACCTTGGACCCTATTTGCGGTCCGTCTTCCATGAACCTGACCCATGAAGTCCATTTTTTCGCTGATCGGTCCAGTATTGAGTTCGGTACAGATTTCCTGTAGGCTCTCACTGGGCTACAATGGAAGTGAACGGGGCAATCAGAAATGTTATGGAAAAACAACGATAAATGTGCTTTTATAGCTCAGTGTGTATTCTTACGGTCTCAGTATGCTCTCCTGTGAAATGTAGGCTATCGCAAACGCAAACCGAACGTTGAAACAACAGTTCCATTTGAAACAGAACTATTTCTCCGACCGCACTACCTCGCACTGTAAACTTCAGCAGTCTAGCTACGTTGTAGAGAGGGGCGGGCCGCTTGAAAAGCAGTTGATCACAAATCCTGACCTCCCGTTGGAGTTTACTATCTAGTAGCCTACAGCAGAAATATTTGTAACGTAGTTTTTGTAATCATCATTTGTAATAATTCATCACAGCAATGGTGCGCGAATGTGCAGTCCCCGGTTGTGGGAATAAAATGTCTGGACGCTCAAATACCAGTTTTCACAGGCTCCCGTTCTCTGACCCAGAAAGATTGAGACTTTGGCTGGTTGTCTTACGGATCGACATAAACACTCCAGTCAATCAACTCCGTTTGGCAGACTCGCGAGTTTGTGGAGCGCATTTCGACGCTACTGATTTCTGTAACCGCAAATCAGAAGCAAAACACTGGTTTCTAAAGAACACAGCTGTTCCTCGTGTCGGACCTGCAGCACTATCAAGCACCGGAGCGGAGGTAAGTTATATTTAGCTATAACGTAACCTTTTTATTATTTTTGAGCGCGTCCTCTGACCCAGCACTCAATACCAACTAACAAAATCCGAGCTTGACATAAGTTGTTTTCTTGTAACAAAACTGTCGGAAACGTTCATCAACTATAACTTTTTACAATTCTATAATGTTTTATTTACAAATGCTTGACGCATGGTGTCCTGTCCAAAGTTCTCATCTATCACATATCTGTTGGCAGTCATAGTGTAATGGTAATCAATGGAGATGATCCAGTGTCATCCACGGATACATCCAGGTTTTCAATGGCATTCGGTAGCAACAGATCCCACTCCCTACAACACAAACTTTCCTCCTCTCTGGGCATCTGCTTGCACCTCTTGCAAGAACACCAAAAGTCCCCCGAAATTCTTGGTCTAGCCTCGGCAGCGACTTCGGATAACATTACCTGCGCAACTTCAGCCTCTCTCTCTTCTCTTGCTCTCTTATCATCCATCTCTTGTAGTTCCGTGTCCGTGTATTCTGGCTCAAATCTGTAGCCAGTATCGTCAAAGTCAAAATCGAATTCTTCGTCTTCGTAATCATTATAGTCATCCATCATCCAAGTTTTTTTGTGGAAATTGTAGCCTACGTTGCTGCAGGTAAACAAACGCAGACTGCTCAGCTAGATAGTTTCGTAAACGGCCGGCACACCTTCCCGCTCCCCTACCCCCGACACATAGTACTCCGCGAGTGCAGCGCAAACAAGCAACAGAGAAATGCTTACTTCCAAGCCATGCCAAGCATGTAAAAATGTTCGGATTGAGATACATTTCACAGGAGAGCATACTGAGACCGGTAACAATACACCCTGAGCTTCCCGTCTCATTTATTGTACATGAAAGCACATTTATCGAACATTTCTGATTGCCCCGTTCACTTCTATTGTAGCCCAGTGAGAGCCTACAGGAAATCTGTACCGAACTCAATACTGGACCGATCAGCGAAAAAATGGACTTCATGGGTCAGGTTCATGGAAGACGGACCGCAAATAGGGTCCAAGGTCCAAAATAGCGAACTTACCCTTACTATTTTATCTCCCTTCCATGTCTCATAGAGAATATGCCAGTGCTGTTTTCAGTCTTCCCACAGGACCACAGGGAAGGTTTCAGTCTTCCCACAGGACCACAGGGAAGGTTTCAGTCAAGTTTCTAAGAGGGCGAAACTAGATAATTTTTCTATTTTCCTAGGTAAACTACTTTGCTAGCTACATTAATTTAGTTCAGCCAGCTTGATATTTACATTACTATAATTTAATTAACCAAGCATGTTAGCTAGCTAATATTTAGATAACTTGTTCGTATTATTAGTTATTAGTTTGCTAGCTTTGATGCCGCACTAAAACTGTAATGATCTATAAATTAAATACTAACATTGTAACATGGCAAGTACACGTTCATGTTTTACTATGTAAACTGTTGCTGCCGTGAAGATTATATATAGAATAGGTTTAATTTACATATCTAGATTAGAGTCAAATTACTTCAAGGCTACTGACTTCTCAGACCACTGGAGGGAACTTAGGTTTAATTCATTTGCATTTCACAGGGAATCAATGCATCCCTCTTTCAAAAAAATAAATAATCGAAAAGCAGCGTCATTCATGGTTTACATTTTAAAGAGGTTACTCAGACTGAGACTGAGTGAAGCAAAGATGCTCCTGAGTGGGCAAATGTGATCTGCTTTCCTGAGGAGAGCTGTGGGGAGTCTCACCCAGCATCTCAGGAACATTTCTCGCTCTTAGCCATTTGACCAGGTGTTCTCATTAGCGCCTTCGCTCTCATCCTCAGGGTTGAGAGCAGCTAGGAGATTGTTAATGTGTCCCCTGTTCCTGATATCCAGATAAATTGAACTATACTGAATATTGTTTTCAAGGAGGCTTGTAAGTACAGTATGTCTCTGTTTATGTTACCAGTTTGGCAATCCTCCCTGAGAATCAAATCACTTAAAAGTGCCATTACAATTAAAGAACTGGACTTACAACCATAACACGGTTGCTCAAGTCCCAGGCAGGATGCTGCTGCGATTTGCTTCATCAACAAACACAACTTAAATTGTGTCAGGAAGTATTAAGTTTAAATTGATAAGTATGTAAATAATTCTGGACAAGGGATCTGCTAAGCATTGCAAGTACATAATGTAATAATAACTTTCATAATACAATGCAGAAGGGTGGGAAATGCACTGCCTGGCCAAAAAAAAAAGTCGCACACTCTAATATTTCGTTGGACGGCCTTTAGCTTTGATTACGGCGCGCATTCGTCCTGTTATTGTTTTGACAACCTTATGCAACGTCACAACATTTATTTCCGTCAAGAGTTGCATTCATTTTTGGCCGAGGTCTTGTGTTGACGACGGGAGAGTCGAACCACACGTAAAGTCTTCTCCATCCCAAAGACTTTCAGTGGGTTTAATGTCAGGACTCTGGTGGCCAATTCATGTGTGAAAATGATTCCTCATGCTCCCCGAACCACTCTTTCACAATTTGAGCTCGATGAATCTTGGCATTGTCATCCTGGAATATGCCCATTGATGGGATAACCTGGTCATTCAGTACATTCAGGTACTCAGCTGACTTAATTTTATTGCTGCATAACGTTGCTGAGCCTAGACCTGACCAATTAAAGCAACCCCAGATCATAACACTGCCTCCAGAGGCTTGTACAGTGGGCACTATGCATGACAAGTGCAACGCCAACTTTTTTTTTGGCCAGGCAGTGTATATCGTACGCCTATTTTCCATGAGTGTGCTTAGTTCATGATTAAAAGAGGTCACAAATTTACTGTGTGAGAGAGAGAGCTGTGGTATTTCAGGAGCATAAACATCAAGATCGCATCATATTTGCTAGGCTAGTAAGTTACCATGGAGGTACTTGACTTGAGTTACCAGCCTTAGTGCAACAGCTGAAACAGCAATGTGTCAATCAAGAAATAAGTCCTGTTCCCATAAGGCTGGTGACTGTGTTCAAAAGAGAGAGACAATTTGAATGTGATTCTGAAAGAAACAGCAAGTAATACAGAGTGAGATCGATTCAGTCAGAAAAGAAAAACTTGTGACACTTCCATGACAGTCCAGAGGGTACAATTTAATCAAGGGATGATATTTGTCAATGGAATCCTGTGTTCTAATGTCAGAGACGTCTTCAAATGTTTGTGTTTTCTGTCCCTCTGATATGCATTTAATTTACCATGATCCGGTCTTGTACCTCATTCTAGAAAAGATTTTCTGTCAATGAGTTTAGGATTGCTGTAATTGTTATTAATTGCCTGAAGATGTTTAGGTGAAGTTAGGTGAGGTAGTTTGATTCCTGAAAGAACAGCACGCTAGACTTTCAAGAACTGGGTACTTGACACTGGCATAGCTACATACTCCAGAATATTTAAATTGATTTAAAAAGAATGCATGATTGAATAAATTGCAGCTTTTACTGAATAATATTTTATAGATTGTTCCTGAGTATGTACGAATATAACAATATTGACCACTGCAGTAGGCCTTTGCTTAGAGTCTCTTGTTGTGTTCCGTTCACTGTGACAAGGTTCACCGTATGATCAATGTCTTCATGACATGATGTCTAATTCTTCTCTAACTCCACAGTGCAGCCTTGCTGTGAATGTTTTTTTGTGTGCCTAAGTATCTGTATTTATCTCTGTCAAGTGAAGGTTTTCGTGCTCTTTAATTCATTGATTTAATTACATCTGCAAATAAGGTTTGCAGACAGGCCCTTTGGCACTGGATTCGACAGCAATGTCCCGAAATGGTGGTCAGCAGATTCAGCGATCCATTAACATTATGACATTTGGGTAGTACCAGAATGGGACCATGTATATGGCTCTATATGCTAAATTATCACTGCACTGCACTGTTACAAGCTTGTCAGTACATTACATTACATTACATTACAGGCATTTAGCAGACGCTCTTATCCAGAGCGACTTACCTTGTACCTTGCTCAAGGGTACAACGGCAGTGTCTTACCTGGGAATCGAACCTGCAACCTTTCCGTTACAAGGCCAGTTCCTTAACCATTATACTACACTGCCGCCCTTATAGTACAAACTGACACAATGATTATGGAAAGATTTAGAAAGATCCTGAGAAAAGGCAATATATTATTATCATAGTCATATAAATCATATACTGTATTTACTAGTAGTTACCAATGATTGCTTGATCATTTGCATCAACAGTACTTTGGTTGTTAGGATTCAGGGTCACACAACATCAGAAATCAAAGGATGTGCAAGAGGTATTGATGCATCACTCTTCAAATCTTTTCATCGTAAATGCCTTTTAACAAACCTTGTGCAACTTGGCTCCATTCAAAAGGTGAAAGATTCAGTTTTGTGAAAGCTTTTCAACGGAAAAAAAAGATATCACATGTAGCTTAGTTTAGTTAATTATAGGCAGTCCTATATGCCATTTTTGTACAACATTGGAATGCCGAACAGAAAGGAACCTGGGGGTGGATGTGTATTGTCTGCGAAGATTTTCTTCCCACGGAGAGAAATGTAATGAGCATTAATCATATCTGGAGGAAGACGCTTGGCTGGTTGGTGTTGTGGATGATGTTTGAGTCATGCTAATAGAACAGCCCAGCAGATCCTACCCTATGATCTTCCATGTAGATCAGTGGGACTAGTCTCCATGGCAACGCCGGCAGATGGAACGCAGCTACACCTCAGCAGAGTAGAGAGTGGCTGGAGTCCCTGTAGAGGGAGTTTGCATGGTGTTACAGGACAAGTGCTACGATTGGTTTTTCTTCCTAACGTCCACACGCCTGGCATTCTCGTGGCCCCATCAGCCTCTTATTCCTGTTAGGGCTCATAATAACTGTTTTATTGTTCTCTTCTGAAACTGAGTTTACGTGATCTGCGTTCGCATTTCAACGTGCAGGCCTTTAGACCAAATGTTAACAACATCCAATCAGCTGTTGTAGTATAATCTGAACTATCAAGCCTTCTTTGCAGTAGATATTGGAATGGGGTGTGTTTCTTTGTCCTTGGCTTACTATTCATTTGATACAAATATAAAGACAGTGTGGGACTGATGAAAAACTGATTCAGACAGAAGCATTATACTCATACTTGGCTATTTATTTAGAGCTCAGTTTAATGCTGCAGTGCGTAAAATGCAGTCTTACATGTCTAGCTGTGTTCGACCGAACTGCTGACGTTCTGGGCTGCGTCGGAAACAGTGCCTTCCTTATTCATACCTTAAAGGGTTGAGACTGGAGACAGCAACATCCCACCAACTGCCTGGGGATGTAATTCAAGCACTGAAATGAATAGACATGCACAGGCCAGAATTGGCGAGTGTTTTCAGGTTCATACAGTATTACATACATTACTACGTGTAAATATTTGTGGACACAGGATTAGGGCCCAAGCAATTTGATCTTTTTGTCAGATAGCGCCAATACATAATGGATAACCCAGCTGAAATGTTTAAGATAACATCAACATTTGATTAAAAAAGTAAAAAATGGTCAGAGTATAATGACAAAGAAAACATTAATTCAAATAAAATACATTTAAGAATTTTAAAAGTTTTTTCCTTCTGCACCTGATAAGTTTTAAACAGTGGTTTACCAATTCAGGATAAATCAAAATACTTTTAAACAAAATGTATTCTTTGTAGATAAGTTATATAACTGAACGACACCTACGACAACAATTAAGTGCTGCAGCTTTCTGCTTAAAAAACAGCTTTCCCTGAAAAACAAGTCCTAAACAAGTCCTCTAAAACCTGAAATCCATTCAATTAACTGACAATGTTGGCAAAGGGGAGATTGTATTCTCCACCTCTCCCAACTATTCTACTGCAAGAACACAAGTCAGTGCTCTATTACAGTGGCATGATTGTTGACTGGTATCCTCGTGGCTGGGTGCCTCGTGGCATATGTGCTAAGCAAGTAGATCCATCATATGATTTTGATGCGACTGATTGAATTAAATATTTAGGCTTCAAAGCTGTAATCAGTGTTTTTTAGGCTGTCAGACCATAATGTCTGAATTATTTTTACTTGGCTGCCATTTTCTTTCTTATTTCCTTCTCTCTCTTTCTGGCTTTATTCCTCACATATCCTGTTACGTGGATGTGATTAGTCTCGAATTGGAAGACTCATAATGTAGTTAAATGTATTTCAAATTGATTCATTGTTTTGGCTCAAGCCCACACTTTTGTGGACAGAAAAGACATTTTCCACAAGTCAGTAATTTTTTTTTTGCATAATATATGTAAATTGGAGAACTTAGAGCATGACTAAAATTAGCTTTTAAAATTTGGCACATTTATTTTTCGTATTGCTAGATGCAAGTGGAAACCTTTTCATCACCCTAAGCCATCGACTACTTCTTTATAGTCACCAAAACATGTTCAGTAATGATAATAATTGCATGTGTATAGTGCCTTTCATCTCATGATCTCAAAGTACTTTACAGAAATGTAGGAAACTCACCTCAGCCACCACTAACAATAGTGGTGCATGGTAGCCACAACAGCTGATGTAGATTGGGAGGAAATTATTGACCTAAAAAAACTGGGCAGGTTGAGACAGGTCAGTAATTTTTTCAGGATGCCGGGGAACCCCCTACTCCTTGTGACCAGTGCTGTGGGATCATTAATGACCACAGTGAGTCACAAACTTAGTTTAACAGCTAATTTGAAAGACTGATACAGCAATCCGATGCAGTAGCTATGGAGTTGTGGTTTTAGGCCACATTCCAAAAATTCTGTCAAAGTTCCTGAGAGCAGAGCGTGGGCATTCCATTTTTTGGCATTTACAAAAATGACACTTGACAACAGCTTGACTTAATTCATATCTGGTCCATGTATTGCTTTTGATTGCCGGTGTGTGTAAAATGCACTGGATAAATGGTGGCTGGATCTTATTAATGCAAAGAGGTTTAACCTCCCAAATAAATCTATAATTCTTGTAAATTTAATTGAAATAAAATTGCTAGGTTTTGTCATGTCCTGGGTATGTTCTTGGAGCAACCTACACGCAGAGCTTTGAACCCTTGACTGTCTGCTCTTCTCAATTCGATTTGTACAAAGGGCCTCTTTTTTCAGCAATGTACATGGAACAAAAGGACTTATGCCTTTCAGCATGGCACACAAAAGCGATGGATATTTCAGGATTTCCTTATGGAACTATTATCCATTTTCTTTTAATCTGGTTTGGCATTTGCAGATGGTTTGCTAATCACCCTGCCCTTGCCAGTCTGTGTCCACTAATTTTACCTGTCAGTCTATAATCTAATCTGTAAACAAATTCAACCTCTTTTCATAGGAATCATTGTTCATAGAGCACATTACAGTACTATAGGCCTACATTTTTTGTTTCAAGCATTTTGCTCGCAAGTATAATTTCATGAAATTAGCATAGGCCTATTATCTGTGTTTCCTCAGCACACGGAAGTAAGGTCTGAGTGTTTATTGTGCTGGTTCACTCATCCACATGAGAGGCTTTGCGTGGGATATTCCCATGAGGGTGAAAGGGTCTGCTTTATGGCTCACCCTGCTCTCCTTTTGACACCTTTCCTGGCCGGGCACCAGGGCTGGCTGCCTGGCCCCAGCGAGGCTGGCAGAGATGGCGGTCTGCTGCTGTGGTGTATTTCCACTGCCCGTTCCCCCACAGAGGCGCCATTCAAGCCTACATTAATTATGCCAGCGTGGCAGCTGTTCCTCAATGTCCCATTTCCACTTGGAGGGCATAGGTTTGTTTAGCCAAGTTCAAAACAACTTTGGGCTAAGACAAAGTATAGGAGTGTCGCCTGAATGTGCTTGTGGTCTCGGTGCGGCCATTGGTGCACCTTTCCTCAGTGCGGACATCTCATGCGCATCACACATTTCACTCTTAACTCTTAAGTAATGTTCATTCTAACATATTACTTGTAATAAAGTTGAATGCTCTGGATGGGCGTTTACCTGTCTAGCATTGATTTGAATGAAATTAAATGATATTAATAATAAACGAGTTGGCCTTTTCAGGAGCATGACTGGTGGTTCACCCGCAGACTGAAGACAGTGCTCTGAATTGTGTGTTGTGGTTTAAACCCCATTGTGCTGAGGCTCTGTCTCCCTACTCTGGTAGCCTACAGTGACCTCTCTGTCTCGTTCTGAGAACGGGCTCTGTGTTCCTCAGTGCCCTGCCGTCACATCTGTGCCGGTCTGTGCTCGAGCAGCAGTCCCTGTCCGTGTAGTCCTCAACCGCTTACATTCAAAACACATCAACTGTAGTCCACGGAAAGCAGAAAACAATCCCACTGAGCATCTATTTAAAAAGCCATTATTGTGTAAATGAAGAGTATCAATAGATTTATCTGTTCCAAAATATTGACTGACAGCTAAAGTCATGGGCATTTCAAACCCATGAATTGGAAAATGAAACTCAAAGCTCAGTGTAATTTCTCAGTGTAACCAATCTTTGCTGGTTCTTTATACAGTGTGATAATTAATTTTATGTGACACAGCTGCCAGCATAATTGCTCATTCTTTGAAAAACATATTACCAATGGTGTTAGAGTTACTAATTTGACGTGTGGATAACATATTTAATTGTTATACATAAATTATTATATGCAAACATTTCAAGGCTGATCATGGTATTGTGTAACAACAGAATTTTGCACATTCAGTAAATGTTCTATACTGCTTGGAAAAGGGGGATGCATAAACGATTATTTTATGAAATCAACATGAGAACTACAGCAAAATATGTGTATGGTAAATATTATGCTTTGCGCTTTCTGTTTGCCATATGGATAACAGAAATTAATGATATTACACATCATTGTACTGTACAAACTAAAATGAACTTCAGTATAATGTTGTGTTAACGGTACATAGCCATCTGAAAACAGGGTACACAGTAGTGTGTGTGTGTGTGTGTGTGTGTGTGTTTAGTTGTATGCATCTGTGTCATACACTGCAGGCCTCTGCTCTAAAGTACATCCTTAGTCCTAAAAGCCCAGTGAAATAAATGGTATAAAGATAAACAGATAACTTTAAACTCTCTCCTCTCGCAATGCAATGTCCTGTTTCAAGCATGTGAATGGGAGAGAGATGTTATCAAAGCATATCCGTCATTCAACAGAAAGAGATCACATCAGAGAGTGCCCAGCACCCTATTTAGCATGGTTCCAGAGCTGCTTCCGGGAAAGCTTTTAAATGATTTATGACATGCTTGATGCCACACACCAAAGGTGTTTACTGAAAGTTCTTACAGCTGTTTAAAGCTGCCTGATATTAACCATAATGTAGCAATGTGGCAGTGTAGTGCAGAGTGTATTAAACCAGGCTTGTAAGCAAAGGATTCAGTATCTGCTCTCTGATTGGGTACCTGGTGTTATTACTTTGATCAAGGCACTTTAGCTGTATTGCTTCAGTAAATATCCAGCTGTATAGATGGATAATAGAAAAATGTTTTTTTTTTTTTTAATTTGCCGCCAAACCCTGGGTTGTATATATCCAATTCCCACACCAATCTGGAATTTCTAACTACCTGCAGCCGCAGGGATTTTACATGCGTGAACCACCCAGCCAATTCGGTAAAGCTGGCGGTTCTCCTCCAAAACATGTGGGGCCCTATCTTACACCCGGCGCAAAGCGGCGCTAACCCAAACACAAGTGTCTTTGCTATCTTACACCCGGCGGTAGGTTCATTATAAAGCCTAACGCTCACACCGTTTAACTAGCATGTACTCTTGCGCCGTTTGGGCGTGTTGGTCTTAAGATGAGGAGTGGCCAGTATTCTTTTTGGCGTATTGCTATCTTGAGCCAGCAGAAAGCGCTTGCGCTAGAACCACCACTAACCTGGTCTAAAGTCATGTCGCAGTTGTATACATGTTATTTTAATGGCGCATATAAGTGCGTCTACAAAGGCGTGTGCACAATGCGCGTACCCTCCTGTCTGTTACACACAGGGGCGCGCACAAGCATGATTAAAATATCAAGATTACAATGTGAAATAGTATTATTGTGTAGCCTATATCAAAAAATACATAATAATAAAAGGGTCCATAGCCTACCTTTCCCTCAGCGAAGGGGAATGCCATGCACATTAAATTGCTTTCAACCCACTCCATCAACATCCAGGCGATGTGCGATGGTACGGGACAATGGCTATCCATTAAAAAGCAGCTATACCTATATCAAGCCTAATGCGCGAATTGTCATTCAATGGAAAACCCGCGCACGGCAATAGACGGACATTTAAGTTCTGAAAATGCGCTTCAGATGTCATTACAATACAGCTCTGTTTATCTATGAATACAGCCTGTAAGTAAATAGAATGGTTTGTGACTGAAAAAAGTTCAAAACCTTGTCCAGTGAATATTGCATTTATTGTTTTTCAAATAGCCTAGGCTACAGCGGATTCGCTGTGCATAAGGTTTTTTTCGATAGCCTATGGTTAAAAAACGGAGATAAATGTTGTTAGTTTGTTAACTAAATTGTAACCTTAGCTATTCTTCCTCCTTCATATTTTTTAAATTACAGTGACCAGGTTTCCATACTCTCACCGTTTAAAACCCAGCTGATTTCCCCCGTTATTCCATAACTGAACAAAACGATTTTAAAGAGAACTAAGCGTCTAATTAGAAACTAAAACAAATTTGCAGCACGTTACACAATTAATTCACAATAAATTTTAATGCCATTCTCTGCACGTGCGCTGCATGTTCTCTGTTTCCCCTGCTGTAAGTCGCACGTTTCACGGTCTTCCTGGGAAAGTGGATTGTTTTAAAGGATTATGCTACGAGTAAAACAGGTTAGTCACATTTCCATAAACAGGACATTATTAAACAAGGGAAAATATGCGTGAACATATGGGTTGCGAACCTGACAGCTTTATTGTAGGCTATTTAGTGTCATCATTAAGGCAAAATAACGGTATGTATGTTATTAATCAATATTAGCCTACTATGCAGGTAGCCTAATGAACTTTGGATGAAGCTTGAACTTCGAGAACTCCATGAGAACAGCCTCTTGGAATTGATGTTTGACACTTTCATTGCATAATCAAACGAAATTCGCTGAACAAGCAGGCTAATTTGGCGTTTTCTAAGGTGAGACTGAAGCCATTGATAGCTTATTCTCAGCTGTTGCAGGTCCTTTTAACGAAATTTAACCGCATATATTTTGTAAAATAACAGCCCTGTCTGGAATTACCGGGAACAAGGCTAATGGTTAGTCCGAATAATATTGATCATACTCCATTTAGCCTATTCCTTGATCACACTAAACATGCACGAGCATGTCTGTTTCGCCATCAAGCAATCCGCCAAGGTGGAAAAGCAGGCTTTTAAAGGGAATGGGATATGACATTTTGATTGGTTTATTGCATGTCACGCCCAAGACACACCTATAATTAATGAAGCGACTAGGTTCAGCCCAGTTGCACCTTGCGCCGTGCTTAGCGCCAAAAAAGCACGCCGTTAAAATAGCAAAACTGGACTTGGACACGCCCAAAATGGACTTTACGCCATGCGCTTAGACTAAGCGCCAAGATCGCCAAGATAGGGCCCGTGGTGTCAACAGCTACTTGTTTTCTTATTGCAGGCCACAGCTAAGGTCTTAGGAGCACCCTTTCGACCAGCAGGGGTCGCCCAAGAGCGATGCAATTTGGAACCAAACTCTCTATATTTCAGTGACAGTATATTGGAAAAACTCTCCAAATGAGATGTCTATACCCTATACTCTGTAGGTAACATTGGTACACTGTCATTACATTGGTGTAAGGCTTTGCTTTTCAGTTTTAAATGGATTTCAGAGTTCCTCATTGTTTTGTAGTTTCCTGCTTAAGGGACACACAGACTAAATACAGCAATAACAGGCACAATGACCCAGACTGCCAACAAGGATCACTGCAGATAGATTGGAGTGGATTTCTGATTTTAAATATAGGCTGATTGTAACATGTTGAAAGTAAGTAATTTGCTCAAGGTTATATTAGGACTCTTGGTAAGGGATTGATGTTGAAAATACAGCTGTCTACCTTTTTAAGGTTCACAAAGTAGGGGAATAAACCCTCATTCAAAGAGTGTGATTGCTTTACTGTGTCTCCAGTACACCAGAGGAACAGCAGTTCTTTGTAACATAAAATGAAATGAAATGTGAAATGTGACATTTGTATTGAGTAGTCCTCGCATTTCAAAATGTAAATGCAGAAATGCCGTAATCCTTATTTACATTTAGTGTGTAAATTCTTCCCTTGTCGGGCTGAGAGAACGGCTTCCATCAGTCCTTTGAAAATGGAGGTTGACATGTACAGTACGTGCACGGCTTCCCCGTTTCCGGAGGGAATAGAGCCACTCTCTCCTTGGTGCTGTTCCCTCATTTCCTCACAACTGTGACTCACTGTGTGATCTTCAGTAGGCTTGCTTCCTGCTCTGAAGCAGCCCCCACATCATGCCATAGGCTGAGTTCCAGCACCAGGCTGTGGAGATGAAGAGAGAAGCTGGTCTAAAAGGATAACACAAGCGAACATGGTAGCAGGGAGGAATAGGGCAGGGGGGCAAAATTAATTTAGGGTTGGATGTTATTTCAAGGAAGTTATACATCCACTATTGCATCAAAAGGCACAACATGCTACTCTCTGACTAATGGCATACAATGATACCATCATGTTTCACATTAATGTGGAAATATGCACATGTGTCTTTTCCCCTACTGAGAAAGTTCTTGAACCCAATGTTTAGTTTAATTCTGTTGTAAGTGTTACCATTGGCATTCATTAAGGCATTCTCCAGCATGTGCTGTTGAAAGGACTGTACATACTGTATGCTGTAAAGAATTAATAACCCACCAAAATAAGTACTTAAGACAATATACAGGAAATATGGAAATTGTGTAAAAAGCCTGTTGTTTCAGTTAATAATTCCAACTCAGATTTTGTATCCCAAATTGCATTCTTAATTAAACATAGCTGGTTTTGGGGCTGCTAGGTGACTAATTACTGGGTTTCTGTGTAGTGACTTGTGCCGCAGTAAGGTGTTGATTCCTGACTGTGCGCGTGAACTGGGGCCAAAAGCCAAACAGCGCAGAGTCTAATTAAAATGTAAAAATCGGTTAAAAGAGAAAAATGTGTATGTTTAATATTATCCATTTGCATTCTCCCATCATGGGGCGGCACGGTGGTGCAGTGGTTAGCACTGTCGCCTCACAGCACGAAGGTACCGAGTTCGAATCCCGGCCGAGGGCCTTTCTGTGTGGAGTTTGCATGTTCTCCCCGTGTCCGCGTGGGTTTCCTCTGGGTACTCCGGTTTCCTCCCACAGTCCAAAGACATGCAGGTTAGGCTAATTGGAGACTCTAAATTGCCCATAGGTATGAGTGTGTGAGTGAATGGTGTGTGTGCCCTCCGATGGATTGGCGGCCTGTCCAGGGTGTATTCCTGCCTCTCGCCCAATGCATGCTGGGATAGGCTCCAGCACCTCCCGCGACCCTGACCAGGAATAAGCGGGTTAGATAATGGATGGATGGATGGATTCTCCCATCATGTGTCTTGTCATTAAGATCATACTCACCATAAGCTGGGGTGGTATAGTTTTTAGTAAAAGTACAAAGAACTTTGAAGGGTGACATCTCATACTGCAGCATTGTCATGTTGACATTGGTGTCCTACTGTAAGGATCATGATCACATCTTACATCATTGCAACCTTTAACCATGCCTGCTGCTCACCTAATGTCCTGTCTAACCTTGTGTCACTTGAAGAAGAGCTAACGCTAAATAAACCAAATGCAGCTCCCCCATTTAAATACAGATAGTTAATCTGTCACTTACACAAGGCTTTAAAGAGAATGAATGTTTAATCTAAATGGAATGGATCCTGCCTAATCATTAAACAATAGCAACAGCCCAGCAAGCCTGCGACTCTGCCGAGCACTCCAGAGATGCTTCTTGGAATACTTGAACTTTTTCTTGCCAAAGAGAACTGTTGTGCCAGACAAGACTATGTAATTTCAAAAAAAGTCTGTCACAGAAAATGGAGATTAACGAAGACATGTGCTGCTCTGAATATTTTCAACAATTGAGATGTAATCAGCTGTACACTTTTACAATGCACCCAGAGAGAATTGAGCAATGAACAAACCGACAATAATGTTTTTTTTTCCCCCTCAAACCTAAATTAGCTATGAGGCCTTGTGCGTGGCGCTTCCATCTGGGGTAGGTTTACTTGTTCAACGCTGTACCCTGCTGCAGTCTATATGAAATCTGAACTGAGCCAGCACCATTTTCAACCCAGAGTCCCACAGGGTAACTCATAAACAGGCGGAAGATTTCAGTTGGCAGGGTAAACCCCCACCCCCCCAGATGTGCCCTTCTTAATTGACTGAAGATGTTGCAGGGTTGAGATTGATCTACACCAAATTACCTGTTTACTAACTATTCAATCAAACATTTGACAATACAAGATGGAAATAACTCATAAACACTGGCGCAGGCACGGGTGGGCCACGGCCACCTGAATAGTATCCTTGCCCACCCATTTATCTTGAACCACCACAATTCAGAATTTCGTGCCAATCTATGTAATCTACATACAGTAACATGCCTTTACCTTTTTAATAATTGGCCTGTTAAAAAATGTTTATGTTGCCGCTCTCCAGCTATTGAAATAAAGTACACTCGCTATCTTCCAACGGTCTCCAAAACTTTCACTGATCTCACTGTTTTAAGTCATTTAAATCATACTACATTTCTGAAGTTTCATGAATGCAATGGGGAGGTGAATGTGGTGTAATTGGTTATCATGTCAAACTCTTCAAATTTATCTAAAAAGGCGCCATCTAGCTCGTTATTGCAAGTAAGCAAGCTGCTAGCAAGTAAGATTTCATCTGCTTAGTTAAACCAATTGCCTATCAATCACGTTGTTTAAAAAAAGCCACGCTTGGAGGAGATTGCGACAAGCAACTTGGATCAGACCAGTGCCTAACTTTGCAAAACCAAGAAAGCGCAGCATGCAAGCGAGATATTACCAGGGGAAGTAAAGTACAGTAAGGCTCGGGATGCAGTATGGCCTACTGTAAAGTCTGCGGTCACTTTCTGGAGGTGCATACAGAGTTTGTGTTCATTGGGGAAGGATTTAAATGGAAGTATTTTCGGCAGGCTTGTTCAAAATATGAGAACAGCGAACAGCATCATGTAGCACTTGCCAAGTCAGTCTTGGGACGGGGTGCTAAATCAACCGCATGATGATGCATTGAACATTTCATTAATAGAGAGAAACCGCCAGCATGTGAAAGTGGTATTACACATCGTAATGATTTGTGCAAAGCAGGATATTCCACTTCAAGGACACAGGGAAAAGGAAGAGGCAATTAACAAAGGACTTTATAGAAATATTCTCTTTGGACAACGATGACATTATAACCATATTCATATATGTAGAAAACATCACACGCTAAATCAAACCCATGAAAGTTTGGCCTAAGTTTGAATACTGCGTTTATATAGTATATATTTTTTTTTTTTTGTGCCCGGCTGCCCCCCATGGTATAGATATGCATTCAACCTCAGGTGGCTGTTGAGAGTTATATCACTTTAATCTCGTAGGGGTGAGTGCGTACTAATCAGCATTTTCCTTGTTTCTCCGCTGGAGGTTGTTAAGTAATTGGATTCTGTGCTATACACAATTCCTGTTAGGAATTTTGCTTTCCTAAATGACACTGTGTGCTTTGTCTGTTGAACATCTCGCAACTTTGTCTGGTCATTGGGAGCCCGATCATGTGTGTCATGGTTTATACTATAGATTTGTTGTATAGAAAAGACAGACAAGTGATTTAGTGTTCGATTAGTCTGTGTGGGGACAACATTGTTGTAGGGGTGTTCCCATGTGAACCAATGCATTACGGTTTGTTGGAGTGCATATTTGATTTCTTTTAAAATGCCCACACACTTTTGCTCAGGCCCACTCGAAAATCAATTCCTGGCTACGCCACTGCTCGTAAAACATACTTGAAGGTGACACATATGCAAACAGATTAATCACCTGGAATGTATTTAAAACCAGGACTAAATAACAGTGGACTTCCATACATATAATAAGACAACTGCTTGCGATAACATTATGTCTAGTTATGGATATGCCATTTCTTTACTTTTCATCTTGGATCCAGTTTACAGGGAGTTCCAGCTACACAGCCTGGCCAAAAATAAAGTCGCTCACTCTAATATTTCGTTGGACCGCTTTTAGCTTTGATTACAGTGAGTATTCGTCGTGGCATTGTTTCGACAACCTTATGCAAGGTCACAACATTTATTTCCATCCAGAGTTGCATAAATTTTTGGCCGAGATCTTGTATTGAGGAGGGGAGAGTCGAACCACTCGGTAAAGTCTTCTCCAGCACATCCCAAAGACTTTCAATGGGGTTAAGATCAGGACTCAGGAGTCAGATGAATCTTGGCATTGTCATCCTGGAATATGCCCGTTGATGGGATAACCTGGTCATTCAGTACATTCAGGTACTCAGCTGACTTAATTTTATTGCTGCATAACGTTGCTGAGCCTAGACCTGACCAATTGAAGCAACCCCAGATCATAACACTGCCCCCAGAGGCTTGTACAGTGGGCACTATGCATGACGGGTGCAACGGTGACTTTTTTTTTGGCCAGGCAGTGTAGTTTATCTGGCAATAAATGTGTACTTTTTTATGATGGTAGTGTGACAGTTGATGCATGCCCGTTCAGTTAGGGTAGCACTTACTGGAGTTTCCTGTTATTTCAGAGGTACAGTATATCTTATTGAGTGCCGTTACATCGGTTATTTCAGGCATCTGGGACTAGATCCAAACCATGCTAACTTCTACCTCCTCTTCAGGTGTTTTGTCTGTCTCTATAGCTCTCACTCAGAAAGAATGGAGGAGAGGAATGGTTTCCATGGAAACACAGCCCACAGGGAGGCCAAGATGTAGAGTAACGATGAGCCCAGCTGAGATTTTTCTGGTGCAGATGTAGCATTTAGGTGTTCTGAGAAATATGAGAATAAAGACGGCAGAGTATTAAGATCACAATATGACACTGTTGTGGCAAAAGTTTCTGACTATGCCAGAGGTGATTTTTGAAGGATGCATGAAGGTTATCATCTTCGATAGAGAATGATGCACCCATAAGCCTGCTGAAGATACTCTTTCACCCGTTTGTCTTGCAGTACATTGCGAACATCAAACATCTCTATCTAGGGAAATAAAAAAATAGATTGTATGTCTGACATCTGTTGTGCTTATTCTCTTGGATTTTCACTGAAGCAATTGGGGTAAAATGATGTTTACTTTAGTGCCCATATTAAGAAGACTGGACAGCTCAATGCTCTGGCCAATGTACACAAGTGCAAAATGACCCATGCCAAGAGTACACATGAAGCATAGAACTGAGAAGGTTTATTCTAGATTGCTGTGGGAATGTACAGTAGGACATTGTTATATAATTATGTATGCATATCTCTGCCCATGCTCAATCAATTTTTTCTATATAGACCATACAGGTGATGCCCATGTCTGCTCTGAAAGCACAATCCCTTTTCTTTAGGAAAAAAGGCCCAAGGCCCAGTTTTCTGCCTTTATTCGCAATCACTGGTGCCTCCTGTTATTTTGCATGTGGAAAATAAATGTGAAAACTTAGTGGAACGGAAATGCATGTGGCCTGATGAATAAGCGTTGAGTCTTAAACAAGGGAAAGCCATGTATGGTTCCAACGATTTCAGAATCGCTCAACACTGATAATCTGATAATGATGTACTTACATATCCAGTGGCCTCTTCACAAAGTGAAGTGGAAGGAAATTGTTTCCATACAAACACAGAGTTATCAAAAGGGAAAAGTCAGGCTGTTTCAGGAAATAGGTAATTAATTTCTGGCATACGAAAAGTGTGACAAACAAAGTACACAACTTCCATAGAAAATAGGCAATTTCTGCCCAAGTTGTGCTAGTGGGCCAAAGTAATAAAGCAAAATGCAGATGAGCTCAGACCAGGCTGGAACAGGCCATTGATCCGCTCACTTATTAAAAACCCACCACCTCTTCTCAACAGCGCTAGTTTTACAATGGAAATTTTCACTATTTACAAGAAATAAGGAGCAATGAACTTGAGCAACAGAAGGTATTAAAAATCCACCATACGTCAATCCACAGCCTACGTCTACTGCCGCCACAGCACTCTAAAACAGTTTCAGGTGTGCGTGCCACTACTCGCCCGATCATGATATTAATCATGCATCTGAAACCTCCACTGAAAATCAGCCCTGGGGAGAAGGCTTGACCTAGACTTTTGGGTTTATTGTGCAGGGCCTACGTCCTTCCAGTATTCCAAGATGGTAAGCTTGTTTTAAAAAGAAATTGTATTCTATAGATTTCTGAAAAGGTGACACATGAATGGCTGTGAGTGTAACCTTTAAAGACAATTTAAATTGAATTTTGTGAACCATCAGTTGTATGACATGAAATAAAAAAATAAAAAAACTGCTGAGTAAATTATGTATGGCTTAATCAGAACAGAACATGTTTGAGTAAACTCTAGAAGGTCTACCTCAGATAATTGGTGCTTTTGAAAGAGAGAAATCTGTATTTTGTGTCTCGGGCAAAATTAAAAATAGATTGGCCTATGTTAATAGTAGGTAGACACGTAATCAGTTAACCTATATCAAAGTATTATGGAGTTTATCTGTAACCGTACACATTGAGTTCACTGCTTCAAACATAATTCACTTAAAACCATTCACAACATTTAGTTTTTATAAATATAGTAATACGTTACTTTAACAGCAATTTGTCTAGTTTTTTCAGCCCTGCAAGTTCACCAACAGAGTTGAAAACAAGACAGAAAGCAGGGCCGCGTTCGGATCCAATTTAACATGCTCCCTTCCCTTGCTCACTTCCCTTGCTCCCTTCCCTTGCTCACTTCCCTTGCTCACTTCCCTTGCTCCCTTCCCTTGCTCCCTTCCCTTGCTGCCTTCCCTTGCTCTCTTCCCTTGCTCACTTCCCTTGCTCCCTTCCCTTGCTGCCTTCCCTTGCTCACTTCCCTTGCTCACTTCCCTTGAGGGAGCTATCTTGTGACGCAATTTGCAACGTGCAGCAAGCAAAATTATAAGGTGCTCTACAGAGGAGGATTGACGAGAAACAAACAAAAACGGAACCGGACCGCCCTCGCAACATTTCGGAAGGGCAACACCATAGAGTTGAAATGTGACCGCCACATAATTCTGTGGTGACCGCTCACTTTTTCCATGTGGAGCATTGCATTGTGGGATTCCCTTCTTGCTGGAAGCTTGGTGGAAGGGAGGATAAATGAAGGAGCGAGGGAATATAATTACTCCCTCCCCTTCAATTGGATTCGAATCACACTTGGTGTGGCTGCCATATTTCATCCTGGCATTTTGGGGATTCCCCCCTTGAAGCAAAGGAAGGGAACGACAGGAGACAGGAAGAAAGGATAAATTTCGGATCCGAACGCAGCCCAGGCTTTGCTGCTTTTTCCCCTCTCCTGACAGCTTAGTGCCATTGGCTCAGAGGTCATTTCATTAAATACCATCTCTCAGGTGGGAGTGATGGACCCTGAAACTGGCACTGGTTCTCAGTTCCACACGACTCTTGCTTACAAGTCTGCATGCTCGTTTGCGGTAATAGTTTTGTGTTGATGGTAACATGGTCCTGATGGCATCATTTGCAAATGTATTACTGCACCTTACTCCCCCTCCTGTCTATTTTGTATTCACTACATAAGGGATACTTCAAGATAAGAAGATATACTGGCATACTAGCATAATGGTTGAGGAACTGGGTTTGTAACCGAAAGGTTGCAGGTTCGATTCCCAGGTAGGACACTGCCATTGTACCCTTTAGCAAGGTACTTCACCTGCATTGCTTCAATATATACCCAGATGTATCAATGGATACTATGTATTTAATGCAAAATGCTGTGTAAGTCGCTCTGGATAAGAGCGTCTGCTAAATGCCTGTAATGTAATGTAATACTTAGTTCTGTTTAAAACCATTATTTATTAAATTATATTATTTGTATTCATTTAACATGTATGCATTACTGGTTAGACGGCCATTAATGCCATACCAAATGCTTGGGTTAAAGGCTCTAGTTCAAAACATATAAACTGTGGATCGCTCAATATATGCTTATTCTGAATGGCTAATAAGATGGTACTAATATAAAACCTGCATGCCAAGGGGTTATAGTGTCTAAACCATAACCTACACTGTGGGGTAATGATCCATCCTTTACACTGCTAGGGAATCTCAGTATTTGCTGCATCCTATGTTAATTAGAAGGACTTATACCAGGATGTGCTGCAATAGTGAAGGGTGAAGACACAAATTGACTTCTCCTTCCCCAAGGTGAGTTGTTAAAGTGCTGATGAAAGGTCTTGTGAAAATAATCTCATTCATGTATTCATCTTGGCTCAGAAGTGCTGACACTTCTGTTCAACACAGGGCTTAAATTTTAGCTTGTAAGTTTTTCAGCAGTAAGATGGATACAGGTTATGCACCCAAGTGAAATTTGGATAAGTGAGTGTTACTCTGATTTCAGCCTATTTTAACAGGACAAGTACATCAAGAACATTTGCAATTGTTCCAGCACAACTAAATCTAGCACATGCTTGTACTGAATCTCATTGCTGCACTGTAATCTACAGGTAAACATAGGTTTGAAGCAATATTTTGAATTATGTAAACATATATTCCATTTTAAAAGAGGATATTTCATGGTGCTCGTCAATAAAAATTACAGATTAATAAATGAGTAAAATACATTTAAAATCTCATTTTAACAGTAACACAGTACATGTGATTAGACGGCTGAAATAAATTATAATAAAGGTATTGTATCCACACAGAAAAATTATGAGTTTGTGTAGAAATTGGATCTTGGAATATAAATGGCGCAAACTCTTTCTCTTCTGTGTGGATACAGTTCCTTTATTGTTTATTTCAATGCTCTAATCACATTACCATGGACTAAAGCACGTGCAGAACAACCGGAGAAAGTAGAAGTAATAGCTTCAAGTGGAGGTTTTAATTATATTTAAATCCCCCTCTGTAAATCCCAGAATTCCTTTGGGAGTGAGCAATTGTGGTGTTTATTTTTTACATGCTGCATGTATTATTATTACTATTTCTTTTTTTTTTTTACCACCGAATAAGCATCTTTGGAATTCACATCTAATTTTCAGTAGATCAATTGAGTGTGACAGCTATGTTAAAATTAAATGGGATAGCTTGGTGCATTCAGACCTTTATGTGTAAATGTTTACTTGGCCAGCATCACTTTTGATGAGGCTATGGTCCCTCTCTCTTCAAGTCTCTGTGAATGGGCAGGAAAATAACCCAGCTGTATTGCTCACAAAGATTAAAAGTGACCAAAGCTATTGGTTCTGTTTAATGGTTTTCAGCGGCCAATGTGAATACTGTCAGGATGGAGGAAATGCTTCTATATAGACATTCAGTATTTCAAGGGTATTATACCATATACGTACATTGTATTGTATATAATTACAGCATATTGTATGTATGTTCCAAACAAAAAATAAATAAAGCCTGTAAGATTCTTAAAGTACTTGTGCAGAGTGTGCTCAGTTTAATCTATTAGTGCATACCAATGGAGTAATAAATAAGTGTCTCATTTGTGAAGAGTCAAAGGGTAATATTTTGGGGCTGCTCCCATTGAAAAGACGGAAGTGCCTTGGTTTGGCACCCCTATCAAATACTGTATGTACTTAAGAATGAACTGTCTTTGCCATCTCAGTGTTGCTAATGGTACTACAAAGGAAAATGTTATCATACCATGAACAATATTACGAAGTAGTATCTTTGTGATGTTTAAAGATTCAGTCATTGTCTTTGCTGCAGTGTTTGTTACTGACAGAACACATACCAGTAGCAGTGAGACTCCTAAAGATGGACGTGAACAGAGAAAAACTAAGCCTGTTTGAGTTTGCAGTTTGTGGTGTGGTGGCATGAACCCTTCCATAGCCCTCATTAAACACCTGAGCTCCTCATCATTAGAGGCAGGGAATCCCGAAGTGGAGTCACAGCGTACACTAAACCGGACATGGTCCGTTTCACTGTTGCTCAACGCCATCCCGTTTATTTAGCAGATATGTCAGCTTTCAGTGGATGGCAGGTCAGGCTTTCTTAGCGAGTGTTCTGAACCTGTGGTCATTCTTTGGCTGTATCCCACTGGGGTATATCACCAGCCCCCTGCACAAGACATCAAAGACCATGGAAAAAGACTGAGATTTAATGAAGCTTGCAAAGGTACACTGGCTCCCCAGGCCCTGTTTTAACACAAATGCAAATCCGATCTCTGAAAAAAAAAACAGTGTCCTGTAGCTGACTGTTGTAATATACAGTTAAATGCAAAAGTACTGGGACAGTGACACAATTTTGTTGATTTGTCCTCCAGAACACTGGATTTTAAAGTACAAACTACGAGCTTTAATTTTATGGTATTAACATCCATTTCAGGTGATCCTTGTAGGAATTACAGCCATTTTTATACATGGCCATTCTATTCTTGAGGTTTACCAGTGGTTTGTGTCTTGTGGTGAACCCTCTGAGGTTATACTGGTGCAGTCTTCTCCTTACGTTAGTCTTTGAAGCATCTATTCCTACATCCTGGAGACTCTTCTTGATCTGTTCAACAGTATTCTTCGGTCATGCACTACAGTGATCTTCCGTGGTCTACCAAATTATTTTCTATTACTAAGTTCACCAGTGCATTCTGGCTTCCTGACAATGTATTAAAGAGTTGATTATGACACACCCAATGTTTTGGTTATGTATCTGATCGGTTATTCAGATTGATTTCAGCCTCATGATGGCCTCCTTCTGGCATTGACTCTTTTTTGGTCCCCATGTTGAGAGACAGCAGGAACAAACTCCAAATGCAAGTTCCACACCTAGAATGAACTCTAACCCTTTGGTTAGCATTCTTGTGCATTAACTAATGATGCAAAGACACACAGCTGGTCAAGAAACAGCTGAGAGAGCAGCCAATTGTCCCATTACTTTTTCTCCCCTAAAATTGGGGGGACTAGGTGTAAAAAGGGCTGTAATTCTTGCACGGGTCACCCGATATGGATTTAAGTACCCTCAAATTAAAGCTGACAGTCTGCACTTTAACCTCACGCTCATTGTTTTATTTGTAATCCAATGTGCTGGAGTACAGAACCAAAACAACAAAAATTGTCACTGTCCCAATACTTTTGCATTTAACTGTATATTATGCACATGAGTGATGTATTTTACTGACGCTAATAAAGCAGGTCAAGAAAAGGTTCCACGCTTTTAGGGGTGGTCACGATTGATGGCGAGGAATCTCTGTGTCATCACTTATTAATGAGAACAATTCTGGTTTATTGCAGCTCGGCCACCTGTGTATAAGCTCTTGCGGAGCACGCGGTAGTTTGGGGACCTGTCTATAGTGTCAGGGGGAATTGTAATGGTGATAAATGAGCTCTGGAGAAATATAGACTTGAACCCCTTCGTCCACGGCACTTCCATTCCCTTAATCTACCCAATGGATTCCAAAAAGACAACCGGCTTAATTGATGCATGCAGTTCTGTTATAGGAGGAAGGGAGGAAAGGAAGGGATGGAAGCACTTCTTGGATTCTGCTGCTGCATTTCAACTTCCTGTCTTTGTCCTTTGTGTCTCTATGTGCCAGAGAAACATATATAATGAAGGATGAATTATTTGGGAATGGTTATGACTTGTCATTGTTTTTGCAATTCTGAAGTAAACACTTCAGTTTATGTAGAAATATGTTGCCAAGATACTGCTTCTTAAAATATACATATTGAATTTCATCTTGCCCATTTCTGTGAAACTATGTGTAATTAATGTTACATATTTCACAGTGTACAGCAATGATTACACAAATAGTTCTGTATCACTGTGTAATCAAGTCGAACTATATTTAGAGTACATTTTTATACAGTTGCAATATGATTAATACATAATAATATTAAAAAAGGTGAAGTAAATAAGGTCACAACTCAGAACATGTGGAGTTATCCGGATTTATTTATTTTTATAAGGAGAGCAGACAATTATTTAAAACTTTATATACCTGGGAGACAGCAGAGAGGGTTATAGATAGAGAAGAGATCACAGCTCAGAGAGTGGCATGGGAAATTGAGTCATTTGCCCAGTCATCAGGATTTGACTCTACTTCAGCTGGTGGACAGCAGTGGCGGTACAAGCTCTGAAAACAAAGGATATCTTAGTGAGAGGATTATTAGTGATGAGGTCTGGGTGATTTTATTGTGGATCAAGAATATGAAGGATTAAAATCATGTAATTTTAATCATGTACAGTGTCTGGGATGGGTGGAAGACAGCCCCTGAACTTAAGTCAGAGTATCTTAAGCATGTTGTTGAACAGAAAGGCTGATTTAGTGTGTCCTCTGGCTGACTCCAAGAACAGTTGTGCCCAGTCTCTGATCACAGAGGGAGACTAGCGGCAAGCTGTGACACTATGTGTGTGTATGTGTGTGTGTGTGTATGTGTGCACATGTTACACAGTATACTTTCCTCAATATTTTTTATCCCTTGTCTTATTTTCCACACAATTTGTCCAGGGAAGTTTCAAGTAAGAGTAAAAAAAGGCTATTTTATGCTTTGTGTCAGCATAATTTACACTGTGATGAACTAATATGCTTTGAATTCAGCAAGTGACATGTTATGACAATATGAACAGTCAAAATTTGTATTTACTATGAATGTGCCTAAAATGCATATCTATTGTTATGCTACCACACACCAGTTCTTACATGTGTGATTTACAGGACTGTTACTTTCCCAGCGTGAAATATTTCAAAGAATGTCTTATGCACCTAAGACTAGTTTGCAGATGTGGATGGCTCACCAAGATTAAACCACTAGATTAAAATCACAGATGCAGAGTCAATAGAGACAGAGCCATCAGCAACTACCTTGTTTGCACTAGATTCAGTGCTGCGGAGGATACATGCTAAACTATATATAAGTTTTGTGTGTGTCAGGGTGTTTTCATGTAAAATAAAATCAACTTCTGCCCTAAGTGCAACAAAACAGATGGTGGTATGACTTCAAATATCCAGGATGAATGGAATATAACTTGTAAGTGTTGGTATAAACAAGATAAGGCGTTTGGCCTAATTCCTTGGATTACGCGGATGCTGGAAAACGCATTTCCATAGAAAGCACGTAAAGTAGGATTTCACTTCTGAAAATTCAATTTAACAAAGCTCTGAAAAAAATACATATAAGCACTATATAAATGGAAATAACATGCCAACCTTTATATGGTCTATAACTAACTGCAGAAGAATGAGATCTGAAAAGATAACATACTTATGCACCGTGAGGTCTGAATCCCAGAAAGGGATCCCTATGTACCTGCTACATCTCATTTTGAAGCTTTAAAGTGATAATATTTCTGACTGTGTGTGGCCCTTATACCCTATATCAGTGTACTTTATATAGGGATTTTGTGAGATTTTCAGTGGTATTATAAAATGTCACTATTAATCCTGGGATGTTAGATTTACAGATGCAATACAGGGAAAGAGAAATGCAATTGAAGGTGTTACCCTGAGCCTGACTAACCCGCTGAAATAGAATAGCCTTTTTAACAGCGAAACAAACCTCTAACTACAATGTATCACAGCCTTGCATACTTCTGTTATAATGTTGCTGTCTAGGTCCTTTACCCTCTTAATTTGTAATGATCCGCAGGAGCATTTTGTAGATGCTATCACACCCATTCTATAGGTGTATGTGTGACTAGTCTTAAATTTAGCTGTTATAAAACAGTCCTAGCCCTGCATTTCCAAAGATAAGCAGGGTTTTCTTGACAATCCCACAATGTTGGTTCCTTAAATTTATCTGCGCATATGCTGACATGTTCCCGCTGTGAATACGCCCTTCTCGTGATGGCATTACCGTGACGATTTTTACTCAAAAGAAATAAAAAGCGACCGATGCCTTGCGGGTGCCCTTCTCATGAACTCAGCTGGGTGACGAGCGATGTTGATTGGCAGACTTTAGGGGATTTTTTCTGCGTCTCTACGCAGTGAATCACTTTGTTGCCGCCGTCTTTCGTTAATCAGAGAGAACAGCAGGAGCGACGGTGCGTGAGTGTGAGCGAGCCCACGTGTGCTGCGTGGGCTCAGGCACAGACATGTTTGGCTCCGTATTATTGTGCAGCTTATTACCGCAGTAAAACACTAGCATGTTGCCCTACATTCATAGACATGAACTGTAATGTGTGCATGCATGTACCCAAGGCCTACAGTCATCTATGTTCAAGTCCAGTGCGTTTGCACTGAGAGGAGAGATACAAAAGTGCTTGGGCTACTTCATTAAGTGTGTATTCACAATGTAACAGAAATCCTGTCAAACGTACAACTGTCTATAAATAATCCGGTTACCATTTATGCGTTTCTACAAATAGAGATGCACCGTCCGATACCGTTTTCCCTTGGCCGATTCCAATACTGAGTACTGTCTAAAATAATCCGCTGATACTAAAAGTCCATAACAGTGCTTTTAAAAAATCAATATATAGTGCTATTATTAAAATGTATTTTATTAAATAGTTTTCTTTCATTATGTTATTATAGTGCATTATACCACCCCCCTTCATCTATGCACAGCAATTCCTCCCTTAGGAAATCGTTGTATTTCTATATTGCCCTTTGCAGTTCAACATTTGCTAGTTCTCTGAACTGTATAAAGATGAATTGTTTTAAACCTCTTTGTACTGTCATTGAAAAAAAGACAACATGGGGAAATAAATAAATATTTGGAGAATGCCTTGTTTATGTAGTTCTCTATTGTTCACCAGAGAATGTTCCAATTACATATGAAATTTTAAAAGAAAAGGCTTGTGAATTTCGCAAGTGCTCAGAGAACTGGTGAGAAGTGCTCTTGCTCTAACAGACTGTTCAAAAAAACCATTAGGCGCCTTAATGAAAAACACAACTGCATTTCGTCCAATTTATGAACATTCTTCTACAGCATTGTGGAGGCCGCAGATAGTGTAATTATTTTTACAGAATCCTTCACAGTGACAAATATTACATGTTTCTGTGTAAAAGCAGATGCACTGTTTAAAAAATGCTTTTTTAATCCTGTAATAATGGTTTAATAAATGCCCTTGTCAACTGTACGTTGAAATGAAGACGCTTGCCATTTAAATCATAATAAAGACAACTAGAGTATGTTATAGCAGAGATCGCCAACCCTGGTCCTGGAGGGCAACAACGCTGGGTCTAAACTGGTTCCTGTTTTCATGAATTTTATTTTAAGGAGAAAGAAACCCCAGCATACCTTGTGGATCTCTAGGACCAGAGTTGGAATCCCTTGTATTATATGATGTTTACAGCCATTGAATAACAAAATGGGTAATAAATATTAATAATTATCATTTCAATATTGGCCCTGGTCTGTGATCCGCTCAGCGTTTTACTTTTAGTATTACAGCACTGCATCCCACATATGGCCTTACTTCAACCAGTGGACTCTATTCAGTCTGTTTAGATACAGTACTGTGCGTCTCTTGACTCAATTCTAACCTCATTTTATCTTTTTCTGTCCTGTATTCTCACCTTCATGCTCTGCTTATATGTAACTGTTATCCCTGACTGACAGAAACCCCAAATTAGATTGCATCACATTTCCCTTAAGGGCTTGCTTGTAGAAATCCTCCACTTGCAAAGCACACTGTGCAGAACCTAAATTGGCTATTTACTGAAATATATACAACACGTGTATTTCTGCTTTCTTACATTTTAACTTGCCTTATTAGTTCCCCAATACACTTGAAGATATAGAAGCTGTGCAACATTACCATTACCAATATTTGCTATCATTGGTTTTTTGGTGGGAGCTTAGCTTTGCACAATGGCTAATGATATACAGCAATATAATGCATTATTTTACTAACAATATTATATGGTACAGTAATCACTTTCGTAGAATCACATTATCATAAATTATATATGACATAAAAATGTAAAATGCTAATTTTTATTCAATTAATTAAACATTAGTCCGAAAAATACCAGCAACAACTTCCACACAGAAACATCCAGCAGCTGTGTTCTGATACATTAACTCACTCATTTCAAATCATACCTTCATTCAGCATTGAAATTGCAGATGAGATTTTTCCATGCACGTGGAACCTTCATATAGACATATTACAAACCAATTCCAAAAGTGGGACAGTATATAAAATGCATAAAAGCAGAAAGCAGTGATTTGTAAATTCTCTTTAACATATATTTAACTGAAAACAGTACAAATAAATGATACTTAATGTTTTACCTTATCAACTTTATTGATTTTTGTAAATATATGCTAATTCCGAATTTGATGCCTG
The DNA here is from genome assembly GCA_029718625.1 of Synaphobranchus kaupii. NCBI lineage: Eukaryota > Metazoa > Chordata > Actinopteri > Anguilliformes > Synaphobranchidae > Synaphobranchus > Synaphobranchus kaupii. The sequence goes on along the minus strand of CM056377.1, from coordinate 106,893,749 downwards.
CAACACGTTCCAAAAACGTTGGGACAGGGGCAACGATACTATAACCTCCCTGCATTTGAATGGACCTCTATGGGAATTGGGGGTTGGGACTAGATTCAGCTGTAAAGTACACAGGAACAGTATGGAACCCATGGTTGGCTAAATGGCTGTAAGTCATCAAGGGTCTGAGGTATCAAACGAGCCTCAAATCATCACTCTGCTGCCACATATGCAGTAGATATGGATGGATCACTTTAAGGGTTGTTTCTCCTGACTCATTTTCCTATTGAACTACTGAAAAATAAGTCAGGAGAAACAACCCTTCAAGAAAAATTGATATATTAAAATATTGTTGTCAACACCCATCAATAAAAACACATAATCCAAACACGTCTTCCCTCTTCCTTTTTAGGATTTTATTGTTTGCTCTCTGTGTACTCACTTACTAAGGGTCTTGGTCTGCATTAGGTTCATGATGATTGTTCTTGATTTATTCTAAGATCAGGTAGACTTTTACCCAGTGAACTGAACCATTTTTATACCACAGTGCATTCATTAACACCATGGCCCAAATATTCTCATGTTGATCCCCATATTATGGGTCATCGTTCTAATTTGGAAATAATGCCACCAGACTGTTCTTCATAACTGCGGCTGTTTCACTTACACAAGAAATGACCGGTTTATGACCAGTAGCCTATTAATTTTTCATGTATTACCGTTTTTATGTATGATGTTGAACATAATGGACGGGTTGAATTTGTTTTCAATTAAGCATGGCAGGTGCATTACACTGGCGTGGGCAACAAACAGGTTTACTGTTCTGTCGCACTTGTTGCTTTTGACCCAATCCAGAAAGCGACTTTAGGGCGTCCCAGAAAAAAAAAATATATATATATCTTTCTGTCAATTCACAAAAACTCAGAAAAAGTTTAACTTAAAAAATACATCGGTATTTCTCTAGAAAATCATGCACGAATTTGCAACGTTAAATAAACAGTCAGAATATTATATGCTCCGTGAAGTAAACTATTCAAGATGATGAATCCAGTATGAGTCGTTTGTACAATCTGGGCAAAATGCAGCGAGGACTCCGTAAGCGCTCTGGCATTTAATTAGATACCACTAGCTTTTTACTTCCCATCACACGCTCATTCACTGACATACACAAACAGGCCACTCCTCTCGTGTCCCCTTTCTGTCTTCATCCCGTTCTCCTCCTCTCTGCTCATTCATCACGATGCACTGGAAAGAGGCTCTCGTTGCACCGCTGGTAGCTTCAACCCCTCTCTTGTAGCAGAATATCTTTACACTGCGGGCCAAAAAGAGCTGCTAACCTATCTCTGAAATGCTTACTTAAACAGCAGAATATGACTTCCTTTGCCGGTATGAGTGAGTAGGAAGGGTCACCGATGAAGGAAAAACACAGACCAACTCGTGCGCTATTGCTACATTTTCTGCTGAATTTGTCTTGTAGCTTATTGGTATCTCATTTTGCTTGAATTGTATGTGTTGGAGATGAAAACACCTATGATGGCTTCATATAACATAGAGCTGGACATTGCAATAACAAAAAGACGGAGAAATGGATTGATGCTTTTCCTTACGGTTTGCAGTTGTGATCATCTGTTCAGTTAAACTATACCTCATTCGTCAGGCGCATCACTTCGATTATCGTTATTTTTGCCTTTTATTTGAGTACTTTTACTACCTTTATGGACAGCATGCGGGTGCCCTGCCGCGCGCTTCTTAAGGAGACTATCTTTAGCGCAACTGGAAGGCTAGCTGCACCATGGCTTGACACTCCTTGAATTCTCACCTCTATTGAGACTCCAGCGACCAACGGCTCGTTTTGGAATTATAATTGGATATATACACTCGATAACTATGGACAATTATTCAACTCTCCAACGTAAGTAAAACATAGTTTGTATTAAGCACCTCTGTTCCGAGCGAGCGCGTTTTTTTAAGAGGACATATTAATTTGCAGGAGAACTGACACGACTGGTTCGGGTGACTCTCCGATTCATGAATATGTAGGAATTCATTATGAAGAAGTAAGGCATACATTAACTTCAGGCTGATTAGTCCCACTTGTCCTGGATGTCAGCGCTCTGAATAAATTCTGCGTCTCAATTGAGTAACGGTACAAAATTGAATAGCTTTTTTTAGAGCAAGCATTTAATATGGGAAACAGTAGGCTAGCTTGTTCTCTGAATTTCGATAATCCAAATTTCATTGCAAAGCCCGGCCCGGGGCACTTATGGCATAAACCTGACATGCTGGAAAGGTAACTCGAGTCACTTGATATTGCTGTTGCAGTCGGTTTAAGTGTGAGGTAAAAGGGTGCCTGACGACTCAATCTCAGTCAGTTTTTTTATAGGGAATATTACTGGTGTTGAAATTATCAGTAAAGCATTGGATAAATATATTGCTATCCGACTTCATTATAAGCAGGTATTAAACAGCATTTGACTTTTTCAACTTTTAAAAATTATTTCCCGGGTTTAATGCGCATCTTTATAAATACAGCTTTTTAAATAAATTGTATCTTTTACCTAACCTATGTATATTTGCATATATTGATTCAGTGATTAAAAATGACACGTTGTCAATTAGACATTTCTGCGAGACCACTGTACAACCCATTCAGTTGAATGTGACGGGATGGATTTCACTGACCCATAACATAACTCAGATTAGTTTTATGGTGTCATTCAGGTGTCTTTCAACTCTCCTTACTCAGAGAGATCAGATGGAAATCTACAAGTTTTACACAGCAGTTGCCAATGATCAGGGACAAAGAATAATCCAGAATTGTTGCTTTCTTTTTAAACCAATTTATTTATGTTATTTAATTTTGTAAGTAGGATGATTGACTGGCCGGGACATTGGCAAAACAGTTAAGGTAGCAAATGATAGGTCTGGTGGTGGTAAACAGGATTAATACTTTGATTTGAAATAATAGCAACCATTCTGTATGCTCAACTGCAAGACCGGGACAGGTTAACTTTTTAAACTAGAGTTTTAGATAATTTTTATTAATTTTGTTACATATGTTGTTTGTGTGGCATACAAAGTGATAGTCTGAAGGCACAATCAGATGTGGTAATGATTTTCTAAATGAATATTCGCTTTGTAATTGGTTAAAGAGAAGGGCTGAGCAGTATTTTGAGTTCAGTAGAAAATGTACTGTAAATACAATTTCCTCAGCGTAAACATTGACCTTTTGCCACCTACACATATAATGTGGACTCGCATATTAAACATTTGTTTTGTATACGTTAGTAGAAAATAAATGTTTTTTGATATCAGTATCATATTTTTAAAGCTTGCTGTAATTGAAGAGAAAAATAAGACTGTTAACTGCAGTTTCATATAAGTCAGGGCTAAAAATATATGTACGATTTATGCATAGCCACAGATCTATTTCTTGGCCTGGAACAACAGGAAGACACATCACCTGTTTTGTCACAAGTGCTGAAAACATGAAGTGTTTGGGTAAACACAGTGTAATTTAAATTGGATGCATGCAGGGGGGCACTGAAAAGAGGTGCTACTGAAAATACTAAAGTCAGAGTCTTGAGTACCTTACGGAAGTTGGCTATGTTTAGGAATGGATCCATTTTTGTGGCAGGTATAGATCAGCAATAATTTGATTTAATAACTCGGGCACGTTTGTCGGATCATAGTTGCACAATAAGGCACTGACCACATTGTTGTCTCCCTTCTCCCTCTGTATGCCAGTCAAAGAATAACTTATGGCCTTCCTGGCCACTAATTACTTGTACATTTTCACCACATCAACCCACACAGTCAAATGACAATTACTATCACGGATAACTTTGAACACATTTCTTTCTCTGCTTGACAGAGTGCTGGAATAATTGTATGAAACTGATTTAATCACAGCCCTGGTAAGATGAATATTCTACAAAAGGAAAAAAAAGAGGACAGAGGAGAAGATTACAGTAACTTACTGGTTGGAGAGTGACAAGCACACGGCAAGAGACAAGTAATTTTACAGAACTTGAAATGATTTGTGCTGTTCACACAGGATGTCTAGACCAGAAAGTATCATTTAGAACGCACCTCAGTGATAAACAGGTGTTGTTTGAACTATAGGAAAGTCAGAATAGATAAGGCTGTGGTTGTCATTGGGCTCTGCTCCACCTTTACAGAAATATGAAACAGCTGTTGATTCACCGTGGGTCCATGGCCCATTGTAGAGGTAAAGACAGAGACAGGGCTTGTAACCCAATGCTTCAGTTTTTAGGTGGATCACTACAAGTTGGTTAACTTGAGTTGTTTCATATTTAGTGGCGTAAATGGACTTTCATCATAGGATGTGTATAACTCCTTCATAAGCAGCACATAAGACTCATCAGGCCATATCACTTTTCTCCATTGCTCAGGGGTGCAGGTTTTGTGTTCCTTACACTATGTTATGCGTTTTTGTGCATTAGCCTTGGATACAAATGGCTTCCGAATGGCGGCCGTGCCATAACTACCAGCTTTGTGAAGGTCACGACGTACTGTTTTTATCGAGACTGGTTCAGATATGGATTGATTCAATTCTGTGGTGATTTTTTGGAGTTTTAGTTCTGTGGTTATTACCAACTATCCTACCAAGTGCCCATCTGTCCCTGTCGGAGAGCTTTGACTTACGGCCACAATTATTTTTTGCTGATGCTGTTTTTTGGTGTTGGGCATTTGTTGTGATAATTTTTGACACTGCTCTCCTTGCCACCTTAAATAATTTTTCCCTTTTTGTGACCGGCACACCTGCAATTTGGGCACCAACTATTTGGCCCCTTTGGAACTCTGTTAGTATCCTCATCTTGCTTTGGAGACTTACATAGCAAAGTGCTGCTGGTTAGACCTCTTAAGCAGACACATGCTGCTAATTAGCATTCAAATTAATAGGAATCACATGGTTTAGATGCATCAAAGTTAAAGCCATATTTCAGGGGTGTTTTCTATATTTTGTCCACCCCCTGTACATAAGTTAATTGCAGCCTCTCTTTGCCAGGGACACCGGTAACCCTGCTGATCACATCACTACACAAGTTTGTTATTCAAAGTTCATGACACCTGTTTCAAAATAAGACATTTTAATGCTAGGCTCACTTGCAAAAGGGACAAAATAGTAATTACCAGTGGAGTCCCCCCTGGGTTGACTAGTGATGTACAGCGCTCATATGTAGCTGATACCAGAGGCTTTTTACATGAACGTTATCGGTCAATATACTAATATACTAACTAATTTTCAGTGTTTTCGGGAGGCTTTAAGGTTTCCACATCCGTGTTTTGCTTTTTACTGCCTGAAAAGGACACATAAAAATTTTTGGGAAAAAAACTAACCTTAGTATACTATATACATGAAGTGAGGGCACTGTCTGAATGATACTGTTAAAAGTCCCTGGAAGAGCAAATCCATCCCTAGCCCTAGAAATTCAAATGAAGCTAGATGAACTTTCAATTGTGTTGTAATGTTCTGTACTCTTTCTATAATTGAAGACCCTGTTGCTAAAAAGTACTGAAGTCACATTTTCAGACAATTCAAGTTGAGCATAGAAACATGTTGTATTTGTTTAGCTAAGTCCACCCTATAAATATTGTTAACAGAAAAGGTGCCTAAGCAATGCATAAAAACAGCAAAACCTTTAATGGCTGATTTTATGGATCAATGATATTTTCGGATTAGATTTTCTCAAAATAGACATTTTGTGACTTCAGTACTTTTAGCACCAGGGTCTTCAATTGAGGTTCCAGGCATTTAGGATCTCTATAATAACCAGAGGTGCTGATTAAGGAGAGAAGGCAAGAACAACTGTTGAAATCTTTAGAGCCGTGGTTTTCAACTCTTTCTGATCCAGAGACCACCACCCGGGCTCAAAGGCATCCAGGCGAGCCCCATCAAAAGTTAAAAAGGGTTATATTTATAAAAAGGTTTTATATTTTGCCAAATCTCTATATAACCATTGCATATCACGTTTGGCCAGGGACCCTGTACAGTACCTTCATGGAAGCCCTGAAAACCCAGGCTCGAGAGCAATGCACCACTAATATTCATGGTCATCTGGCTAACTAAACTTGATTCAGTATCTCAATCATCTTTTCAATTTACCGTCAAACTTGATAGAAACTAAAACTGAAGTCCATATTGAAGTCCATATTGCCAATGACTGTGTTGATTCTGGATTGGAAAGATTTCATTTGCCTAAGCTACATATTGTTTATCCAGTGTGTGTGACTTGTGTATGTTTATGGCTGGAGCCGATTAGAGTGAATACTGAGTAACTTCAACTTGAGTATGAGCATGGTTTTTGATGAGATTAATTTATTTGGTGTTTCTTGTTTACTGAGAATGTATCAAGCTGGGTTAAAGGAGCAGTGTTGTGCCTTTGTAATTGTAAGTTGTGAAATGGTATTTGATACTAAGAGAATACCCAGCCCTCTGTTTAAACTGGTTTGTACTAATAAATCAATTAAAATGAAATAGTTAATTAAGATAAAGTGGTTTTAGCAATGTTAACCACATTAACCAAAGACGGTTTTCTGCTTTTCAGTTCTCAGAAGCACAGTTAGGCCTATTATACTTCATATATTGAAAATCAATATCTTCCTCAATGCTCTATACATTTTGCACAATAATTTTTTCAGACTTTATCCAACTCAGTTGAGTAAAAGCTGTTTGTCTATCTTATATCTGTCCCGCACCTGTTGACTGCTGAAGTTTGTGCTTTTCTATCATATTCACAAATTTTCAGTAATGGAACCATCTGCTATTCTAAATATTCAGTATAGCCACTCAAGCAAAGAAATGTAAGTCTGGCACTGAACTGCTCTTCAGCTTTTGTCCACTATCCTATTAAAAGCAACTTTCAAAAGACCCATTTATGTTTATTGCAGGTGTGTAAATGCGACTGGAAAGAAGAGTCCTTTCATCTAGAATGTGGTTGCACATTTACTGCACAGAGGTTTGTTGCTGAGCTTGTAACTGCCTGGTTTATAATCTGTTATAACCATATAAGAGTTATACCATAGAATGTTATACCATAGAAACACTGAGAATGGTTTTAATCAATCACTTTCAGTGCATTGGCACCAGAGTGAAATCATAGGTGTACTGGAAGCAGGCTAGGATGATAGGCTACTCATTGGAATCTAGTTAATCTACCAACAAATAACATCAGAATAGGATCCCTCATTCTAGAGTACTCTTCTTATTTATCTCTCTATTCAAGCCAGAGGATATAAGTTGGCAAGCTTGCTTCATTGATATACCTTCAATAGCTGCGCTCAGCATTTTTTCCATAGAATCCATAAACACTACTTCAGGCAAAGGAGAGACAGTTTATTAAAGAAAAGGAAAATCACACTCCCTGGAGTTCTACCTATCTTGTTTGAAAATAGCATATGGCATATATTTTCCATTCATAGGGGAAAATAGACTGTTATTTTAATAAAAAATAATCTTTATATATATATACATATATATATATATATATATATATATATACAGTACTGTGTAAAAGTCTTAGGCACATGTAAAATAATTCTGTGAAGCGAAGATGCTTTCAAAAATAATTAAATGAAAAGTTTCTAAATATCAAACAATTGACTATAAAGAGCAGTAAACAGTAAAATCAATACTTGGTGTGACCACCCTTTGCCTTTAAAACTGCATCAATTCTCTTACACTGTAGAAAACTACACTGTCGTGCAGTTTTATAAGAAAATCAGCTGGTAGGTTGTTCCAAGCATCTTGGAGAACTTGCCACAGTTCATCTGCAGACCTTGGCTGTCTTGCTTGCTTCTGCCTGTCCAGGTAATCCCAGATAGCCTCGATGATGTTGAGATTAGGGCTCTGTGGAGGCCATACCCTGTTGCAGAACTCCTTGTTCTTCTTTTCACTGAAGATAGTTGAATGAAGTTTTTGGAAAATTATTGTTTGGAAATCTAAAATTTACTCTTTTCACACGAATGCAAAAGACAAAAATCTAAGAAAAAATGTATATATATAAAAAATCTAGGGTGCCTAACACTTTTGCACAGTACTGTATATATATATATATATATATATATATATATATATATATATATATATATGACATAGAGAAATTTTCCTTTGTTTTAATATGCATTTAAAATAAAATTTAAAAATAATATGGTACGTGGTGATACCGATTGTGGCTGTGCCTGCAACTGATGCTGAGGCAGCTGGATGTTTTTGGGAGTAAAGATCAGAACAGAATAGGGCACTTAGAGCAGGCACTGTTTAATGCTTGTACATTCTACTGGCCAAATGTCACTACTGCAGAAGCCACTCGCTCGTTGAGTGGGGGGCATCACCTTTTTTGAGTTCTGCTTTCTCCAGTCGCAGCCAAAAAAAACACAAAAAAAAACAGTGGAAAGTTGGATCTGGATCTGTTGAAACTGGATCTGTTGCAAACATGTTGCCCTTTGTTATCAAGCGATGGAAGCTGTTTGAAATGTGTCAGGACGAGCGTCCCAGGAGGCCAAAACTATTAACTGTTTTCCTATGAGTCTCCAGGCCCCCGTCCTGGGAGATACCCTGGTGCACAGGTGTAAGAAGATTAAGTATGGCCAGTTGTGCGGTGGAAATACATCAGGGCTGATGGTTGCATAAAAAGGAAAGTGACAGCAGAGAAGGAAGGATGTTTGAACGATAGGCTTCCGCAGTGTCAGAAGATTGATGGCTGCTTTCAAGCCGGAGAACCAACCCTGCAACAGTGCTGTCCGTCTGGCAGCGAGAGCACTCAGGGGCGCTCATACACTCAGTCCCTTGGCTAAACGCCTCAACTTGCATGCCAGCAAGCACGTCCCTCTAATGTAATTTTGGTTAACCACTGTACAAATCTCCAGGAGCAGAATGCCAAACAAGCAAACGTGCAACGGCTCAGAAATAACTGGATGGGATGACTTTGTTTATTTAGGCAAGGGACCCTACTATTGGCTTTGAGAATTTGTAGAATGATATTTGAGCTAAATCCTTTTCTTATGTATAAATCCTCAAGCATTTCAATGGGACATTTTTTCAGAAGTGGGGTATGTGTGTGAAGGAGAGTCTGTCCATCACTGTCAGTATTTAAGTCTGAAAAATGAAAAAAACACCTGTGTCATAGTTAATGTGCTCAGTATGTGTGCTTATGTGTTATGTGTTTACTTCTGTTTCATTTATTATTATTATTATTATTATTTTTATTTAAAGGAAACAAATATGCATAGTATTAGGATAAATTGTAAATCCTAGAGGGGAGGTTTTACTATAAGCCCTTTGGGGTTTCTTACTTCTCCTGCACAATCCCTGCTATGTTTCTTTCTATATACTTATGTTTTATCACTTCCTTTGTGCTAATAAATAAAATAAAAAGAAGAGAGGGATGCTTCAGATTTTTGTTTTTATGCAACAGTGCATACATGTCATATCTGTGTCCCTTCATGGTTGCTTTTGTCCTTTTGGTATCTTGTATTCTGTTCAGTACAGCAGTAGGCTATTCATGGAATGATATTAGACAGTCATGGCTGTTGTTTAAGAAAAGTTTGAAATTGTGAATTGTTTCAAAAGTATCTGAGAGGTAATGGTTCCAAATGGATAATTGCAGTGCTGACCCGGGCGTGGAATGCACTGCATTACCGTTGAACTGGATGATTAAGGCCAAATGTAGAGAACTGGTTTGGAAATGTGTCCAGGACACAGGGGCTAATACCCCTGCTCTTTCAAAAAAGTGCAGTGGAGTTTTAATGACCGTAATGAGTCAGAGCCCATCTCATCTGAAGGACAGCACCATCTACCGAAGTGGTTGCCAAACCTGGGGACCCAGTGTGTATGCTGGTTTGCATTCTAACCATTGTATGTACCTTGTATGTAATGTAACATAAATTACAATTCTATTGTATTGTGTGCATATTATTTTTCCCAGTGATTGTGTCCAGAGTAGAGTACCCAAAAAACTGAAAAAACTTGAGTAAAAGTATACTATGATTACAAGTAAAAGTAGCCTTCACTGAAACTACTTTAGTTTCTAAAGTAGAGTACTAGAGTACTAAAGTAGCTTGTAAAAAATTTACTCAAGTAAAAGTTACATTTCAAGTTACTTTTTAATCACAGCCCAAATGGCTTTTTGAACACAAAAATAAAATGGTTAGTTCTTACAGGCATAATCTTGGCCTCTTCTGTACGGAGTTTGTTTTCCAAGAGTCAGAAATACAGAGGTATTACAGAAACAAAGTAACAGAAGCTCAAAAAGTTTTTTTTGACCTAAAACATTTTTTTTTTTGCTGGGATAAGGATACTTTATCATGATTCATAGTCTGGGGATTTCCAGAACAGATAGAACGTATGGAGTTGTTTTGATCAAGTCTGTTTTGTATCATGTTAAAAAAATAAGGAACCATTATCACTATAACACTGGGATCATAAAATAGTTTATAGATAGAATCTGAGTTTTAACACTTTCAAACGGTATATTGTGTGTCCAGATCGATTGAAAATTTTAACTGTAAAAAACACACTGAATAAGGGCTGGTGCTAGTTAAGGGGTTAATTGACTGCAAGGTTTTATTTGTTGCAGTTGTTAACAAATGTGAAATAACATGAATATTTGCAGGGTACTCTATGTAACCTTAAAAATATTCCCTTTGGTTTTGGTAGATACCATTAAACTGAGAATATGATAAACATTGAATAAACTTTCCTAATGGCAATTGCCATTATTTAACCATGGCAATTGGTAAATTGCCAACAGAAAGTGATGCAACCTAATTTATGAAGACACACCAGAGATAAGAAAACTATAGAGCTTATGGTCTTAGCTACCGAAGTGAAATGACTCTTTAAAAAATCAGATAGCTGGCGTTTTTGCCTTCAAATAGCAGCCAATGATATGTCAGTCGAATAAATATAGCTTACGAAACAGGAGATTGTTTGACTGAGGCACGGCTCAAGATTATTTTAATACCTTTATACATTTAATAGCCTATTTTATTTGGCTTCTTAAATGCTAGTATGGCAAGTTTTTTGGATGGTCAGAGCCATTTATTCAAGGCTTCTGTTCTATTGACCGTTTACTTCTATGGTTTTATTTGGTTCTATAGTACTATTAATCACCTGTATGGCAAGTTTGCACAACATGGTTGTTTATAATGCTAGTAATGGCAAGTAATCTATGTGAAATTTACAAGTAATGAATGTGTGTAACGCATTGCATTAATATTTTCCAAATAAAAACGGCAAAGGAAAATGTGTGTTACCCACCCTCTCCGGTTTATAACCGTTTACCACGGTTACTTTAAGAATAGTTAACCGAGTATGCAAATACTGTTACCGGCACACTTCTATGCTAGGGCTGCTCAAGAATGGTTCAGCTCCATTTTCATATCTTGAGGTTCGTGCGGCAGGCTTTTTGGTAAACTGTATACCAGTTTGGTATCTCACGGTATTGTGGTCAGTATGAAGTAAGATGACAGGCACAAAATAAAATGAATAGTCAAAAAACTACAATCCACAACAGAATATTGTGAGCATCCATCCATCCATCCATAATCTAACCCGCTTATTCCTGGTCAGGGTCGCGGGGGGTGCTGGAGCCTATCCCAGCATGCATTGGGCGAGAGGCAGGAATACACCCTGGACAGGCTGCCAATCCATCACAGGGCACACCTACCATTCACTCACACACTCATACCTATGGACAATTTAGAATCTCCAATTAGCCTAACCTGCATGTCTCTGGACTGTGGGAGGAAACCGGAGTACCCGGAGGAAACCCACGCGGACACGGGGAGAACATGCAAACTCCACACAGAACGGCCCTCAGCCAGGATTCGAACTTGGTACCTTCTTGCTGTGAGGCGACAGTGCTAACCACTGCACCGCCGTGCCGCCCGTATTGTGAGCATTCAAAACTTTAAATACAATTTGATAAGGGGCCAGAATACCCCAGAAGGGAGCAAAAAAACTTGATTGACTTCTCCAAGGACTGACTAAACTAGTCAGCGCTATAACCACCCCACTGTCATTGAACTGCTGTCACCCCAAATGGCGTCTAAAAAATGGCTTCATCTGGCAACCAACACCCTTTAAAATTTTCACCCCTCCCTTTACTATTTTAATGCCCCCCCTCTCGCCCCACTGTGCAATTGCATCACACAGTGCCAAAAACAAAGGCAAACGTGGGATGTGTGAGGGATTTGTATGTGGGTGCAAGAAAGTAATTAACATCCTAACGGCATTACTCACTATTAGTGGCTAACTACTGTATCATTTTTTGTGGTAAATGAAGGGGCATATTAGCGGTGTCTCTTGGGGTGGTAGTTACATGCAAGTTTTGAGTGCATTTGGCACAGTGAGGTAATCATCCACGGTTTGCAGCTCATACACGACTGCTTCTAGGGAAGAGCACAGTCACGATTTGCACTTCCAATACACAGCCTCTTGCAGGACCTTGTTTGTTTTCTCTGCATGATGTCATCTCATGTGTTAAGCACAGCATAATATATAACACAATCAGTAATATTTTGTGGTTGCAGGCATACATGGATAATGGAATCGATGCCTGTAGTGCCCCTCCCTTACCGTTTGTTGGGTTCCTGGGCCTGGGCCCGACAGGCCTGTTCAGTAATCCATGTTTGGCTGAGGGAAAACCTGCATGTGGGAGACTAGTTCTGGGAAGGTGAACGGGAAGTTGCAGAGAAAAATTCAGTTTTGTTTTTATTTGCTGGAATAATTCTTATATCAATGAAAAGTGCATGCTGTTGCATAATGCATTCATAATAACAAGTAGGAATATGGGTAAAATTCTTCTTTAAGTGGCACCAAAAACACATTTCCAGCAGATTTACTGTTTCCGCTACTCTACCATTATGCACAGATATTAATTATACTTGCTGATTCATCTCATCCCCTTGACTGCTTGTATTTATTGTAATAAAGTTGGATACGTCAGTATGAGAGCATTAATAACACAAGTATTTTGTCATTTTACAATAGCTTTTGTCATGTTTATGCAGTTTACAGTCATAGTACTCGCACGGTGAGTTATACGTGATGCGATCGTAATTTCTTTTGCACAGAGCAAGCAGACCGTAGCTGGTGTTGGGAGAAGGAAACAGTGAAAGTGAAAGGTTTTATTGAGCAGTCCGGTCAGAGATCGCTGAGAGTTCTCTGAGATGTGGTTGGGTTATAATTTACAGCTGCCTGCCTCACACAGTGGCTTGGTTCACTGCTCCATGAACAATATGGAGGCGCTCACATATTATATTCACCAAGGGTGATCGGATTTACTTCCAACCTAGAGGAATATACCTTTTTTTTATGGGGCTCGCAGATGTTTCATTATATTATACCATCTATCCTCCTCATACAATACAAATGTGTAGAGTATTACAGGTGCACATTGTCAAAGCATTTGTTCCCCTGCATGGCTATTAAAAATGATTCTCCACTATTCTGTCCGGTAACATGCATCACTGCACCTTTTGAATATGGAGAGAGAGAGACAGCGACTGGAAGCTGGAAGCTTTAGCCACTTCAGGTTGAATATGGAGAGAGAGAGACAGCGACTGGAAGCTGGAAGCTTTAGCCACTTCAGGTTGAATATGGAGAGAGAGAGACAGCGACTGGAAGCTGTTGAATATGGAGAGAGAGAGACAGTGACTGGAAGCTGTTGAATATGGAGAGAGAGAGACAGCGACTGGAAGCTGTTGAATATGGAGAGAGAGAGACAGCGACTGGAAGCTGTTGAATATGGAGAGAGAGAGACAGCGACTGGAAGCTGTTGAATATGGAGAGAGAGAGACAGCGACTGGAAGCTGAAAGCTTTAGAATATGGAGAGAGAGAGACAGCGACTGGAAGCTGAAAGCTTTAGAATATGGAGAGAGAGAGACAGCGACTGGAAGCTGAAAGCTTTAGAATATGGAGAGAGAGAGACAGTGACTGGAAGCTGAAAGCTTTAGAATATGGAGAGAGAGAGACAGTGACTGGAAGCTGAAAGCTGTTGAATATGGAGAGAGAGAGACAGTGACTGGAAGCTGAAAGCTTTAGAATATGGAGAGAGAGAGACAGCGACTGGAAGCTGAAAGCTTTAGAATATGGAGAGAGAGAGACAGTGACTGGAAGCTGAAAGCTTTAGAATATGGAGAGAGAAAGACAGTGACTGGAAGCTGAAAGCTTTTGAATATGGAGAGAGAGAGACAGTGACTGGAAGCTGAAAGCTTTAGAATATGGAGAGAGAGAGACAGTGACTGGAAGCTGAAAGCTGTTGAATATGGAGAGAGAGAGACAGTGACTGGAAGCTGAAAGCTTTAGAATATGGAGAGAGAGAGACAGCGACTGGAAGCTGAAAGCTTTAGAATATGGAGAGAGAGAGACAGTGACTGGAAGCTGAAAGCTTTAGAATATGGAGAGAGAGAGACAGTGACTGGAAGCTGAAAGCTTTAGAATATGGAGAGAGAGAGACAGTGACTGGAAGCTGAAAGCTTTTGAATATGGAGAGAGAGAGACAGGGACTGGAAGCTGAAAGCTTTAGCCACTGCAGGTTGAATATGGAGAGAGAGAGACAGCGACTGGAAGCTGAAAGCTTTTGAATATGGAGAGAGAGAGACAGTGACTGGAAGCTGGAAGCTTTAGCCACTTCAGGTTGAATATGGAGAGAGAGAGACAGCGACTGGAAGCTGGAAGCTTTAGCCACTTCAGGTTGAATATGGAGAGAGAGAGACAGCGACTGGAAGCTGTTGAATATGGAGAGAGAGAGACAGTGACTGGAAGCTGTTGAATATGGAGAGAGAGAGACAGCGACTGGAAGCTGTTGAATATGGAGAGAGAGAGACAGCGACTGGAAGCTGTTGAATATGGAGAGAGAGAGACAGTGACTGGAAGCTGTTGAATATGGAGAGAGAGAGACAGCGACTGGAAGCTGTTGAATATGGAGAGAGAGAGACAGCGACTGGAAGCTGAAAGCTTTAGAATATGGAGAGAGAGAGACAGCGACTGGAAGCTGAAAGCTTTAGAATATGGAGAGAGAGAGACAGCGACTGGAAGCTGAAAGCTTTAGAATATGGAGAGAGAGAGACAGTGACTGGAAGCTGAAAGCTTTAGAATATGGAGAGAGAGAGACAGTGACTGGAAGCTGAAAGCTGTTGAATATGGAGAGAGAGAGACAGTGACTGGAAGCTGAAAGCTTTAGAATATGGAGAGAGAGAGACAGCGACTGGAAGCTGAAAGCTTTAGAATATGGAGAGAGAGAGACAGTGACTGGAAGCTGAAAGCTTTAGAATATGGAGAGAGAGAGACAGTGACTGGAAGCTGAAAGCTTTTGAATATGGAGAGAGAGAGACAGTGACTGGAAGCTGAAAGCTTTAGAATATGGAGAGAGAGAGACAGTGACTGGAAGCTGAAAGCTGTTGAATATGGAGAGAGAGAGACAGTGACTGGAAGCTGAAAGCTTTAGAATATGGAGAGAGAGAGACAGCGACTGGAAGCTGAAAGCTTTAGAATATGGAGAGAGAGAGACAGTGACTGGAAGCTGAAAGCTTTAGAATATGGAGAGAGAGAGACAGTGACTGGAAGCTGAAAGCTTTAGAATATGGAGAGAGAGAGACAGTGACTGGAAGCTGAAAGCTTTTGAATATGGAGAGAGAGAGACAGGGACTGGAAGCTGAAAGCTTTAGCCACTGCAGGTTGAATATGGAGAGAGAGAGACAGCGACTGGAAGCTGAAAGCTTTTGAATATGGAGAGAGAGAGACAGTGACTGGAAGCTGAAAGCTTTAAGCCACTTCAGGTGACTGGCGCAACACATTTTTTCCTACGGTAAAATCTTGATGAATTACCCCGAGTGCTTTTTCTTCGTTAAAGTGGAGAAGAGTGGCTGTGGGATTGATAAAGGGCCCTGTCAACCAGTGTTGTGGATCAGCCTTCTTGCAAGCCATGTCTAATTACATCAGTTCATATGCAGCATGTTGAAGAGGGGAACTGCTGCAGTTTGCAGTATTTGCTCAACCCCTCATTGTGGCTTTTCACCTTGCTGTAATTGTTGTGCACGGTATTAGCCATGAACTAATTAATATAAATAAGTAAGAGACGGCAAGGATGGATGAATACTCTTAACATGTAATGCCGTCAGTGCTTCAGTGCTATCAACGTTTCCTCCCACAATTCAAAGACATGCAGGTGGTTAGGCAAAGTGCGCCATTTCCAAGTGCTCCCCCTAGGGCTCAAAAACATACTGTACCACCGTTTGAGTTCTGTGACGTTAGTTTGACATCGCAGTTCTGAAAGGAGAGTTCCCTGGAGTCAGATGAGGTTCTGCTTTGTGGGAGCGGAATAGACTCTTTGCCTGCTGTAGATTATTACTTGAATTTTTACAACTCTTTATGTCAATGCCTCTCCCTTCCTGATGTTTGCATCTACCAGCTTACTGACTTTGTCTTATCAGGGCTTGGGGGATTGGCGTTGGCCATCTCCCATATAGAAGTAACATATATGCAAGTACCCTATATGGAGCTGTGTATGAAAGTGGAATTGTATACTGTTCATATTATGAACAGTCATGAACAACTATGGGCAGCATGGTGATGTAGTGGATAGCACTGTCACCTCACAGCAAGAAGGTCCCGGGTTTGAATCCTCCGCGTGTCCCTGTGGGTTTCCTCAGAGTACTCCAGTTTCCTCCCACAGTCCAAAGACATGCAGGTTAGGCAATTTGGGGGGTGTTAACAGGGGGTTGCTGTAAAAGAGCATGTGTGCTCAGTTAGCCTACCCAGTATAAATAAAGGTTAATAAATATCATGGCATTAAGTTTATTTTGAGCCTCCTGCCTTGTCGTGGCAGTGCAAAAGTGAGTTTTACACTATCACCAGACACTTTTTCCTGTGTTTGCCGGAGAGCGATTACATTAGTCTCAACCCCCCCCCCCCCCCCCCCCCAGGGTTCCATTTGCTGCGCTATAGAAATGATTGAATGAGACGCAAGAGTCCAGTTCATACTGTTCTCTTTCCTCGTATGCATTTCATATTTTTAGACCATTGCTGGCCTGACAAGACCCTCATTTTCTTTAAATGGGTAAGCAGCAACCATGACAAACTACTGTTGCATATTTGTGTATTTGTGTTATTCTTATTTGTGTATTTGTATTAAATCACTAGCAAGGTATCTAGCTTGCTTAGTAGACTTTACTTGCTGCTTAAGTGGCTAGTCACTAAATAGCTAATCAAATAATTTGTCTACCTAGTGCTAGCTAGCCTACTACATATACGTACATAGTCCTGGGAAGCATCCTATAGTTGTTATTCTCAGACCACACTTGTTGTCCTAGGTCTTGACATTCCTGTGTGCTATCTGTGTCACAGTTTCATAATTTTCCTTCAAATTTGTTCAAATGTGCATCTTTGATATGAATGGTAACTGGAGTGCTTTCCCATAGAAATGGTGACAACTGTAATCTGCTTAATAAAAGCATGGCTATGTGTAGCCTATCTCAGACTGGTAGGCTAATTTCTTGCCCTATATATGCTCCCATGAGGTTGGCAAAGACTAATGTCTCTGCAGATAAGGCAAGCAACATGCCTGCGTTGCTTCCATACGAAAAGCTGCTGTCCATGTCGGCTATGTCTGTGTCCCTTTTTAAACTGGACAGTCGAAATCCTCGAGAGGATGGCTGGGCACGATTGCAGCCTACTAGCTTGAGTGAGTCGTGTCACCCCATGGAGGCTTATTTTGTAACAACTTGATTGCTGTATATTATCCCTTACTTGAAATCTTGTACTCTAGAATTATTAATGATTTAAATGGAATCAAATGAGGAGAGTAATTATGTATACACGCAAACAGATGTCTTTTCAAATTAATTTGTTCACTCAGTTTCAAATGAAAAATCACAAAACTCTTCCAATAACACGGGACTGTGGAAATAAATAAATATTGCTATACTGTATGCACAGGCAACAGGATTTTATTAGTTCTTGAAGTGATATTATAAATTCAAAAGCTTATTCATTAAAGCTAGATTTTATAAAACCAATTTTTCATAGTGAGTCCTATTTATGAAATATTGAAACTGGAAATGATTGCAGTTCCGCAATGGCCAATCCCCCCTCCCAAATTAGATTTCCCAAAAACATTTATTGCAATATTGATTAATATAAATTTTATTATTATTATTATTGACATTCAATATCTGCCTCACTGGAACATAGGCCCGAACATAACCAGCAATGTGGTGAATACTCCCACCCAGGGAGAGCTAAGCAGAAATGTCTTCAAGATATATTTGTCACTGGACTTACGTTTACAGTTACATTTCAGGTCTGGGTTACTCTTAATTAGTGCCTTTGATAACATGAAATCTTGGTCCTTGTCCCCCTTCATTAGTGTCTTTGATATGAAGTAATCTTAAACATGCATACACACATATTGTTTTGCATGGTTGTAATTAATGGATTATGAAGAGCTCAATATGCATTCATGAATATTCCCTGTAGTCCATGACATACAGCAAACAACAAACAGCATGACATGATATATAAAACACATAATAACACATTCTATGTGCTATGTAATTGTATTGTACTGCTTTTTTGATGCTAATGAACATGTCATGAAGTTTGTAAATTGTTAAGGAAACAACTGATTTGTCGACCTGCAGGACCAGTTTGGTAGGAATCCAAATCCAAACCAAGCTATCTCTTGTTGGCATTCTCATCACATGAAGTGGAAACTATGTCAAGAGAGGAAGTTATTACACAAATTTGAAATTAAATCAAATAAGTGAATGCAAATTGATCTAAAAGCAACTGATCTAAAAGCAATTGATCATGCTCTGATACAAACCAGTGAAGTTAAAATTCACAATATGTATTTTTTTTAAATCCGTCCTCACATGCTCTGTGTGCACCCACTTAGTTTCCAGCCGTCAAATAAATGCTTTTCATTCCCTGAGAAAAAGT
Source organism: Synaphobranchus kaupii (assembly GCA_029718625.1). Taxonomy (NCBI): domain Eukaryota; kingdom Metazoa; phylum Chordata; class Actinopteri; order Anguilliformes; family Synaphobranchidae; genus Synaphobranchus; species Synaphobranchus kaupii. Next base: position 106,874,799 of record CM056377.1, on the reverse strand, counting down.
ATATTGGATTTACTTCAGGTCAAAAGAGCAGGATGGTCTGTCAGTGTTTTGTTTAGCTAGGGGTGTTAAATCTGCAGAATCATTGTTAACCAAAGTAATTATAGACTAATTCACAAATAGAGGTTACAAGTATCTTCAAAGACCTCCAAGCCAACAGTATTTAATGTTTCATTTGTGGGGTCTCATTTCATTTCCCCCCTCCTCATTGCTTTGGCCCCCCTCTGTAGTTAATATATCACTGTTGCCTAGGAAATTCAAAATCCTTTATTTAGACTGAGGTAGGACATTTTCTCTTCCTGTAATTTTACCATGTTTGTGTAAATCCAAGGTTGTATGTTTGATTCCGCAGTGGGGCACAGCCATTGTACCCTTGAGCAAGGTACTTGCATTGCAATTCCATAAATAACCAGTTGCATAAATTGATTGTATGTACAAAGAATGTAAGTGCTGTGCAAGTTACTTTGGATAAGATCTGGATAAGAGAGTCAATGGCTAAAATGTAAATGTGTTTATTGTCTGTGGTAACAGTATAAAATCCCGGACTAAACGGCTATGAAGCCACTATCCACTTAATACCTTAACTAAATTCTAAAATGTGCACAAATAGCACTCTCATTTTGTCAAAACGAATCAGATCTGAGTGAAGCTTTTTACATACTGCTAAGTATAATGCTAGTATAGCTAGTCGTCTTTGCAGTTGGTAAAAGGGGATGGGAAGGTGCTTTTTGGTGTGGCTATTGAATGATCACGGTACACATTTTGCATTTATATGTTTAACAGTATATTGTTCTGCAGTGTATATGTGAGTTAGTAATCTGAGTGACAGAAGGTGTTTAAAAAGTATCATTTGTTACTGTGGATGAAGTGTATATCCTCTTTAGACCCAGAAATTAATTTGTGTCCCCTGTAGGGGACATTCCTCTGGTCTTAATCTCAAGAACCATATATTCTACTATGCTGAAACATACACTACAAGGGACATTCAATAAAAAATAAAGTAAATAACAGTTTCAATTTTTTTTACTTAAACATGTTTTTGTCAGCAAACTGAGCCAAGACACGTCAAAAAGTAAATACAGCTGGTTCTTAGATGGATATTGGTAAATATACAACAGAAAACTAAATCCCATCTCATATTATGAAAGGCAGTAGTTAAAGCAAAATTGAACTTTGTAGGACTTTGGGTTGTGTAGTTACCTGGCCATGATATGAGTCCAAATGATGGCAAAATATGTTCATTAGTTGCTCTCTGCTCCCCTGGGGTGATAATCCAGAATAGGGTATTTTGTTGCTCTCCATTCACTTCTATAGCGCTGCTAAAACGGTCTCAAAATTACACTTCTAGCACGTATACGAACGTGAACGAAGCAGATTCTGTCAATACAAACAATAACCAGTCCTCTTACCAATTTCTTTGAGAAAACTAAATGGCCCTTTCCTGGCTTTTTCGTATTTGATTTGGAACGTAGATCTGGTAGGTAATTTATGGTAACTACACAACCCAAAGTTCTACCAAAGTTCAATTTAGCTTTTAAAGGTCTGGGAAATATTTAAAGGTCTGGGAAACTTTGTTCAAATTGTGGTTACATTCCCCAGAAGTGACAATTGATTGTATTCTTAATATTTCTTTCAGGTTTTTAACCAAATTAGAACCATTAACTCGTAAAAAATACTATTAGATTATCAAGATTATCAGCAGATAAGGTCAGTGTAGGCATGTATCCTGTGTTCATTAATATTTATGTCCGCAAGACGTCAAATGTAAACAATTACTCATGGCTAGTTCAGAGAATGTTGCTGACCCTTACAAAAATGGTATACAGTGGAAACATTGGCATTATACAGCCTTACTCATAACTGCTGGAACCTGACATTGAAGAGTCAGATGGCGACATACTGAATCCACGCTCTGGCCAACAGGTTTAAGAATGTCGAGTTTATCCTTTTATGCATTGGTCAGGTGCTACAAACTAGCTAACGCAGTTCGGTCTACATGTAAGTTAAAACTACTGCCCGCACGTTAACCAACCAGGTTGTGTTATATTGTAAAAGGTAATGTGGCTGGCAAAATATTGAAAATGGCTGGTGATTGTTAGGAACCACAGGCCACTCTGGCCAGTGAATGAAAAAGTAACTTTCATGCTCTGGATGTTCATCTGCCATCCAGCATCCACCTTTGCTATTTTATGCAGGTGGCTGTATAGGTGAGAAAAGCATTGGATGTTTACCTGCTTAGTTTGAAACAACTGTGATTTCCTACTGTAACGCCAACATTAGACTACTAGACTACATGAAAGAAAGCAACTTACACTAGCAAGCTAGGCTTTACCATTGTATAGTTAGGGTTAGAGCCCTAAGCTGCCATTCCTGCTTGCCTGTTCCTGAAGATCATTCAATGTGTAATAATGTTGCAGTCTCAAACACCTGACTAAAGAAAGGCTTTGATTCTGCATATTCTACATATGAAAGCTATTTAATTATCGCTAGCTAAAGGTAGACCTACTTAATCGGTCCACCACGGCACTGTTCTGCCACAACAGTGCCTGGAACAACCGAGAGTGTCACTAGCAGCAACATTTGGGGCAGGGGAGTAGAAAGCAGTAGGCTAGCTAACGCACACACACGGGTGCGCACACACACACACACATGTGCAGCCAGCTAATGCAATGCTGCAGATGTTCAGCAGAATCGCAGCTATAACAACTAGGCTAGATGCAACATGTAATCAATCTATTTAAAATCAAATCTACCAGACGGAGACTCTCGCCACTGAGTAAGCTAGACTAGCGAATATTATATCCTAAGCACTGCATAACAGTTAGTTATCAAGAAAAGACAGCATAGATTGATCAAAGAAACTGACCTCTCTTTCTCGCTGCATCTCCATGTTTTATATGGCCAAACCAACCAATCAGATATTAGAGAAATATATTATTTCGATGTGGCATTTTTATGATTGGCCGAATCGTCTGTAGCTCTAAGCTTACTTCATATTGTCAGATTGTATTTTTGTAAATTTGGGGGGGCATTGCCCACCGTGCCCCCCCCCCCCCCCCCCCCCCCCACAACTGGCCCTGCTCACCACAGGCTTTTCTACGTTTTTTTTTTTTTTTCAAAACTCATTTTAAAATATTTTTGGGCCATTTGTGAATGAAAAAAAAAACATTAAAACAACACACCAGCAAATAACTCACAGATTTCAGTTTCCCACCTGTAGTGCTGCAATGGTGGAACCAACATTCTCCTTCTTTGCCACTTATTCATTCCATCACAACCTGGGACGACTTACGTTAGTGGTGTGAATCTCCAGTCCTGGACAGCTACAGATATTTGTGGTTTTATTTAATTTATTACTAAAATTAACAACTGATGCTGAAATATATTAAAAACTACATGACAGTGTGGCTCTCCAGGACTGGATTCTAACACCTGTTGCTTAGGGGCATGCCCCAAGCATCACTCAGGTCTGCCTTACAGAATGTCACATCAAACGTGGTCAGGAAATTATTGTGTGACTCATAATTCTTTTAACAGACGAAACTAAGAAGGAAAATTTGAGACTTCCTGTTGCTATTCATTGCACCTACATGCAGCTGTGTGGATTATATCACAGTGCAAAATGCTATGTAATGCATGTATTTGCTAGCTCACCTGGGTCTGTGTCCTTCATAACTGGGTCATCTTGGGTCCCTCTTGGTCAGCTCTGACCTCTCAACAGAGACCACAGACCATGTCTTTACAGGTCAGGCTACGTTTTAGTGTAGACAATCAGCACATATGTCAGATACAAATATTCACAAGTAAACATACCCCTATCCTCCATACATTGTGACATACAGTACATTTGTAAATGATGACAACAGTGCTAAAAACACTATAAATATGGAAAATATGTCTTTAAACAGTGGATGAAGCATTTGTTTGTATTCAATGGCTTTTGCAAGCCGGGTGCATATTTTTTTGAGTGACATTTTAATTGTTATTTATGTGCGGAATGTAATAAGAAGCACTATTACGCTGACTTTTATTAAAACCAATGGATGAATAAATAATCAAAGCATACAGCTGAGGCATTTAATCCACACACAGACTCGCCAGGTTGCTTTGTTGTGGTAATTACAGTTCAGATGGTAGGATAAAGTCAGAGTTCCTGAGTGCTCTTCCTGCCTCCTCTGATGTGGAACTCATCTATTCCCATTCCTCCTCTGCTGTGGAACTCATCTATTCCCATTCCTCCTCTGATGTGGAACTCATCTATTCCCATTCCTCCTCTGCTGTGGAACTCATCTATTCCCATTCCTCCTCTGCTGTGGAACTCATCTATTCCCATTCCTCCTCTGCTGTGGAACTCATCTATTCCCATTCCTCCTCTAATGTGGAACTCATCTATTCCCATTCCTCCTCTGCTGTGGAACTCATCTATTCCCATTCCTCCTCTGATGTGGAACTCATCTATTCCCATTCCTCCTCTGATGTGGAACTCATCTATTCCCATTCCTCCTCTGATGTGGAACTCATCTATTCCCATTCCTCCTCTGATGTGGAACTCATCTATTCCCATTCCTCCTCTGATGTGGAACTCATCTATTCCCATTCCTCCTCTGATGTGGAACTCATCTATTCCCATTCCTCCTCTGATGTGGAACTCATCTATTCCCATTCCTCCTCTGATGTGGAACTCATCTATTCCCATTCCTCCTCTGCTGTGGAACTCATCTATTCCCATTCCTCCTCTGATGTGGAACTCATCTATTCCCATTCCTCCTCTGCTGTGGAACTCATCTATTCCCATTCCTCCTCTGCTGTGGAACTCATCTATTCCCATTCCTCCTCTGATGTGGAACTCATCTATTCCCATTCCTCCTCTGCTGTGGAACTCATCTATTCCCATTCCTCCTCTGCTGTGGAACTCATCTATTTCCATTCCTCCTCTGCTGTGGAACTCATCTATTCCCATTCCTCCTCTGCTGTGGAACTCATCTATTCCCATTCCTCCTCTGATGTGGAACTCATCTATTCCCATTCCTCCTCTGATGTGGAACTCATCTATTCCCATTCCTCCTCTGATGTGGAACTCATCTATTCCCATTCCTCCTCTGCTGTGGAACTCATCTATTCCCATTCCTCCTCTGATGTGGAACTCATCTATTCCCATTCCTCCTCTGCTGTGGAACTCATCTATTCCCATTCCTCCTCTGCTGTGGAACTCATCTATTCCCATTCCTCCTCTGCTGTGGAACTCATCTATTCCCATTCCTCCTCTAATGTGGAACTCATCTATTCCCATTCCTCCTCTGCTGTGGAACTCATCTATTCCCATTCCTCCTCTGATGTGGAACTCATCTATTCCCATTCCTCCTCTGATGTGGAACTCATCTATTCCCATTCCTCCTCTGATGTGGAACTCATCTATTCCCATTCCTCCTCTGATGTGGAACTCATCTATTCCCATTCCTCCTCTGATGTGGAACTCATCTATTCCCATTCCTCCTCTGATGTGGAACTCATCTATTCCCATTCCTCCTCTGATGTGGAACTCATCTATTCCCATTCCTCCTCTGATGTGGAACTCATCTATTCCCATTCCTCCTCTGCTGTGGAACTCATCTATTCCCATTCCTCCTCTGATGTGGAACTCATCTATTCCCATTCCTCCTCTGCTGTGGAACTCATCTATTCCCATTCCTCCTCTGCTGTGGAACTCATCTATTCCCATTCCTCCTCTGATGTGGAACTCATCTATTCCCATTCCTCCTCTGCTGTGGAACTCATCTATTCCCATTCCTCCTCTGCTGTGGAACTCATCTATTTCCATTCCTCCTCTGCTGTGGAACTCATCTATTCCCATTCCTCCTCTGCTGTGGAACTCATCTATTCCCATTCCTCCTCTGATGTGGAACTCATCTATTCCCATTCCTCCTCTGATGTGGAACTCATCTATTCCCATTCCTCCTCTGATGTGGAACTCATCTATTCCCATTCCTCCTCTGCTGTGGAACTCATCTATTCCCATTCCTCCTCTGCTGTGGAACTCATCTATTCCCATTCCTCCTCTGCTGTGGAACTCATCTATTCCCATTCCTCCTCTGCTGTGGAACTCATCTATTCCCATACCGCCTCTGATGTGGAACTCATCTATTCCCATACCTCCTCTGATGTGGAACTCATCTATTCCCATTCCTCCTCTGATGTGTAACTCATCTATTCCCATTCCTCCCCTGATGTGGAACTCATCTATTCCCATTCCTCCTCTGATGTGGAACTCATCTATTCCCATTCCTCCCCTGATGTGGAACTCATCTATTCCCATTCCTCCTCTGCTGTGGAACTCATCTATTCCCATTCCTCCTCTGCGGCTCATGCGCTCCTGAGAATTATCTCGAGAATAATATATTATACGACAACTGCCAGGACATCTTTTCTCTAGCAATTAGGTTTGCGTCCACACAGATTAGCGTCATAAATAGTCTTCCTGGGCCTTGCTTTTCCTTCCATTTACAGAACGTGGCTTTGGGTGAATTGCAGAGTGGAGCTTGTGTGAACGACGTGCTACATTTGTAATGGATATTGATTCCTGTGTAGTTTGGGTGGCAGTTACTGTGATGCACTGGACTAGCGTGTGGGCCTATTGCGTTGAAATTGGCCTGTGGCCCTGGGGTCTTCCTATTAGACCGACAGAGGTTTTCTGCATGTCCTGATGCAGGTGGGAGGTAGATGACTGTGCTCGTAGGAGTTAATGTGAGCCTCAGTTCTTTCACGCTGAGCGCAATTAACCCCAGAGCTCCCCCTCAGCGCCAGTGATATGTTCCTCTGCTCTGTGCACTGTAGGGTCGCTTGACAATGGAAATTACCGCAAGGTTCCATGCTGTTTCCAGCCATGCTCGTGCAATGGTTTCCTGTGACTTTAAATCAGCCTCTCGGCGAAGGGGTAAACACCGTGGAGGTCGCTTGCGGGGCTGTTTGGTTAGTTCAAGTGAGATTGTGAGTGGACGCGGTGGTCTCAGGAGGCCTGGGATTTATGAAGGATGCTGACCCTGCTGTTGCATTGAGGGAACACTTCACATTCCCGTTGTGTAATTTTGCATTCTCCTAGATTATTGGAGCCCTAAGCTGCCATTCTGGCTCGCCTGCTTCTGCCGGCACCTTCGTGCGGACGGAAAAATGGTGTTCGGCCCTGGCTCAAGGGAATGTGCAAACAACAGTGAGGATGAAAAGGAAGTGAGAGCCTTTCCAGAGTGGATGGTAGTAGGTAGTAGGCTCATTAATCCAAGATGTTGTTTTGTCATCACCTTTTGCAATAATTGTCAATGTTAGATGCTGTTCAGAAGACCTGCTCTGCGTCTAGAAGAGCTAATACACCGGGGCACGCTCAATTGTGATTTTATTTCTGTGGATTTGCATTTAATATCCCCCCAATTAGTTATTCCCACCTGAACGGCTTGCTACTGCAAACCACCGACACATGGGTGGTACACATTTTTGAGAGCCCACGCGGAGAGACAGCAGTGTCTCTTATTCCTCATTATGCCATAAGTTGAACAGTCCCAGTGCTGAAAGTAGGCCAGGTCCCCAGGGCTTTCATTCAGTTTTCGGTATCGTCTACCCGAGGAGGCTGTGTTTCTGCTGAGAATGCATAATCTTTTTTTAGCTGCTCTTCCACGAGTGCGATAGGTATTGAATTGAACTAAATTCAATGACACATCATTGCACCTGAAATTAAGACCCGCCTCTTATGCTTTTAGCTTGGGAGCAAAGTGATTTAATGTCTCAGATAGCCATGCTGTATAGTTTTATACTGCCTGGTTAAAACAGTAGCAACCCCAAATCTAATGCTTGTGCCTGGTGGCATAACGTCCTGATCATTACAGAGGTACTGCATGGCGATAGCTCTGTGGAGACTTGTAGAGTGCACACAGGCAGTGAACACTGGAGTTTCTGAATGGAATAAACATCCAAGCTGGAGAGGACATAGTAATGCGCTCCATTAGGAACAAGAGGAGGACAGTCCAAGTGTCATCAGAAACATATAACAGTGAAATATATGAATCTATGAAATATAACAGTGCCTATATTTGCGCATACATACGAGAACATCTTACAGCACGCAAACCACTAATTCGGAGTCTGTGGTGCAGAATCGAAAGTAAAATTCATTTTCTGTGGATAATAGAAAGACATCTTTATGTTAAATGACTCAGTTACATAAAATTAACAAAAAATGGCTTTTCTTACGTAAAATATTTTCCATGTTCATTCATGTGCTCCAGTTTTTATCCCACATTTCTCCTAATTGCCCTCTTAAAAGGGCACTTAGACACAAGAGTTTAAGTAATATTAATGGAATACGCTTGTGTTAACACATGGGCAACTATACATAGTCCAGAGGGGCTATATGCTCTGAGACTGAGGCTTTTTGCTGTGGTATAAAGACCTGCTCACACTCCCACGTGCCCATATAGGGCCCCCGTGGAGCCGTGCTGGAAGACTGCAGATGCAGGAGAAATTCAGTTCCTGTTAATGAGTGTGCATCACAGACTATACGCTATACTATATTCAGTGCTAGCTTCACATTTGTTTAAACGTAGTGGCTGTTCCTCAGATTCTGTCTCAGATTTGAGGAATGCAAGAAATTCTCAAAGGGTCCCTTATACAACAAGATTATACTGTATTTTCACATACATTGAGGTCCAATATATTGGTGATTGCTGTATTGTAATTTTTTGTGACAATGGAAAGCTGTTCTGATAATATTTTCAGCATGTAGCTGCCAGTTGTGTCAAGACACAACACTGATTAATGGTGTTACTTGAAATGTACAGTACAATATATTCTTATTTGTATTGAGAAATCTATTGAATAATGCATAGCAATGTATTGAAAAATATAGCGATTATTGCTGTATTGGTCTGCAATATCTGAATATAACCAAAATGCATTATTAAGCAAAACAACAATTTATGTATTGAAAGTTTGGAGTACGTCCATATATTTAACCGTTATAATTCAATGTATTCAAGTATATTTTTCAATATATGGTAATATAATTTCATTGCATTCAGCATGTGGGAGGTTGTTTTAAATTGTTAGAAAGATACTGGATGTAAAATTCAAGTCTCATATTTCTCTGAGGAAATGGGGTTATTGGCAGTGCCACCCCTTTCATAAGATGGGAGGAGAAACACTCTACCTTTAACACTGTATTTGTGTTCCTGCTAAATATTCAGGTGTTGCTTTCAGCAACAAAAAAAAAAACATTGGTGCTGTTTTAACAGTTTCTAAAGTTCTCAGTATTTTAACCATTCCAGACTTTTCAAGGAATTTAACAGCAGAATGTTAATATTAGTCAGGGCATTATCATTATCAAAAAATTTGGATAAAAAATACAATGTTCGATTTTGGGGAAATAACACATAACACCATGTATTTTGTACAGAGATAAAAAGATTACATTGTCTCTGCACATTATTACTGTATAGTGAACAAGAACAGCAGACTTATTCACTCCTTTAATTATTGCGCTACATTTTTTGGCCAGCTGGTGAGGAGAAATGGACTGTATTTTGAGTTTCATTATCCTGGTTAAATATGTTTTTTAAAATATATATATACTAAGCGTGAAATATTTCAGGGAGAATTCTGGTCAATGAAATTGTCAGATTGCATGAGCCACATGAGGATATATTCGCAGTTCTTCTACATGATTCCTGGTGTCTGTAAGCTGTATTTAGCGTAAAAGACTTCAAAACGGGAGCTGTATTTCTTAAGCTTTCTGTATTGCTGTAAAGGCAGGAGCTGTGTTTTTAGGCAGGAAACTAAGGGCCAATGAGTACGTTTAAAACCAGAAATAAATAAAAAAATTAGTTGTTATTTTTTATTTTTGTTGGCAGCACTGTAAACATACCATATATGACAACTCTCAACGTATTCGGCTGTTTTATATTTCTGCATTGAAGTGCAAAAGCATCACTTTCAAAGTAGGTCAGAGTTACAGTAAATGTAAATTGGAAAATAATACTTGGCACAGATTTGTGTATGGTCTGTCATTATTTGTACAAGTCATGAGTAATTTAGTCTGAACATGTCTACTCTGAACATATCTTAATTTAGTCAGAGCATTTTTTTCTTTTCTGAACCAACCTAAGGTCTTCATGCATTGCTGTTTAGTTTCTGTGAAATTCAGTTTTTAAATGTGTTGCTTTGTTGTACGCTCTATTTCAGGGTAGTGGAAATCAGATTGCAAATCAGGCTGACCTCTTCCCTGATCTCTTAGTGACTGGTTTCTCTGTCAAGTATAAAAGCCAATCCTTTTTTTCATTTGCAATTACTGGGGAGGGGGAGGGGGGAGGGGGAGGGGGGGAGGGGGGGGGGGGGGGGTATTGATTTAATCCCAGTCCTAGTCTCATCCGCTTCAGAAATCCTCAATGTGTTTCTGATTAATTTTAGACTTTTGTCATCCCTCTCATGTAGCTTGTGCTTGTTGGCTTTAAAGGGGCCAGAGCCAATCAATGGGTCTTTTGCTTTGTAATCATCACAGGCAAGAGTGCATTGTCATCATGCACAGGGCTGAATGACCTGGGTTAAATCAACAGTCGATCTTACCTATAAGGACGGGTATCGTTTACATTTTGCCAATACCAGTGCTAAAACGATACTTTGAAAACGGTGCTGGTGCCTGAACCGCTTCTTTAAAATAAAGAGCTGAACTGATGACATTAAGGATATTTTTTTAATATCTTTTTTATTGCAACAGCAAAGGAATTTAACAATATATTAACTCTTACCCATTTAAATTTTGCTAAATAAATATATGGCTAAAATACAGCCACACTTGCCATTTTGACCGACCTTGCTAACTACTGTATATGTGCTGTCACTGACTGAGTCAACAGAGCGAGTGTAACTAGTTAAGGTGTGCGGCAGGGGCATGGGTGAGTGATGTTTCTGTTGCCTGTTCCGTTGCATATTTTAAAGTGGCACCGAAATGAGGTACCAAAATCTGTGTTGCGGTCCAGTAGGTACTGGTCACATGGGAACCGGTGCCATAGTGGTACCGGGTTTTTGGTAGCCTACCTTACTCTTACCATTGACAAACAAATGAATGCAAGAAGATTAAAACTTTAACCATTTATTTGAATGTTAAAGTTTAGTTTATTAGAATGTCAAATGTTGGTTGAATCCAGGTCAATGGCTAATGCCACGTCACCACTGACAGCCTGGGTGGTAAGAAGAATAAAATGACTGTGGATAGGAATAATGGAATGATAATGGATTTTAGATGTGATTATCACAGTTGAGTTATTAAATGGTATTTTGAATGCTCCGTTCCTTAAACTTTGCTGTGCTGCTATGATTTGCAAGGTGCCTGTTGACTGCTCAGAGGATGCTATGGTCAGTTCGCTGTAAGCAGGGTACATTACTTTCCCCCTGTGACTACTCTCAGTGTTTTTACACTTGGGTCTTTGCTTGTTAACAGGTTGAAGTGCTGTATTTTTGGGGAAGAATGAATGTGTACCTTGGGATCACAAAAATATTACAGTTCTTTTTGTTTGTGCAAGCTATGGATTGGCCCCATCTGCATTGACCTATTGATAGTTTTCATATGGGTAATACACACGATGATGGCAATGCTATGTCAGTAACAATAATGCCGACAACAACCAGTGGAATGACATCCATCTCCCTTCGCTTCTGGTCCTGGTGTCATTTGTGGGCAGTGCTGGCTCTCTGGGTCAGGAGGGATTACTGAGAGAGTCTGTGTCCCATGCTGCTTTAATCCTTTCCCAGGGTTTGAATATTACGGCTCGCTGCTTCACAAGTGGAATCCTAATTAGTTGACGTGTGATTGCTTGCCAATGCCTCCTCATTCTGCCTTCTAGTGCAGGCTGATGACGTGCTTAAGGTTTCATCCTTCCAAGTCCTTTCCTGGGAACACAACGTTCCTCTTTTCTGATGCGAGACAAAAAGCCAGACACGTCTCCCTCTTACTGCATTTCTTTTTGCTATTTAAATCCATGCCATTATCCTAATGGGGGATGGAGGGGTGTACCTGAGTGTATCCTTTAAGCTTTTACCTCGGTTTCGCGTTTGCTTAATAATATCATGCCAAGCTCATTAAGAGAAAGAAGTGATTAATATTCTTATTGCTCAGTGGGGGACACTTGTCCAGTCAGTGGTGGCTTCCAAATTCAAATTTCAAATCTACACATAGCGTGGGATAGTGCTCCCTGGGCATCTGCCAGCAGCAGCATTGTTAAATTGTGTTGCTTTATATTATTTCCTGAGGGATCTGCAGCCATTCTGCAAGATGAACTAATATGATGCAAGAGTACACACAGCCTCTTTCCAGAAACTGCAGCAGATATGCAGTGAAAACAGGCGATAAAAATCCATCATTTGTTTGATTATTTTTCAATTGAAATATTTAAGCCCGCAGTTCTTGTGTGGATTTATTTTTTTTTTTTTAATGGCCTTCGAATTGATTTCTGCCCCTTCTTAAAATTGCTGGGCAGTAGATTTCTGGTGAGGAGGCTGTGTTTGTAGCAGCCATTTATAATGCAGGGGGAGATTACTGTGGTAGTAAACAGATTTACAAAGCTGGGTTGATGACATGGTCGTAAGCCACAAACGCTGATGTTGTTTGCTTATTGGGGCTCAGCCTGTGGCACAGGGATTCTGCCTGGTGTCAGTGCCATTGTTGTCTAACACAGACCTGATCGCTGCTGGTTGCCTGAATGAGATTATGGGTTATTTCAGATAGTTCCATCACATTTCATACTCCCTCACAATGTACTGTTAACAGCTAAATATGTTTTGCACTAATACATATTCTGTGAGGTAAGAGACACTGGAGAATGTGAGGGGAAGATATAGGACTGAATTAGCAGAACTTGGAATTATGTGTGAAATTACTCTGTCAATCCTGCTTATTTACACTATTGAAATGGCCTAATCCATCAATCGAAAGAACAGTAAATCTAAAAGTGGACATATGAGTAGTCCTGCATTTGCACTGACATGATTTGATCTTTTAAGGTCTTTTTAAAGAGCTTGCACTGATCTTTTAATTCCTGTTTATTTTAGGCATCTCAAATAGACTGTTTTGAAATATGGCCTCAATAACAAAAAATTTAAATTTTTGATGTACAGTGCCCTCCACTATTATTGGCACCCCTCGTAGAGATGAGTAAAAAGGGTTATAAAAAATTCACCGTTAGGTGAATTAGCTTAATTTCACACAGAAAAAATGAGAAAAATCCAACCTTTAATTGAAGTAAATTTATTATGAGAAAAAAAAATCCCTCATCAAGAAATTTGAAGAATTTTTAACAAAACCACGTGTGCCACAATTATTGGCACCCCTGCATTTATATATAGAATAAAGTAATCATTTTGCCTGCCATGACTTCCTGATGTCTGTGACCCAACAACATCAAAAGTCTCTTGATATCTTATTTTCTGGTACTCTTACAAGCGATACTATAACATTTCTGCATTTGAATGGATTTCTATGGGAATTGGGGGGTGGGACTAGAATTAGCTGTAAATTACACTAGAACAGTATGGAACACATGGTTGGCTAAATGGCTCTAAGTCATCAAGGGTCTGATGTATCAAACAAGCCTTAAACCATCACTCTGCTGCCAGAAATACTGTAGATATGGAAGGATAACTTGAAGGGTTTCTTCTCCTGACTTATTTTGTCCATAGAGTTCAATAGGAAAATTTGTCAGGAGAAACAACCATTCAAGTGATCCATCCATATTTACTGCATATCTGGCAGCAGAGTGATGGTTTGAGGCTCGTTTGATACCTCAGACCCTTCATGACTTACAACCATTTTACCAACCATGTATTCCATACTGTTCCAGCATAATTTACAGCTAAATCTAGTCCCACCCCCCAATTCCCATAGAGATCCATTAAAATGCAGAGACGTTATAGTATCGCTTGTAAGTGTACCAGAAAATAAGATATCAAGAGTCTTTTGATGTTGTTGGGTCACAGACATCAGGAAGTCATGGCATGCAAAGGATATGTGACAAAATATTAAAAATTATTACTTTATTACTTATTACTTTATTCTATATATATATATATATATATATATATATATATATATATATATATATATATGCAGGGGTGCCAATAATTGTGCCACATGTGGTTTTGTTAAAAATAATTATTTCTTGATGAGATTTTTTCTCATAATAAATTTACTTCAATTAAAGGTTGGATTTTTCTCATTTTTTCAGTGTGACATTAAGCTAATTCACCAAACAGTGAATTATTTATAACCCTTTTTACTCATCTTTACCAGGGGTGCCAATAATAGTGGAGGGCACTGTATTTCCAAACTGGCTCTGAAAAACCAAAAGGTACATGGCTCCTATGTCACATATGAGAAAACAATTATATATATTGCTGGTTAGAACTAGAGTAGTAAATTAGTACGGTTAGAGAACTGTTAGAAGCGACTGCCTCATCTAACTACAATAACATTTATACAAAAATACATGCTGTGAACCTTCCTTTTCAGTCAACCATTTACACCACAGTATGTGTAGTTACAATAAATACAGTGGTTTCATGAACTATATACTGCCTTACTGCATGCCAGATCTGGGAGATATTTGGTGACTTGAGATGGTAGCTAGCTAACCAGTCACATCACTGAGTGGATAACAAGCCAGTCTGTTAACTTGCAAGTTAGCCATTTTGATAACTAACAATTCATCCATATCACTAGTAAAATATATTTTTGGGAAACATTTATTTCCTGAATGTATTAAATATTAAACAGACATTGAATGTTTGGTAAGTTATGTAAATAAAGTGAAAAGGTTAGGATTATTAAAAACAAGTTCAGCACAGTGCTCGACTAGAGCTGTGCTCAAACAATGCATAATGGTATTATCTGTGGCTTCACTTCAGAATGCACATATCGACCAGTGGTTAGGCCAGTGGTTTCACTGGATCAGTGAGGATCATTGATAAGGAAATTCATGATTAAATAGATTTGTTTTCCAAGCCATAGACTAACAAAAATACAAATATATAATACTAAAATATAATAGTGTAAGTGTATGTAGAACTTACATGTGTAAATTTAACAGTATGCTGAAAGACTGGAATGGCTCAATGTATCAGGACAAAATATGTTTTCTTCAAATTTTACACAACATTAATGCCTCTGGCAAAAGAAAGATATTTTTGCTATTTTAATGAGGTTTTTATTCTAACCAAAGTTTGTGAACCTTCCGCATTAATGTTCCCTGAACTGTCTTCCGGCCAAGCAAGACCAGAGCAATGTGAGTAAAAACGCATGTCATAGTGATTACTGAACCGCACAGTGAGATGTGTAGGTTCATTGTATTGTATTGAAGTAGTAAGAGCTGTTTAATAGCAGTTGTGCCCTGCATCATATATCAGCCCAAAGACTAGTAGGTGATGACACTGCAGCTTATTCTATGAGTGAGCTTGCGCTCAGTTGTATTCAGAAAGTTTTTTTTTTCATAAAGCAAGCAAGCAGTTCTGATTATTTTAACAGTGGGTACGTTTACATGCACACTAATACTCCAATCTTAACCCGATTATGGCAATACTCTGATCATTGAAATGGTCATGTAAACGCCTTTTTCTGATTATGTAAAGTCATAATCTGCATATTCGAAACCCGATTAACACACCTGTTTTTTTGCCCAAACTCTCAAATTTTTGGTGCATGTAAACGTATTACTCTACTTTCTTTTGGTGTTTTGAAACAGCGCATGTAAGGCAGAAGTGGAGAGAGGGACAGTGTCAGATCAAAAAATGTTCCTCCCGTCAATGTTCCTCCTGGCCTGGGGTTCCTTTGGGATCTCGCTTCCAGGATTTTATTATTAAATTAACGCATCACCGGTGAAAACATATTAAGTGTTATGCCCTTATGTTCGGACTAGCTAGCTGGCTAGCACATTACATAACTGAAATGATCAGGAAATTGGCCAAATTTTGTGATCGGTAAAGCTAGCTAAAATAATAATTGGCTATAATAATATAAATCTTCCACTAGCAATTAGTTATTAAATAACTAGCTAAAATATCTAATAACTATTAGCTAGCTATAATAATAATAATAATAATTTGTGACGGGAAGAACATTTTTGTGCTTATAACGGGAAGCAGTTAGTAGCTACCTTTTCCACGAAGTCAATGTGTGTGAGAGAATCATATAAACAGGGCTAATGGAGTAATCACATTACTTATAGCCATGTGAATGTGATAAGTTAAATATTGGGATAAACTCATAACTTCCAACAATCGATATTGCTGTGCATGCAAACATACCAAGTGTATCACAGAACTCCATGTGAACAAACCTGCTAGTTTCCTACTCACTGTGTTGCAAGAGATTGCAACAGCAAAACTGTTGTTGGAAATTCACTCAGAGACAAAAACTGTTTTTTGTGTTGTTAGATGTCATGAACATGGACACGGACATGGACATTTTTTTATTTTAGTTGTGCGTTTCATGGTTAGTTTAAATAATATAATAACCCACAAAGTGATTTCTCATTATGTATTTGTGGTTGCCAACACTGAGACAATGAGACTTAACAGTCAAACAGTGGGGAAGAGAAACAGAAATCAAAACCAGTGAATAGAAAGAGCATTATTAAAACCAGCAAAGGGCACCACAGGTATATTTCATCTAATTACAAACAATATACATAGAATGCATTTTTGGTTCTCATTGTTCATTGCAATCTTTTAATTTTACTGCAGTCATCATGACTCAGCAAAATATGAAATTGTGTTTCATCTTTTTTGCTCCTATGTTCTTCTCTAGAGGTTGTTTAATGTAACTGAGCATTCTTTTGTACGAAAATTAATATGCAAATTATGCTGTGGGGCTACCTCTATTTGTTCAGGGCTGTTAGGCAGTCTAATTTACTTAGAAATGGCTTTCCCTCAGATGGGAGTGTGGAGGACCAAAATACTGTCATTCTAGTTTAACATCAGAAATACCAGCTTTGTCTACTGGCCCCCAGCTATACCACAGGCTAATGCCACAAATGCTAGCAAATTGCTAGTGTGGGTGTCTCACATGCCGGGTGAGACTCCTGGGAGGGACAGAATAATGGGAGACAGGAAGATGTGGTAATTCCAGCATTCACAGGCCATTTTATTGTAAGAGAGAGAGCATGCTGCTTAAATGGCACAAAATAAATAAACAACAATCTTCTACGTTCACCCTCCGTTCACAGCCCAGCCTATACTTGTGACAAGGTCCTTATATGACTAAGCCACTCAGGTACCATATAAGTGGACAAAACTGTTGATGGTTTCTTTATTAAGACAGAATCACTGACACAAAGAACCAGGACCTAGAAACTATATTTTTCTATCAAATTGTCATTTTTGGGCATACTTCCTGGCTAGCAAATTTAACGAACAATATATTTTACAAATTATGTGCTGCTGCTGTAGCCACTGACATCTAGTTGCCTGTATTTTAGAATATGTCAGTGTAATAAGGCAAATGTGGAGGACTGCATAAATAGCTAGCTAGCTAGCTAGCTACTGATGTGATTGAGTCAGGGGATTTTCATCAGCTTTACTTTAAAGAAGAAGTGCAAAAGAAGGGGGAAATTTAGAAGTGCTGGAAATGAAAGTCCGGCATTAGCATTAGCATTAGCCTTTTTGCAAGTCAACACTAATTCCCACAATGGGAGGAAATCAGTTGCTGGTTGTATTTTGCTGGAATGCGTGTATATGTCATTCTTGTTTTTAAATAACTTTTTACCTCTTATTTTACTTTTATTATCCCAAGATGGAATGGACAATATTTGTTAACCTGTCCAATTACTGAAACCTCCTGCATCAACTGTAGCCTACAGTGCAGAGCCTAATATGCACAACATCTGGAGCCAGTAACCAGTTGCCAGTTGTTTTAACAACCATTTTTGTTTTCATGTGAATTTAATACATCATGAACTTTTATACATCAAATGCCATTGCCATACTTGAAACTTTGAGTGTTCTAATGAATGTGACTAGAGGGACACTCAGTAGAGTGAATACCACTGACACCCATGAATACTTTTTTTCATTTAGAATCGTTTTAGGTAAATGATTCTGCCATAACATATCTGTCTTTTTTCTTATTTTTAACCAGTTTTCCTGCTTGCAGAAATGAGCTAGATAACATAGGGCCCTATCTTACACCCGGCACTAAGCGGCGCTAACCCGTGTGTGTCTTTGCTATCTTACACCTGGCGCAGGGGTCATTATAGCACCCAGCGCTCATGTCGTTTAAATGCCGTGTGATCTTGCGCCCGTTGCAAGTGAGCTGGGCGGGTTGGTCTAAGATGAGGAGTGGCCAGGATAATTTTTGGCGTATTGCTATTTTGAGCCAGCAGAAAGCGCTTGCACTAAAACCACACAAACCTGGTCTAAAGTTATGTCACAGTTGTTTACATGTTATTTTAACGGCACATATAAGTGTGTCTACATAGGCGTGTGCACAACAAGCGTACACCCTCCTGTCTGTTGCACACAGGGGCGCGCACAAGCATGACTAAAAATATCAAGATTACAAATATGTGAAATATTATTATTGTGTAAGCTATATCAATCACAAAAAATGGTGGATAGGCTACGGAGGTTGCTTTGCAAATGGCAAAGAGGTATAAAAGAGGAAAAATAGGAGAGCAACCTATTTGGGGTGATTTGTAGGCTACATTGAGAACCATAATTCATTGGACAGTGACACATTTTTTGTTTTTTTGGTTCTGTACTCTAGCACTTTGAGTTTGACAGGATACAATGACAATGATGTCATGAATGATGTTCATATCGGACGAACCGTTTAGAAAATATAGAACCTTTTGTGCACAGTCCCCCCCATTTTCGGGCATCAAAAAATATTGGAGAGTTTAACATAATGTAGAATAAAGTAATCATTTTAAAAGACTCTTGATATCTTATTTTCTGGTACTACGATACTATAACTTCTGCATTTGAATGGATCTCTATGGGAATTGGGGGGGTGAGACTAGATTTAGCTGTAAATTACACTGGAACAGCATGGAACACATGGTTGGCTAAATGGATGGCTAACATTGAGGTTTGAGGTTCAATAACATTTTGGATTGACTGAGAACATTGTATTTGTTCAACAATAAAATGAATCCTGAGAAATACAATTTGCCTAATAATTGTGCACGCAGTGTACAGTGTTTCAGCGCAATGTTATATGGGCCATTCTACAAAAGTCATGCAAATTGCTGTCCCTCTCTGATAAAAGTAAGAAATTGACCAATAAAATCTTTCAATGCTATATAATTCATTAGATCATGTTATGTTTTAATATAATCCAAGATATAAATTGCAGTAATAATAGTTACATTTATCCAAAATCAACACTTATAATCTTGGGAGTATAAATTCCTATTGGGAGATGGCTGTTCCCACTATCAACCCTTAAACTGGTGCATTAAAAAATAATACCCAAAATATTTTTGCCAATTATTTGACTTGTGTCATTCAATAAAGCATGTGAATTTTTATCAAATATAAGTTAAAATAATGCAATCTATTTTGTAATAAATTTTATAATTCAAAAAACCTATCGAAAAAATGCTGTCCCCAATTTTTATGTCACAACCGAAACGTACACTGTTTGAGTCTGTGCAATGAACCTGCTTGTATCCACACACCCCTTTTTTAACCAGGAAATTAGACAGCCTTCATATGAATCAAGGCCACATGGTGAGTAGCTAGGTTTTAGCGTTTTGATCTAATTGTCCGTCAATGTATGAAAATTAGTCTGTGGTTTTAAGAGACGTCACACCCCAACACCCAAGTTTTCATATTAAAGAAAGAAAGTTGATTTCATAACTGTAGATTTGATTAAAAGGGAGGTGCATCTGCACAGAGAAGTGGTTGCTAACCATGTGCTTGCTAAATCTTTTGTTTTGTGGCCTAAACGAGCCAAAATTGTCACAACCGAAACAGTCACTACCGAAACAAATGGTATTGTTTTGACAGGCCTGTTTCAGTTGGTGACACTTGTCCGTAAATTCTTATTAAAGACAATAAATAGTGAGACAATCAATGCACATGTACAAACCTCAATTCCAAAAAAGTTGGGACAGTGTATAAAATGTAAATAAAAACAGAAAGCAATGATTTGCAAGTCCTTTTTGTATTCAATTGAAAACAGTACAAAGACAAGATATTTCATGTTTTAACTAATCAACTTTATTCTATATTTCATTCTGTATTCAGCTCATTCTACATTTGATGCCTGCAACACCTCCCAAAAAATTTGGGACAGGGGCATGTTTACCTTTGTGTTACATCACCTGTCCTTTTAACAACATAATAATATAATCTTTTTGGGAACTACAGCACTAATTGTTGTAGTTTTGAAAGCAGAATTGTTTCCCATTCTTGCTTAATATGAGACTTCAGCTGCTCACCAGTCTGGGGTCTCCATTGTCATATTTTGGGCTTCATAATGCGCCACACGTTTTCAATGGGAGACAGGTCTGGACTGCAGGCAGGCCAGTCTAGCACCCGCACTCTCTGACGACGAAGCCATGCTGTTGTAACGCGTGCAGAATGTGGCTTGGCATGGTCTTTCTTAAATAAGCAGGGATGTCCCTGAAAAAGCGATTGTCTAGATCGCAGCAAATGTTGCTCCAAAATGCATATGTACCCTTCAGCGTTAATGCTGCTTTCACAGATGTGCAAGTTACCCATGCCATGGGCACTAACACACCCCCATACCATGACAGACGCTGGCTTTTGAACCTTGTGTTGGTAACAATCGAGATGGTCCTTTTCCTCTTTGGCCGGGAGAACACGACATCCATTATTTCCAAAAACAATTTGAAAGGTGGACTCGTCAGACCACAGCACACGTTTCCACTTTGTGTCAGTCCATCTCAGATGAGCCCAGAGAAGTTGGCGGCGTTTCTGGATGTTGTTGATATATGGCTTACACTTTGGGTAGTAGAGTCTTAACTTGCATTTGTAGATGCAGCGACAAATTGTGTTTACTGACAATGGTTTTCTGAAGTATTCCTGAGCCCATGTGATTATATTCATTACAGAAGCATGCCGTTTTTAATGTAGTGCTGTCTGAAGGATCGAAGGTCACGGGCATTCAATATTGTTTACGGCCTTGCCCGTTTTCTCCAGATTCTCTGAATCGTTTACTAATATTATAGACTGTAGATGGTGAAATCCCTAAATTCCTTGCAATCGTGTGTTGAGAAACGTTGTTCTTAAACTGTTGGACTATTCGCTCATGCAGTTTTTCACAAAGTGGCGAACCCATCCAGGGGCGCCCGCAGGATTTCTTCCCGGGGTACGCAACAGAGTAGGCCAAGCCATAGGCTACATGAAAACAAAACCACTACTTAGGACTAACGTTACAACGTAATTTACCGATATATTTTGCACTCATAAGGTCGCATATTACAAGAAGTTCTAACGTAGGAGTAGGCCGAGCCTACGTTAAAGTCTGATCTTTCATCAGCAAAACCGGAGAGACGTACTTCAAAATAGAATGGAGATGTTGCGCGCAAAAAGATGTTACGTGACTTACAGTAGCCTGATATTTCATCAGGAAAACCGGAGACCTCACGATAGAATGGAAATGTTGCGCGCAACAAGCTGTTACGCGACTTACAGCACAGTTAATGTTAACACAATGAAAACACTTCTGACAAGTCAATGTAACTATCGAACATGCTCAACAAAATGTATTCACTGCTTAAATTTCTAATAAAATATTATATGCACGCCAATTGTGTGTGTGTTAGAGAGAGCAAGAGCAAGAGCACGAGCAAGAGCAAGTCACTGCAAATAAAATAACATTTTGGTGGGTAGCTCGTCTCCCGGTGGGGCTAACTCATCCTCAGCTGAGGACTGGTTCTCCGAAAGCTGATTCTCCGAATTGTTATTTTCATTCTTTTTCAGACTCAGCAGTTCCACAATGCTGAGCTGCTTTCTTTTCTTTGACATATTTGGCTAACGTCAATTACTGTATTCGTTTAAGTTAGTTATCTTGACCGACAAGTAAAAAGGCAACTCTAAACGTTTCCCGGTCTAAAGAAAAAGGTGGTCCTCCAATCACTTTCAACTGTGTCGTCCAATCACTTTCAAATGTTTGAAATATGCAAAACTTGGAAAATACAATAACCAGGCAATACAACGAAGACAATAAGCAAATATCATTCCTCAACATCGTAGAAACAGAGACGGAAAGACTTTGACAATTCACGTCAGTTTTAATGGAAATACTAATTTTGCTGTTGTTGCTAAGGTACGCAGACTGCGTACTCTGCGTACAGCTGGGGGCACCACTGAACCCATCCTTGCTCGTAAATGCCAGAGCCTTCGTGGATTCTCCTTTTATACCCAGTCATGCTAGCATGACCTGTCACCTATTCACCTATTTACCTGTGGAATGTTCCAAACAGGTTTTTTTTTTAACATTCCACAACTTTCCCAGTCTTTTTTATATCCCTGTCCCAACTTTTTTGGAACGTGTTGCAGGCATCAAATTCGGAATTAGCGTATATTTACAAAAATCAATGAAGTTGCTAAGGTAAAACATTAAATATATTTTAAATATCGTTTTTTCATTTAAATATATAGACAAGAGAATTTACAAATCACTGCTTTCTGCTTTTATTTGCATTTTACGTACTCTCCCAACTTTGGAATTCAGGTTTCAGTAAGAGATGTCACAACTGCAACAATGTGGTCACAACCGAAACACCTGCTGTTTTGTTAAAATTTTGAATAATATGAATAATCAATCAAATATCCAAGATATTGTGCCGGTGAGGGTATATATAATCTCATAAATAAGAATCTATCAAATTCATGTAATCAAATCTGTCCATTTTATAGAGAACATTAGTACGAGTTTTCACTAAATTTAATTAATCCAATGTTTTATTTAATTTAAAAATTCAGGGTAATTGATTCAAATTCAACAGCAGTCAAGATTTCTTTTCAAAAATGTAATTTTCAAAGGGGTGAATTAAACTTAACAATTGGGTATGTAATTTTATTTCAAAAGCAGGGTTTACACCATGTTTCGGTTGTGACATATTTAGGAGCAGTCAGTAAATTCATCCTTATTCTGAAAAAATTACATGTGATTGCACTGTACATCTAGTATATTTACGTATCTCAGATAAAGTGTAACACATATATTATACACTGCCCGTCCAAAAAAAAAGTCGCACACTCTAATATTTCGTTGGACCGCTTTTAGCTTTGATTACGGCGCGCATTCGTTGCGGCATTGTTTCGACAACCTTATGTAACATCACAAAATTTATTTTCATCCAGAGTTGCATTCATCTTTGGCCGAGATCTTGTATTGACGACGGGAGAGTCGAACCACTCTATAAAGTCTTCTCCAGCACATCCCAAAGACTTTCAATAGAGTTAAGGTCAGAACTCTGGTGGTCAATTCATGTGTGAAAATGATTCCTTATGCTCCCTGAACCACTCTTTCACAATTTGAGCCCGATGAAGCTTGGTATTGTCATCCTGGAATATGCCCATTGATGGGATAACCTGATCATTCAGTACATTCAGGTACTCAGCCGACTTCATTTTATTGCTGCATAATGTTGCTGAGCCTTGACCTGACCAATTGAAGCAACCCCAGATCACAACACTGCCTCCAGAGGCTTGTACAGTGGGCACTATGCATGACGGGTGCAACGGCGACTTTTTTTTTGGACGGGCAGTGTAAAAGAATTTTGCAAAAAGAATACAAATTTTACCAACCCTCTATTTGCACGACTTCTGTAGAATGGCCCATATAAGATATTGAAACGGCTGTTGAACAGGAAAGATTCTGACTGAACTTTGAGGAAGCCGAAACTTCCTGGATTTATGGGGCTGGATTACCTGTTCTATTTCCCCTCAGTTACTTCTAAAAAAAGCATCTCCTGCTTTCTGGCCTCGATCTGTCTCCATTACCATGTGTCCCCTGGCCCCCAGCTCCATACAGGCTGCTGGGACTCCCTCTCTTCAAGGTGACCTAAAATACATGTACTGTGCTAGTCGCTACTCACTTCCTTTGTAACTTTATTGTTAACAATGCACTTTACTATACATGTAATTATGAAACTGATACTGTTAGTATTAACAGTATCATTATACACTGCCTGGCCAAAAAAAAGGTTGCACACTCTAATATTTCTTTGGACCGCCTTTAGCTTTGATTACAGCGCACATTCATCGTGGCATTGTTTGGACAACCTTGTGCAACATCACAACATTTATTTCCGACCAGAGTTGCATTCATTTTTGGCCGAGATCTTGTATTGACGACGGGAGAGTCGAACCACTCCGTAAAGTCTTTTCCAGCACATCCCAAAGACTTTCAATGGGGTTAAGGTCAGGACTCTGGTGGTCAATTCATGTGTGAAAATGATTCCTCATGCTCTCTGAACCACTCTTTCACAATTTGAGCACGATGAATCTTGGCATTGTCGTCCTGGAATATGCCCATTGATGGGATAACCTGGTCATTCAGTACATTCAGGTACTCAGCTGACTTCATTTTCTTGCTGCATAACGTTGCTGAGCCTAGACCTGAGCAATTGAAGCAACCCCAGGTCATAACACTGCTTCCAGAGGCTTGTACAGTGGGCACTATGCATGACTGGTGCAACGGCGACTTTTTTTTTGGCCAGGCAGTGTATTATTAAGTACTGTTAGGGAAAACATTCACTAAAAAACCTATGTGAATACATTTTGCTGTGTGTCTGTGTATTAGAGAGTGTATCTATTTATCAGTGGTGATTGTTTGGAGCAA
The DNA here is from genome assembly GCA_029718625.1 of Synaphobranchus kaupii. Lineage (NCBI taxonomy): Eukaryota > Metazoa > Chordata > Actinopteri > Anguilliformes > Synaphobranchidae > Synaphobranchus > Synaphobranchus kaupii. Next base: position 106,849,958 of record CM056377.1, on the reverse strand, counting down.
AAACGTGTTACCACTTCAAGCAATTATTGTAAAAAAGTTTGTTGACCCTTGAATTGTGAGTTTATTTCATTAAGCTAAACATTTGTTACTAATGCTGCGTTCCAGTGCACCTCGGAAATATCGTATTTACCGTATTTACGAGTTAAGAGCACTGGAACGTCCCTTCGAAGTCGTAAATACGAGTGGGAAATTCGGAAATTTGGATGATACCCGAGTTGTGACGTTGCGAGACATTTCGGGACAGCAAAAATGGCGGAAAGTATTGGCTAACCAAATGTTAGTGATATAGCTAGCAAATTATAACGTTAATTAAGCTAATAAGTGATTTAAAACGTCAACTATATACCCGATGCACATTCTCTCCTCTTCATTCTGCCGCTGAAGCACAAAGCAGTTCTCGGCTTCTTGCTTTCTATAGCTAAACATTAACCACAAAAACACAAGTTTCTTTATCGCGTCCATGTTTATTGTTCTTTCCGACCAAGAGCACTGGAAGGCACCAATGTCGTAATTACGACTTAACAACTGGGAAGTACGAGCTTCCGAGGTGCACTAGAACGCAGCAGTAATAACACTCTGGGACTTACCGTCTGACTGACTATTTCTGGAATGTATGGACCCTTACTGCATGCACTCAACCCCCTCTACCCCCAACAACTTAATCACTGTTCAGAGCTTAAACAACAAAATAACAGGAATATTGCTCAAAAGCACTCTGAAATATAGCCATATCCCTGAGTTTTATATGAATTGATTGTTGCCAGTGTTATAATATTTTATAAAGCTTTATGTTAGTGTATACTATTTATGTATTCTGTGTATTTAGTGTATATTGTAAAACAGTACAAAAAACATGTGCAGTATGACCAGTATGTATAAGCTTTGACATTGTGACATTTTTAAGCCTTGAAAGGCTCTCTGAGCTTAGCAATGTGTTGCATATTATCATGAGATTTTTCTCATGAATATTGTTAAAAATGTTATCTCAGGTTTATAATTACCCAGAATCATGACAACATCAATTGTACTGAAGGCCAGCGTAGCTTGAGTTGTTCTATAAGCAGTGAAACTGATGCTCACCCTTGAATGTTTTGTGCATGTTTGTACCCGGGTATCCTCCAGGTACTCCGGGTTCCTCCCACTGTCCAAAGACATGCAGGTTAGGTTAACTGGAGAGTCTAAATTGCCCATAGGTATGGGTGTGTGAGTGAATCGTGTGTGAGCCCTGTGATAGATTGGCAAACTGTCCAGGGGGTATTCCTGCCTCATGCCCAATGCACACTGGGATAGGCTCCAGGTCCCCTGTGACCCTGACCAGAAATAATTGGGTTAGATAATGGATGGATGGATGGATGGAATATCAATGAACAACTTAACCTGTTTAAGGTCTTTCTGCAGAAGTAGCATTGCATGTGTTACACATTAAATAACTTATCTAAACTGTGTCTGTACAAATCTTAGAAGAAAAGGATTTTGCACAAGACACTGTCCTGGTATTGACAGTAGACAGCAGCCTGTTTTAGTGAGGGTATGAGGTTAAATGTTAAAACATAGACTAGCCTAAATGCTTTCTGTGCTGGAAATTCAATTAGGCAGTAATAGTGTGAACAATTTTGTACGCCACCATCAGGACTGCAGGCTTGACTATGCTGGTTAGAAATTTGGCAAAATTTTTTACTTTGATGCATGGTTAGCAGTTCCACCAGTGAAAGCCTATCTCATGGACAGCTATAATGTTTGCAGGAAACAAAGGTCTGCTTTTCATGGTGAAAATGAGCAACACCTATGCCACAGAATTGCATATCCAGTTGCTTGGTTGCATATATTTTGGGACTAATGAGCAGAGGCATTACAGCCACAGGCCACATATGGCCCGCTTGCTTATGTGTTCTTCACACTCCTCCCAAACTTTCTGGACAAATGTATAAATCTGGGTTGTGATGTTGAATGATTTTAACTTTTTATAAGAACGCTATTATGCCTCCACTATTCCTTTGTTTTATTTGATAATGTCTTGCTATTGTATGCTGCTCAGAAATTGTACACGACATATATTATAGTGCTAGCCTCCTAGGCTAACTAGCTAGCTAAGATGTGCTATTGTTGCTTGCTCGCTACTCCTGCCAGGATTAAAATATCCAAGTGTACTATTACATTCACAAGGTTGATTGTGCACATGCATTATAATTATTCCAAAAGTCAGAACCAAAACTGTAGGGCAAGCAGCTTTTAGTTTTTACGCACCCTTTCTTTGGAATAATCTGCCAGTCGACCTTAGAAATACGGAATCAGTACAGAGTTTTAAGAAAAAAACATATCTCTACAGTGCAGCTTTTGATTAAGAACATTTTAAATTGTTTTACTTTGATTTTAATGTACTTATGTTACTATTATTTTCTTTGTTGTATGGTTTCTGTGTAATTTGCTTGTGTAAAGCACATTGAGCCTGAAATGTGCTCTATAAATAAAATTAGATTTTGATTTGATTATGATCCAGATATTGAACAATAAATTTAAAAAAAAACGTTTAAAAGGGGTCAGAATAAGAAATAGGTTAAATTGCAAGTTACAGAGCAATTCAGTGAGTTGAATTGCAGCATACCAATTGTCCTGCAGCACAGCAGAAGTTCGACAGGCCTCACTCACAACAGCACTGATCTCCCCGGGCAAGAGAGAATAAGGTCCTTTTTCAGCTCACTCTGACTCAACACAGTGCACTACACCCTGCTTAAAAACCCACCAAATATCCCTGTATGTTTCTTCTTACTATTTTCCATCCCTTGCCATTTTGTATAATGAATGAACAACTAGCTGCAGAACAGGATGTTCTTTGCTCTTCCCTCCCACACACTCTCTGGCATGTTACCTCGAGGAGCTGGATTGTATGTGGAGCACAAGCTGCAAGAGACCATTTTCATTTCTGTCTGGCTGGCAGCGACAGTGGATGTGGGCATGAGGATAAGAGGTTCTGTGCTCAAAAGGTGATATAACACTTAAAACACTGATCCTGCAGATCTGGGTGTGAATTAGATTTTGCATGCTATTTGGAAGTATGTGAACTTTTTGTGATATTCTACGTCAAGAATGAACTGTCCGCATTGCATTCATTTAATCAGAGTATATAGGCTATTTTAACCCCCTTGAGTCTGCTTCCCCACAAGGTTTCTTCCTATCTGCCACCAGGGATTTATTCCTTGCTGCTGTTGCTTTTGGCTTACTCTTGTGGGGGTTTAGGCCAGCGTTTTCCGTGAAGCGTATTGTGACTACTGTTTGTGAAATGTGCTATATAAATACATTTAGATTTTTGTATTTGATTTAACGCTTTCTGAAACAACACCATGTTTGTAAAACCAAATGTTGTACATGTATGGCTTCCTTAGTGTAACAGGTTACGATGTACAGGTCACCCTAACTAGCGAATAGGCTAGGTTAACATACATTCAGGTATGTGGTTTGCTGACGCACACATCAATCATTTCTGAATGCCTATAAATAGGCTACAGTAACTAGGTACAAAAAAATGCCTTACCTATTTGGGGTTCCTGTTCTTCCCTGTTCCTGTATGCAAGTTCCTGTCTGACTTCAAGGTCACCATAGACGGAGTAGTGGAGCTGGAGACTGCATGTGCATAGCCTATAGAGGACGTTGCTAGCTGCTGTTTTGCCGACATTAGGAAAATTGCATTTATCTCTTTAAGAGCGAAGGAACGCGGATAGCGGGGCTCAGATTGTATCAAGTCGCCGGTAACTAGTTACGTGAAGCTCCGGCCGCTGGCCACAGTTTGGGTTTTAAACTGTGTTTTAAACTGTATTTTATCCGCCTTTTTCCCGGGGGGTTCCGTGTGTATTCGTAGTTTAAAAATCCCTACCCCTGACAAACCAACTGTTTATCAAGTTGGGGCTTTGGGGCTGCTTACTGTTTACGTTGCAGTGCGTGGTCTGGGATCTGTGCTGGTGGCGTGGAGGTCGTTGCGACGCCATAGGAAGTGGTCCCGTTCTTTTCACTGCATGCGATATTGTGTGTGTGTGTAGAAGTAGAATCCGTTGTGCTATATTCACCGTGTCCGTATCTCACCATTTTTCAGTGCGTATGTGTGTATGTCTGCTGGCACCTTCACGAGTGAGTGACCTTTCGGTTCCACTTCCGGTAAGTCACGGACCCGTACCCGCACGCACACAGTAGCACCCCTAGTGGCAGGGAATACCTACCACCGGCTAATTGTGCATTTTTGGGAATCCTGTGGGTTTTTGCGTGGGTTTTTTCTATTGTGTTTTTACGATTGTACAAATAAACTTGATCTTTTTATTATTGAATCCACGTCTCTGCTTGTTCATTTAGTTGAACGTGCCTATGTGAGGATTGATCATAATCCCTTGAGTCGTACAAACTATTTCTTTGGGCGTAATTCCCAAGGTGGCGTAGTCAGGTGGTGTTATGCCAGGTCACATTCGCATTGGTTCTTTGTGACTGACCTCATTTCAGGTTTTTTACAAGACCACCAAACCTGCCAACACTAGGCTCCAACTCCCTGTAACCTAGCAACCTCCCAAGCCCCCCCCCCCCCCTCCCCCCAACACGCACAAAAAAAACACAACATAGTCTATGATCTCTGCTAATTTATGCCTTACGTTTAGATGCCTTTGACCCTTCAAATTTTCATTTTATTATTTCCTTGGTTACATAATAGTATGTCAAATAATGCATATGCCGCATATACATAGGTGTGTCAAAGAAGTTTGGATGGATGCATTTTGGAGTCTGAGAAAGTTCTGCACCCAAAGTAACTCAGAAGTTGCAGGTACAGAGCAAATCTGAATCATTTCTCTCTAGAATAGTGTCATTTTGGATGAAAGTCCACAGTTAACTATGAAAAACTAATCTGTCGATCAAAAATAGAATTGTTTATATGGCATGTTTGTGTTTATTCCTTGCTGTCTGGCGAGGAAAATTAAGACAGGGTCTTGTTTTTGATGCAAATGCATTCTTGAATTGTATCTAGCACAGTAAGTACTATGAGTTTCAACTAATAGTCTCACGGTGAGGTGGTTTCTCATTTGCTGCATCAGAATAAGGTCAGAATAAAACAGTTGTTTTGGGTACTTTGTGTTTTTCAACAAGGGTGTACAGGTATAAGTCCAATAAGGACGTGGATAGATGTGACTGCTGGCTGTCTAGCCTTCCAAGAAGCTGTTCAAAGAGAAAATTGATATGTGCTGGTGGCATGCTTTTGTTCTCAGCAGGCTGTATGCAGAGATGATACAGAGTGCAATGTATTTAAAAAATAAAAAAAAAAGCAATACTTTGTATTTTGAAAATGCAGAAATACATTTCTCAAAAGCATTGTTCAGTTGTAAAAACCAAAGGACCACATCATTCTTTCATGTAATTTCTTTCTGGAAAACGTCCAGTTTGTTTTCTGCATATTTGTCTGTTCTATTCAAAAGGGACAGGGTTTATTAAATAATAAAGGTTTCGTAAAGCTTTGTAAAACTTATATGTATAATGATCTACAACTCAGATATCAGAACTGCTATGAAACAAGGCTCTTGGAAGAGAATTAATGTTGATCAAAAGCCTAGTTTCCCATAATAACTGTAGTAGCACGATCAAATCTTAGAGCCATTCAGAGTCTACAGTCCAAGATAATCTTTCCTACTACAGTTTTGGTGAAATAGGCTCTGATTATCAATGATGCAAGTCACAAACATCACTATTCATTTTGTTTAACAATTATTGATACCAACACCTACTATCATATTTGTTAATTTGAAGCATTTTGTTCTTCAACAGAATCACAATAGAACGGTATGTAGAAAAATAAAACTATGTGCTCAACACACTGGACCTCACTTCTGCATTTGGCAAAAGTAGATAAGCACACATACCTAGATAGCACATCTTCAGTCATCGTCAGCCACATAGCTAGCTAGTTAACCAATTTGTAACAGTAACTAGCTAACTTGTTTCACTGTTAGAGGTTTAGCTGGCAATGCAGACATGAATTTGTCAATTTTTCAGTACACACAGGAGTAAAACAACTGAGCAAACAAATTATTGAATGTCTTTTTTTAATAACATTTTTAATAACATGCTTATCTCATAAGATAAGATAATACAACTACATTCACATTTTTTACAGAGGTATTGTAGCAAATCAAGCTTGTTAACTTAGCTACTTGCCTACCACCTCAATTTAATTCCATCCTTGCACATGTCAAGGCTATGGAGAAGTACATGTCAAGGCTAATTGGAGAACTACAAATGCTGTGAGACTACCTCGTTTCTGATTGTTTAATTACAGGCTAAATGACAAGTGGATAAACTAATAAGATTTTTGTAATTACTGAACTAAAGCGTGAACAGAGATTGCACAGGAGGGTAACACAAAAACCTAAAATAAAAAAGTGGTGACCGGAATATATTTTTAATACATATATGGACCCCCCCAGCAAGTGATTGCATTTGAAAGGGCAAACTTTTCAGAGAAGGCCAGGACTTCAAATCACAAACCTTTCACTTGGGTACACATTTCCAGCTTTCCCCCTCGGGTATGCCTTTTTTTCTAGTTCTATCACCTTGCTCCCTTGATAATTCAGCCTGAATTTCTCACATATTGTTTCAACAATGAAGAAGATAAGCCATACTTTACTCTTATGTTAAGAATTGATGTATGGGCTGTGTTAAGGCGAACCTAGCTGCTTATGTTTTTATGATAAATTATAAGTATGCATTACTGTAAAGGCGGCATGACGTGTGAGGTAGGAGGAGCCAAACGCAGCAAGGGGATTGATTAAGCCCTAAGGCCACTAAGGCGGGAAACCCCGCAGTTAAGGGAGGGAGACAAGACAGGGAACACACGTACCAAAGCTACTAACCGGCTCACTGTCACACACCAATGAGTAGAAGCGCAAACGCCAGGTTTCTCAGTAAGAAAACCAAATAAGGCTAATGGAACAAAGAACTGCTACCCTATACTTCTACGAGGTAAGTAATTCAGTAAAAGCGTGAACGCCCGATCTCCCAGGAGAGAGAAACATTTTACAGGCGAATAGAGCAGAGATCTGCGGTCCCATACCTCTACGAGCTAAGTAAATGAAGGGCCAGCAATAATAAACGCCCTGCCTCAGTAACGAGACGCATAAGAACAGGCGAGTAGCATAAATGGTACAAATAAAACACAGAGCCAACAAACCCTGCAAAATAATACGAGATAGTATACGAGGAGGCGAAAGGAACAGAGATCTAACGTTCCAAGGCTACTCTCAGACTCGCAGTCACACACAAACATGTCCACAACATCGCCCAATCTTCCCTATAGGAAGACATATACCGAAGGACGAAACAGAACTACAGTTCCGAACAAAATCGCCAAAAAGCTCCACGTACGGAGACAGGTACCGAAAGGAACGAACAGGACAGGCTGCACCGGACATTTACCGGCTAAAAGACTAACGCGAGATTAGTAGAAAATAAACGCCCTACCTCTCCGTAAAGAGGAATGTAATGAGGCGAAAGGAACAGAGAGCTAATGTTCCAAGGCTACTTTCAGAGACTCGCAGTCAAACGCAAACATGTCAACAAAATCGCCCAAGCTCCATATGAGGAGAGACATACCCGGAGAACGAACAGAACTACAGTTCCCAACACAATCGTCCCGCAGCTAAAAAGGATGAAACAGGACAGCTGCACCGGACAATTACCGGCTAAAAGACTAACGCGAGCTTAATAGAAAATACATGCTCTGCCTCTCAGAATAAAGGAGAATGTAACGAGGCGAAAGTAACAGAGAGCTAACGTTCCAAGGCTACTTTCAGAGACTCGCAGTCAAATGCAAACATGTCAACAAAATCGCCCAAGCTCCATATGAGGAGAGACATACCCGGAAAACGAACAGGACTACAGTTCCTAACACAATCGTCCCGCAGGTAAAAAGGACGAAACAGGACAGCTGCACCGGACATTTACCGGCTAAAAGACTAACGCGGGTTTAATAGAAAATACACGCCCTGCCTCTCAAAATAAATAAAGCCCTGCTTGTCAGTACGATAAAAACGCCCGGTCTCTTAGTAAGAAATGACTATACAAATACACCCACAAACAAACAAAGACTCCTCTCGCTTACACGGAAGAAAGCAGACAGAGAGAGGAGGAAGAGACAGAGAAGGCAAAAGGATCTAGGCAACGGAAGAAAGGAAAAACCAGAAAATGGAGACAGAAAAGAGCCAGAGGGGAAGAGTCCTAATATATCCACAAAGGCAAGTCCCGCATTACTCCAATAAAACACTCTGGAGCAGAAATGGTCTCCTAAAAAACCTAGACCGAATCATACTGGCTAAGCAAAGGGCAAAATAATACCACACACAAAACAGCACAAATAATGCCAGACAATACACCACAATACAAATCAACAATATCGAAGCCACGAACGAAGGAATACTGACGCTTATGTAGCTCACCGGCAACCACGCACACCTGTGAATGCTGACGAGAACTCGCAAAAGAAACGCGGCGGAGCCAAAACTCCACTAAAAGAGCAGCGCCCACGTGTGGCGACCGAGGAACACGACCGCAAGGGAAAATAGGTCATAAACCATGACATTACTATTTGTTGCACTTTGGTGAACAGGAATACACAATGATATTTTTTTTCAGGAATGTAAAACTTATATAATACTAAAATATATAATTTATGGTGACATTGTAAAATTTGAAAGCAACATCTATTTTCATAAACCATGATCTATAGTGTACTAAATGCAATGTACTAGATGTAAATGTAAAATTTGAAAACTTTGTACAAGCTGGTTGTGGCCCAGGACCTTTCAGCTATATATACAACTGTCACCTTTAAGACAAATAAATTGTAGGGATCTAGCAGCAAAGGTTAAATCAATACCTTCATGTTAATTAACAGCACTGTCTGACACAATTGTGTCATTATGGTCATTAAGTGATGTCCTTAATCATTGGAGCACCAGGGGAATTTATCTTTTAAAAGCCATTGCTTGTAGCACTGGATAAGTCACTGTGAATATGCTCTTGCTGAAATATGAGGGAAAAGTACTAGATTTTAGCAGTGGTGGTTGGTCAAATGGTCGAATAAGTATAAAAATGAGGTATTGCAGGGTAAATGTATGGTTTATTTTACAGATGTTTTACTCATATGTCATCATTTAAACTGTGTACTGTTAAATCTACTGTAACTGAGGCCGACTTGTACAAGAGTAGCTGGGTCTGACCATCCAGTATATTTATCTTTGCAAAAACATCTTGAGCCTTTCTTGTGTCACTTTTATGACATATGGTCATCTTGCCTTACTGTGCAAGTGCAGGTCGCTCACCTTGCATCCTAAGATTGATGCCTGTTTTCCCCTCAATTAATTCAGCCATGCCTTATTTGTGCAGATATGCCTTGCAATTTAAATGTATTATAATATACTACAGCAGTTACTTAGTCTGAGCAAATTTTCACATTTATAAATTTCTCATTATTAAAGTACATTCATTTAGCAGGCACTCTTATCCAGTGTGACTTACAATATAAGAGCCAGCGAGTATGTGCAACATCATTAAAGTACTAAATGTAATTTTAGTATGTGAGTACAATTCAAACAGAAACTTTTGCAATGCTGTTAGGCTGATTCCTGGACAAAGTCACATGTAAAGACAGTAGATTTAAAAGTGCAGGAGCTATTTTGGTCCTGTCGTTGAAAACCCTAAGAAATGAAAAGGCTTTGTATTTTTCAAAGTGCTTCTCTAATCGGCTGCTGGCACACTACCAACTGGAGATGAATCTGCTCCCTCCCAGCGCACTGAGAGCAATTCAGCCCTGACCCTACGGGCATGCTCTTTGATCCCTTCCTGGGAGAGGGCAGAGGGAAGGGAGGTCTATGCAGAACGACACTTTCTAAAGCATGCTGTTCCTGTCAGAGGCAATGGGATCCGCGTGATGCCCTGAGTCCGAGGCCCTCGGTTCAGATGCACAGGAAACGTTAACAGAGCCAAGCTGCTGGGGGGGGGGGGGGGTTAACACCCATCACTTCACTCTACACTGAGGGACAAGCTCATATTAATAGTCTGTGATGCGGTCTGAGAGTGAAAGGCGGACAATGTGCTTGGCTAGTCGCCTCTAATGCGTTGTGACAGGGAGAGGGAGATGGGGGGAAACATGGGGCCCTATGAGGTCAGCATTTCTCAAGGAGGGATTCTTTCAGAAGTTCACTGATTCCAGAGCTGCTGTTGTCGGATGGCGAGTTTTCCTTTGTTTTGGCATCTGGGCATACCTTGGGGTTTTCATACTCCCAATACACTTTTAAAGGCAAAGCACTCCATTTAAACTTTTATTTGGTTTGTTTTATTTTGTTTACCCTTACTTATAAAATAGCAGGTACGGCAAACATTATCATGGTAAAGCACCACGCCTCCTCCAGTGTCTATGTCACATGGAGCCAAGCTCTCAAGTGCTCTGTTTTAATTAATCTCACATTAAGTTGAAAAGGAAGAGATGACTTTGGAGGCTGTGTGCTGCCTGTGTTGGCCCTCAGCATGTTTTCCTTGAGTCAAACTTTGAGACTGCAATAGATGCCCATAAATTAGGAAAAAACAAGGAGAGACCCTTTTCAATAATAACAAGACTATCCTAATGCTCAAGATGTTCATATATTATTTCAAAATTAACTTAATTTCAAGACCAAATAAGCTGTTTTGGCATCAGAGACCCCACCAAGCCCCTTTGCAATTTCAAGAGAAGAAAAAAGACCAATTCTCAGGACATGGCGAGCTTTGGTGAATTAGGCCTGAAGAGTGCCACAGACACTGAACAGATATATAGTTTAAAAATTATTTTTTTCCTGGAAGAATGATTTGGTAGAATGCCCTGTTTCCAACCATCGCTTTTTGGATTCTGGCTTTTATTTTGGCAGTCCATCATTGGATTATACAACTGCAGTGACAAAGATGAGTTGTGCGTGAATTTATTACGCAGATAGCTCAATGATGGAGTGCATCACAGAATGATGCTCTCAGAGGTGAAATAAAAGGTTGGTGATATATAAATGAATTATCAAAATTAATTTTTGCACCCCGAATGTATTATAATGATGCATTTTCAGACATTTTGATGACTGGTTTAGGTAACTGACGACACTATGTTAGACTAAGTGGGCGACTGTGGGCACACAAGAAATCTGGTCATCTAGTCCCTAGTTTTCACATGCTTGGTTGTGATATTCAGTATTGAGATATGTCATATTTTGTTTCCATCAAAACTATTTCATAATTCACTGTCCTGGCCTATTCATATAATCCCACCACTAGTTCTACAGGTTATATTTTTTATGAATATTTTCCATTTGCATTTCAGATATTCTACAGACCCTTAAAAGCTCAATACCAGTTACAGTACTGTTTCATTGTTATCAACTTTGTCAAACCCAAAGCAATTAGCATTGGATAAGATGAAGATCATGTCTTTTGGCAAGAATTAATTGAAATTATTTGATGCCTATTAATCTTTTCCCAGCCACAATTATCTCATCAGACAAAAACTGTTCTTTCTGTTTCACCAGACGCTTCTTGCTAAGGATTTTACTTATTAGCTTTGTACTTAATTACACTTAATTATTAATTTCCAATCATCTGCTGAACTAATAGCATGTGCTTGGTAAATACAAAGCATATTATGCCGACGCAATTGCTTTTTAACAATACTGAAAAAACGTAGCAATCATATAATGGAGTATTGATCCAGAGATTTAAAGACATTAGTCAGAGTAGCGCATGTGTGGAACAAAATGCATTTCATTCTATTAAATATGTCTTAACATTCAATGTGAAAAGCACACCTTTGGGAGTCATAAGAAAGTGTATCACTCTTCCAGTCTGAATTCTGGTGGAATTGTACCGCAGTGTGCTTATAAGGCTTTTAAAAGATTATTTCTGCTTTCAAAAATACATAGAATAATGGCGCACTAATGAGAAGTCACCTTGTGCAGTCTGTGTATCACTCCCAGCTCTCACATGGCCAGGCGTTCATTTCCCCCGTCATTTCTTAAAGAAGCTTTATTGTTTCGGCGAATTTCCTAAAGCAGCATTATTAACAGGCAATTCATTCTCTCCAACGGTCGCTGTGGGTCGCTTGTAGTCACACGCTCTTACCTTATTTACACTTCATACTCAGTTTGATTGATCTAACTAAATTCTTGAGGGTGTGGTATTGTAGAAACATGTTGAAAAATACATATTGAAACACCACTTTATGTGCATGTTGAACACCTGTGCACTTTAGTCATATAGAGAATACAACGATTCAATGACTTGGCTTGTTATCGTTTAAGAGCATGCGTTGTACATTATGTAGGGTAGTGTGTTCTTGTGCTGCCACAGTGGATTTTTATGGGGCTGTCTTTTAATCAATGTAAATTTGCACTGGAGTCAGCTGGCTACCAGATGAATTAAAGATAGCATAAAAAAATGTCAGCATAAAAATAAGTTTTGACCGCAAGAGAAGGTTTCCTTGGTAACCATTTGCAGCTATAGTACAGCATTGTGAGCTGCATGTGGCATGATGGCTGCTATTTGACCCTGAAGATTTCAGCTGCTGGATACACATGTATATTTAATGAGCATCTACTGTACACTGCATTGCTCCATATTCCCTTTTAAAATCTGCTGAAACACTGTAGCAAGGCATGGGACTGATGAAATGTATGTGGGTGAAAATATATTCCCTATCAATTCAGGAAAACATTCTGTGAATAACAAATGTATTTCATTGACATATATATTTTTATTGAAAAGCCAACAAATTGGAGTAACAAGGACATATCTCCTATAACTCTATTAAGCACAGTCTCATTCATTCAATATTAGCCTCCCTCTAAATTACGTTTAAGCAGGACAAATGGTCCATTTAAAGCCATATTGAGACGAGGTGATGTAGCCTTTAAAATGAGGCTTGTGAATTGTGATTGCATACTCTTGCCTCTGCAGAATCTTTGCTTGCGTCACACAGTTTCCATAGCACCCTGAGCAGAGCTTGGTGTTCTATTCGCAAACCTTTTTCATTGCATTTGGACTCTCTGCTTTCACAAACATTCCAGGACAATGCGCGACTGTATAGACTGGGCAACGCTATGGCATGCATCTCTCAAAGAAATCTGAACAATTTTAATGATTTGGCCATTACAAAATGGCCATCGGTCAATCAGACTAATACAGTACACCACTGTATTTCCTGCATTTTCATGGATGGTATTTTATACATGTGATACTGCAGCAAATAATGTCTTCCCTTTGAAAAGAATTGTACTGGTGGAGCTCAAGGCCATGCATCCTAGTAGTATGGGTCCTGTTATGTTACAAAATGATGTGCAGGAATAATACTGTAGATACCACAGTGACAGTGATGAATTAATATGTGTAGCTATAGTGTGTTGCTCAAGGATCTAGGATATAGTTGGCTATATACTTTATATAGTTGTATAATTCTACATGTCTCTGCTAACTGAGCCTTGACACCTTTTTTCCTCAAGAACCATTTAATGCGTTCAAGTGTAATTTGACTAGATTTGTCACATCATGAGTTTTTAGACCTGCTTGAGTTGAATATTTTAAATGCATGTATGCTTAAGGGTAAATATTTAAATTTACCCTGTCAGTGCAGTTTTGTAGATTTCCTAAATTCAGGGTTTTTTTTTCATAGCGGCTGTTTAATTGCATTATTTTAAAGTGTCGTGAATAATGGAGGAGGGCTGAATATCTCCAGTGTTTTGATGCCTGCACTAAGCAGGCTCTTTCTGCTAATGTGAGAGAAGAAGTTATGTAATGTTAAATTGGCGACGTTAACCACCCGCGCTGCATTAAATGCGAATCTTAACAGAGTGCTGTTAAATAACAGTGCTTTTTAAAAAGTGAACTTTTTTGGTTTGCTTTTATTACATCTATCTTCAGACGGTGCATGTGCGATAACATAAGACACATAAGAATATTTATGATGTTACGTAAACGGATTTGATAGTGGGTGCGATCCATGCATGATACGCAGTAAATCAGCTGTGAAAGATCAGGCGTCACTTTGCCAGGCCATTTTATTTATTTGTCGAGAGGTAAAGACAGATGGTCTGATCTCATCTGACTGGTTCGCTTTTCCCCCAGCCAAGTTCCCCCTCCTTTCTGTCATATCTGCTTGAGTGTGATTAATCTCATGTGCACTGGAGTCCAGTGAAACCCTCACAATGGGAGATGTGCAGAGGCCCCGCTCTTTCTTCCTCAGTATCAGAGCAGTGCTATAGTCCGGTCACAGAGAAACCTTATCGGTACAATAGCAAGCCACCATGAAGTCTTATGCCTTACATTTCTTTAATCAGGTGTGGTGTTGATGCAGCTACTTGCCGCCCAGATCTTTTTTTTCTGATTGGCTGCAGTCATGCACCCTGGATTTTGACCTAAAGTGGCCCATCTGACTGAAAATCAGTAACTGGCTCTCCCCTGCAGGCTGGCAGCGATGGGAATGTTTACCAGAGCTGTTTTGTCTGAATATTTCAATTTTAATAATGTCTACAACGATAAAAACAACAAATATATAGTTTACAAAAGCCTTGAGACTGCTAAGATCTGCAAGCAATTTATAATAATCCGGCAATGATTTAATCACCCCAAGTGGCTGTTTCTTTGTGCCAGATGTGGCAAGAATGAATTGCATTTGTTAAAATGACATCAGAGGAATTACAGTATGAAATATTTGATTATGAATTCATTTCTATCAGTATTCTTGATGGATTTTTTTTTACCATTTATACGACTTGTGAATCTCCTTTATTTGTGTACTTAGCAACACTATTGCATGTGCCTAGCCCTAATATTAACCCTTATATTATTTTATGACACCTTTTATGTTTGAGGTCAAATTGACCACAAAAGTTTAAACTGACACAAAGCTATTGTAATAGAAAAACTTTCTGTTTCACCTTTTGTGTGACTAGCCTTTTATCCCTAAATATTCAAAATCTGTGATGAAACATCTAATTTTAGAGCCAGAGGTAAGTGAGTAAGTTTGTGAAGGTTAAAACCTGTATGGGAAAGTGGCAACAGATTCACCCACACAAAATCAGATATAAAAAATCAAAAAGTTGTATAGTTCCATAAATCTTATACAGCTACCCCACAAATGACCCCACACAACACCTTTGGATACAAAGAGATGTCACACACTGAATTGGGTCAAATTGACCCCAAAGATAACAGTTTTGTCATGGATATTGTCATGGATATCACAGTTTTTTTTCTAGGTTATAGCTAAATATTAGACATATAGGACATCAAGGGTCATGATTTTCCTAGTGAACTCTAGTCAGGAGAAACAACCCTTCAAGTGATCCATTCACATCTACTGTATATCTGGCAGCAGAGTGATGGTTTGAGACTTGTTTGATACCTCAGACCCTTGATGACTTACAGCCATTTAGCCAACCATGGGTTTCATACTATGTAATTTACAGCTTAATCTATAGTCCCACCTTCCAATTCCCATAGAGATCCAAATGCAGAGAGGTTATTGTATCGCTTGTGCAATAAGATATCAAATGCTTTTGATATACTTTTATACTCAGTCGTGATAGCATCACCTGTTTACCTGTGGAAAGTTCCAAACAGGTGTTTTTTTTAACTTCCCGTCTTTTTTTTGCCCCTGTCCCAACTTTTTTGGAACGTGTTGCAGGCATCAAATTCGGAATTAGCATATATTTACAAAAACAAATCAATTAAGCTGATAAGGTAAAAAATCTTTTCTTTGTACTGTTTTCAATTAAATATATGTAAAAGATAATTTACAAATCACTGCTTTCAGCTTTTATGTGCATTTTGCATACTGCCCCAACTTTTTTGGAATTGGGGTTTGTAGAATATAAGACAGAGTTACTTAAATAAAAAAGAATCCACTGATAATGGGAATCTTTTTTTAAAATGGCCTTTCTTGTTAATTGTGCAGTGAAGTTTGCCACCCCTGTTTGTACCTCATGGGCCACTATTAAAGCAAACGTATTGCCTTTTACCTTCTTCATTAAATATTAGCACAGCCAAGTAACAGAACTGTTATGAAACCCTGGTATATAAATATTTAACATATAATGCGTAGCCTATGAGGCATCCCAAGGCATCCAAACTATTTCCTTAGTCATGCTACTTTCGTCTTAGTCCTTGTGAAGCAAAACCAATGACGTCAAATCCAAAGTGATTCTAGCTACCAAGTGTAACTGTTAAATGTCATATTCATTGATCTTCTTAATATACTTCAATGACATACACTGCGCGGCTAAAAAAAAAGTCGCAGTTGCACCAGTCATGCATAGTGCCCACTGTACAAGTCTCTGGAGGCAGTGTTATGATCTGGGGTTGCTTCAATTGGTCAGGTCTAGGCTCAGCAACGTTATGCAGCAATAAAATGAAGTCAGCTGAGTACCTGAATGTACTGAATGACCAGGTTATCCCATCAATGGGCATATTCCAGGACGACAATGCCAAGATTCATCGGGCTCAAATTGGGAAAGAGTGGTTCAGGGAGCATGAGGAATCATTTTCACACATGAATTGGCCACCAGAGTCCTGACCTTAACCCCATTGAAAGTCTTTGGGATGTGCTGGAGAAGACTTTACGAAGTGGTTCGACTCTCCCGTCGTCAATACAAGATCTCGGCCAAAAATGAATGCAAGTCTGGACGGAAATAAATGTTGTGACGTTGCATTAGGTTGTCGAAACAATGCCACGACGAATGCGCACCATAATCAAAGCTAAAGGCGGTCCAACAAAATATTAGAGTGTGCGACTTTTTTTTTGGCCGGGCAGTGTATTTGTGGCATAAAAATTCCATCATATTGCAGCTTTCTTACATGCAAGATACTGTAAATACTAAAATTATGGAAATGTAGTTAGATCTTTACCACCTAGTTATCATATTGTGACATGTAAGTTGTTCAAACATCATGCAATGTGTCGGCTATGTTGATTTATGCTTGCCACCAAACCTCATTACAGAGACTGTAGGTATTCCTCTACCAGCAGGCCTCCTCATAAGGGATTATCCTCTACCAGCAGGCCTCCTCATAAGGGATTACACTGCTCCTCCCCTCCCTGTCCTATGGGACCATTCTTAAAGGTTGTGAATGAAAATTAAGAAATAAATGAGTGCACATCCAGCAAGAGGCTGTATGTGGAGATGGCCAAGAACTATTGCTGCTGTTATCCAACTGCTATCCGCCAAAATAACTTGGATGTTCACACATTTGACCACAAGGAGCTAAAATTCAGTCCTTTGGTTCCACATAGAAGTGTATTGTGCACGGAACGTGACAGCGTGATCAGCTATCTTGTACCCCCTTTTGTTTTCTGACATAGAAGGATGACTATGGCACAATGGTGCATTGAATTAACTGCCATTGACCTATCGAGAATATTTCCTTATTGCTAAATGTCATGCTGTGATGAGTTTGCACTCAAGCCCACTACAAAGATGCGTAATGCTTTTCCTGATTTTTCCTGTAGTGTGCAATCATCACATCTCCTCTAGACAGGTATTCTTGTAGTCAAGAACTGTGCATGATTATGTAACATTGATGTGAGTGAAATACCTCTATGAACATTAAATTGTAAATATATACAGTAACAATCCAGTGCTCCTGTCCGTGAGTTGTACTGTTTTATTGGTTGACAATGGGTTTAATTCAGGTCTGTCAATCACACTTCACTGTCTGAGGCAATTAACATGGCAATCAATGACATTGGTTCAACAAGGTTGACGCAAATATAATTTTGTCATGTGCCGCCAGACCCAGTAACTAGGAATGGAGAATCTATTTGAACCAGAGGATGAAGTGAATGCATTTCTCATTTCTGATAACACAAGTCAAAAACAATCAGCAGGAGGTTAATGCTAAAGGAACAGCGATGCAGAGCTTACAGTATCCAGATAAGGGAAATCCTCAGTGCTAATAGAATTATGATAGGTTTGATGAGCCTCTCTATCCCTCTTCAGTGCAGTGTCTGGAGATGACAACCAAGAGGAAGCTCATTGGCCGCCTGGTGCCCTGCCGATGCTTCCGTGGAGAGGAGGAGGTCATCTCCGTGCTGGATTACTCCCACTGCAGCCTGCAGCAGGTGCCTAAGGAGATCTTCAGCTTTGAGCGAACGCTGGAGGAGCTCTACCTGGACGCCAACCAGATTGAGGAGCTTCCCAAGGTAGGGGCGCGGGACTGGAATAAGAGCTGGCTCGCAGTGAGGACAGGTTCGAAGAACCTCATCCACTCCCAGATCAGTTATTTTAGCCAACTGCTCTGTGGGGTTTTAATGACTGCATCAGTACAAGGCATTGCACGATCTTTTCATGTTTTTCATTGGCTTTGATATTGCAAATGAGTGTGGAAATCCACCAGCTCCATTTTGACTAATAGGATGTTTGATGATAATATGTACAAATGAAAGTGCAAAACAGGTATCCGGGTCCCTGGCTGGCAGCGTGGTGCTGCTGTTGGATCAGGGCCATGGACAGAGCCTGTGGAAGCTGTGGGAGTTATACAGTGCATTACAGCTACATGAACTATTAGGCTGCTGGAGAAGTGCAGAACGCTATGCCTGGCTTTAATTGCCCTTGTCACTTAATGCAGTTAAGATGTCAAGCAGAGATACAATATGTAGTTCTGCATACATGTGTGAATGTAATTATGCTCACATGCTACAGTATGCAGTAAATTGCCTGTAAATGCGTAAATGAACCTGATTCCACGTTATCGATGCTCGTACACCCTTGCACATTCATGAAATAGCTCACGATACAAATATGACGTGTCAATCTAAAAGATTATTTGATTTTTGATCAGAAACTGAGAGTGTTTTGCTTTTATGTATGTAAGATAATGTCATGTGTGTGAGATTGATGCGTTGGTCTATTCTGGGCTCTGCTGTATCCATATGGTTTTATTATGTACTACCCAGTGGCTTCTATTGCTCTTATATAAGGAAAGTCTATTACTGGGAACTGTTGAGGCCATGTGTTCATTGCATATGGGGCACTGGCTCCCTGCTCATTGAGGGGAAAGGAGAAATGAATTCCTGATTTAACACTACTGCATAAATCTGTGTGGCTAATACTGGTAGGATCCTGTTTTGTTTTATAATATTTCAAAAATATTGTTCTGCTGCACTGGCATACTATAATTCATACTTTAGATGCCCTTGCGAGTTATCTTATCTTATTTGTATTCCTGTGGTCACTCAGCTTTAATGGAGTGCATCCATGCTGATCTGGACACCTGATGATATCCTTGCTCTTGCTCTGTTACTCTATATCCTAATCATGGGCATTTTACAGGACCTTGGTGTGACTGAGCTCATAACTTCTCTTTTCAAAAGTTGTTTCTGCCAGTTTGTTTAGTTTTTTTGGCACGTGTCGTTTGTTTGTGTGTGTGTGTCGGGGGGGGGGGGGGGGGGGGTTCAGGTCAGTGATTTCACTCTCCGAGCCACACGGGCATATGACAGGTCAGTGATTTCACTCTCCGAGCCACACACTCATACGACAGGTCAGTGATTTCACTCTCCGAGCCACACAGGCAAACAACAGGAGAGCACAATGGCACCTGTGTACTATTGTTCTTCAGCTAGCAAAATGAAAAGTGATTGGCAGTAATGTCTACATCCACTCTTTGTGGAAAAACATATCTGTGGTCTATGGTACCTCCCTTCTTATTACTGCTCTATGGAGATACTGCGTCAGACAAAGTATAGCTTAATGCAGAACGGTCAGAGAAAGGGTATTACATACTGCATCGGACAAAGTATAGCTTAATGCAGAGCGGTCAGAGAGAGGGTATTACATACTGCATCAGACAAAGTATAGCTTAATACAGAGCGGTCAGAGAGAGGGTATTACATACTGCATCAGACAAAGTATAGCTTAATGTAGAGCGGTCAGAGAGAGGGTATTACATACTGCATCAGACAAAGTATAGCTTAATGCAGAGCGGTCAGAGAGAGGGTATTACATACTGCATCAGACAAAGTATAGCTTAATGCAGAGCGGTCAGAGAAAGGGTATTACATACTGCATCAGACAAAGTATAGCTTAATACAGAGCGGTCAGAGAGAGGGTATTACATACTGCATCGGACAAAGTATAGCTTAATGCAGAGCGGTCAGAGAGAGGGTATTACATACTGCATCAGACAAAGTATAACTTAATACAGAGCGGTCAGAGAGAGGGTATTACATACTGCATCAGACAAAGTATAACTTAATACAGAGCGGTCAGAGAGAGGGTATTACATACTGTATCAGACAAAGTATAGCTTAATGTAGAGCGGTCAGAGAGAGGGTATTACATACTGCATCAGACAAAGTATAGCTTAATACAGAGCGGTCAGAGAGAGGGTATTACATACTGCATCAGACAAAGTATAACTTAATACAGAGCGGTCAGAGAGAGGGTATTACATACTGCATCAGACAAAGTATAACTTAATACAGAGCGGTCAGAGAGAGGGTATTACATACTGTATCAGACAAAGTATAGCTTAATGTAGAGCGGTCAGAGAGAGGGTATTACATACTGCATCAGACAAAGTATAGCTTAATGCAGAGGGGTCAGAGAGAGGGTATTACATACTGCATCAGACAAAGTATAGCTTAATGCAGAACGGTCAGAGAAAGGGTATTACATACTGCATCAGACAAAGTATAGCTTAATGCAGAGGGGTCAGAGAGAGGGTATTACATACTGCATCAGACAAAGTATAGCTTAATGCAGAGGGGTCAGAGAGAGGGTATTACATACTGCATCAGACAAAGTATAGCTTAATGCAGAACGGTCAGAGAAAGGGTATTACATACTGCATCAGACAAAGTATAGCTTAATGCAGAGCGGTCAGAGAGAGGGTATTACATACTGCATCAGACAAAGTATAGCTTAATGCAGAGGGGTCAGAGAGAGGGTATTTGGATTTGATAGTGGGCCTGCATCAATTTTTAATTTAAAGGATGAATAAAGTATATGCTATGCTGTTCTATTATATGCTAATCAAATCAGCGGCTTTAGGAATTCAGTACTATACCATGGGACTTGCTCCACAGACCAGAATAAGCATCCCGAGGTGACTGTGGCCGGGAGCCCCGATGGGGTGGTTCACATCATTGGCAAGGGACAGAGGGTTTCTGCTGTCATCACACAAGAGCGTCTACACTGTTCTCTCTGGGCTCGGAGTGTACAGCAGTCCTTCATGGCAATGACTGCGCAGCTCAGCAGGTGGACTGCGCGCTGTGGCAGCTGGCAGCATTCGCCTGGGAGGACCCATGCGCTCCACTTCACTTTACCGAATTAACAGGGACATTGCAGTGATGAGACAAGCCCACAAACACAGCTGGGCCTTCCAAATTCAGAACAAGAAAAAATATGCTATAACCGGGCTAATAAAGTGCCCATTTTTCCAATATACACACACAAAAGGAGTGCATGTGCAGTGAAAAGAATACTATACCAGGATCTTAGTGTACGGTCTTTGTAAAGAAAGCCTTTGTTTTCCAGTGACTTACTACTTGCTGCTTGAGGCACAGAATTAGGCACGGAGAGATAGTGTGCGCTCGTTTGAATACCTCTTAAAATAGTTTCCTCTTGGACAGAAACCATGTCTCCATGTCTTTTTATACTCATGTTTATGCAGTAGTGCTCCTCTTTTCTCTCTGGCTATAGCTGTCCTCACTCTACTGTCTTGCACATGTTGTAGATCTCTGACTTTTCATTACTCAGGGGCATTATTATTTATCATCTTGCAATATAAAATGAGATATCTTTCTGATATTAATAAAAAACCTTTTAAATGAAAACTCTGGGTAGACCATTGATGCCATTCAGAGTTAAAATGAACATGACGATCTGATTATCAGCCGTCAGCTTTTACCATTTTAAATTTGTTTTATTTTTCCGTTGTGTGACTAAGCAGTCGCTGTCTGTCTTTTCCAGCAATTATTTAACTGTCAAGCCCTTCGAAAACTCAGCATGCCTGACAATGACCTCTCCAACCTGCCAACCACCATTGCCAGCCTTGTAAACCTGAAGGAGTTGGACATTAGCAAAAACGGTAAGACCTCTCAGGCTGAGCCAAGATTGTCCTTTCTCATCCTGCCAGCTGACACATATATTTGCTTCGAACATTTTTCCACATGGCTACACATTGTTTTCTAAGGAAAAGCTGTCCTAAAAGCTTTAGAAGATTTTGCTACGGCAGCCCATTGACGCTGTGTACTTAACACCAGGTTCTTTGTTTGCAGGTATTCAAGAGTTCCCGGATAACATCAAATGCTGTAAATGTCTATCAGTTGTTGAAGCCAGTGTCAATCCTATTTCCAAGTAAGTATGAGAGTGCACAAAGTGTGCTCTAAAATCTGTGAACTGCTGCTCTGCCATTTAGCTAATTACTTTCTACAGATTAAATGAATGGTTAAATGTAAATGGCTTGAATTGCATTCATGCATAATAAATCCTTCCAAACAATTTGCATGCCTAATCAGGATATGACTGCATTAATAAAATAAAATATTTACTCAGGTTAAGATTCCTTAAAACACAGGTTTAATTTGTGTAACGTGTATCTGAGAATATTGTATGTGTTTGTGTGAAATAATATACAAATTATTATACAACAATGAGTCGAGCGAGTAACGTGATTGGCCGAGTTGCGTTCCAGCAGTGCTGCTATTTAGTATAACCTCACTGCCATTGCGTAGACGCGTTCTATAGAGCATTGCCTAGGAAGCAGAAACAACAACAATAGCAACGGCAACAGGGTGCTAGCAATTTGGCAAATCCGAAATAAAGAATGACTTCATCAAAAGTTATTGTTTCAATATTTTTTCATTCCTACCTAATGTTTATGGTAACATTGTTGTATACAAGCAATAGATCACTCGAGGATTTGGCGTTATTGGATATATTCACTGCAGAGAGTACTCCACAACTCGACCTTCGGTCTCGTTACTGCGACGTCACCGCAGTGATTATATTTCCAATAACGCACTCCCTCTCGTGATCTATTGCTTAAATAAACTAATCAATTGTGGCAGAAAGTAACAATGGCCACTATTTGACAATCCTTAAAAATTATTTGAATAACAAATAACTTTTAATAACTAATGATGATAATGACTGCATTATAAAAAATGACTCAGATTAAGTAAGGTTTTATAAAAGGTCAGATGGAGGGTTGCAGTTTTCATTTGAATATTATGTATAATTGTTTTACCTAAGCTGTCAAATGGATATTTTAGAACACATTATGACTGAAGGTTTTCTCAGACGGAATTACTGTAAATCCAATATATCCGTACAGTGATTTAATTAACTTGAACCAGATCATTTAGAAGTCAATGCATTTTTGAGCACTGCTTTGAATGTAAATACTGCATACTGTAAATATACAATAGCCTACATTAAATATGTATTGGATTTTTCACCCTTGGTAAGTACAAAAATACAGCCTCTCTTCAACGGTCCAGCATAATTTACCTTAGAAAGGGAGGGATGAGTTCTATTCATAAAGAATATTACCGTTAGGCGGTTTTGAAAGCTTGGACTTTGGGATTTGCCTGGAAGAGATGAGAGGTTGATGAATGAACTGGTCTTCTCTGAATATAAACCGGTTTTGAGTACTGGTGCAAAGGCCTAGCAGGTGACTTATGGCTGTGAGTGTGCCCTCTCTCACAGCGGTGAGCGCTAAGGAGAGCTGTCGCGGGATTACATTACTCTGGGCCGTCAAAGTTCCTGAGTTGCTTAATGGCCATAAATCGAGCTCCACGGCAGCAGCCTCTAACAGGATCTCCCTCCTCTAGGCTCCCAGACGGGTTCACCCAGCTCCTGAACCTGACGCAGCTCTTCTTAAACGACGCCTTTTTGGAGTACCTCCCTGCCAATTTTGGGAGGTGAGTGCCGTCTCTCCCAGCCCATGTGCTCAGGTGCAGGAGGACGCAGGAGACTGTGTTCATCGAGAGATGTTTCAGTGTCACGTACGCGTTCTATTTGTCATGCTAGTATCTTCGCTTATTGTGATCCAGTGGCTCGTAAGCAGGATAACCTTTCCTTGTCATCTCTGAGCAACCACAAAAGTGTGGTGACTGAGTTGTCTGGAGGTTACAAATACAAAGTCAGGCGAAGCATCAGTCAGACTTGAGATTATGTTATTTATCAAAAAGAGCAGCGGCATGCCTCCTGGGTGGCAGAGCCTTGTCCTCATGTTTGTAATTAAAGAGTCTCAGGTGTATTATGTAATTCCCTTCAAATCCTCTGCTATACCTCTCCAATCAGGGGGGCTCTTAAACACAATAATTGAAATTCTGTTTGGTTGCTGACTTGTTTTTTTTTTTATTTTCTACTTTTCAGACTTTCCAAATTACGCATTCTGGAACTTAGAGAGAATCATCTGAAAACCCTGCCAAAGTGAGTGTTTCATAACTGCCTGAACATCAGCTAATATCAATGATTCATGAGCCTCCTGACATTAATAGTGACGGCAGAAAAAGAAAAATGTGTAATGTAAATAATGTAAATGTATTGTTTAAAGAAATAAAGGTTGTTTTATTCTGGGCTTTATTAATGGACCAAAGGAATTACAGGTAATTAGAGATATCAAGACCGACTTTAAGTGATATATAAAATTATCTACAGTTACAATCCAGTCACTGTTTGACCTGTGAATGGTTGGCAACATTTATTTATAAGGACTGAAAATTCATGAATTTATGAAAATTAAAAAACGTCATGCCCAATAAAAAATCACAAATCCTGCATTTTAAACACAATATTGTGTTTACTTATTGTTGGCTGTAATCGGTCCTGTTTTCTAGTCTATGACAGGAAGATTGCTTTCCTCCCTCTTGAGGGGAAATACGTTCATTATTTAATTGATCGACCTGCCCATGCTGCCTTGCCGAACCTACCCCCAGATCACTCGAAATTAATAAATGGTGGATATTTCAGTCACTCTTTCCGTCCTGCTCAATTCACCCCACACATCGCAGCATGTGGAATGCTCTTTCCTCTCCTGTGGAGGAGCTACTGTTGTGGCCACGAATCGTGGCTGCTAATATAAGCGCGAGCAGTTTAGCGTTCGCCAAGGCCGTATGGCTTGAGTGAATCATCGTACATGAAGAGGTTGCTAGCTATTCCAGGATACAGACTGACGGTTCATCAATTTCCTCATGATTATGACACCTGGCAAAGTAGCCCTGTGAATCCACCTCCCTCTCCAGCGTCCTGCCTGTTGAATGAGCCTTTGCTCTCATGGGAATATTTCCTATTTCTTATGCATTGCTTCTGTGATGGTCTTGCCCTCTCTAATAAGCATGTAATCCACACCCATGTACTCTACCCAGTCCATAAATCAATCAGCTATGCAATCAAATTGTATTTACACTGGCACTGTGAAGAGTGGCAAAATGCAATATTTTTGCGCCTTTTGGATACGTTGCATTCTTCTTTTTGTCACCCCTGTTTCAAATTGTTCCGTTTTGACGACAGTGTGGTCTAGCGTGCCTTGCTTCCTTTAGAACTGAAACATTGCAAATTCCAGTTTGCAAAACAAAAGCCATCAATCTCTCCCTGATGGGGAAAATGCATTAGAGGGAAAAAAAAGTGTGCTACATTCTTTATTGTTGACCATTTTCATTTGATGTTTAAATGAAATGTGAAAGAAACCATGTTGGAGTGAGCATAATAGTGTATAGTGAATGGAGCGGAGCCAGTGGTACTGTGATTTATCACAGTTGAAATATTTCTGCACTCTAAGCTCCAGGGAAAGAGAGCAACATTGCATACTGGCTCCAGCGCACTGGCTCAGTCAGGTGTCCTGATGGAAACTATTTTTATACCCCAACCGAGCTAAATAATACACAGCCAATAAAAATGCTGCCACTTTAAAAGAACATTTGTAAATCTGTGCAAATAAATAAGCTATTCCACATGAGCAGGTAATGGAGATTAGCCCAAACCCCACATAGAGTTGATTTTGAATGGTCATTCAGAATGTGCGATTGATAAACATTTTTGAGATCAGAACATGGACTGAAATGAGGGTGTGGAGGTTTTTAGCATTGGAATATAAAGATGACTTTTGGTAATTATCATTTTCATGTTGCTGTGTACCCTACAAGGTATCTGCCATGATATAAATCACAGGAGACTGCTTTTCTAATTCAGTGACTTCTTTCTTGATTGGACTCAAACAAAGTTGAGGTCTAATGCCTTCTGCAGACTCCAGCGAGCTATAACAATGGCCGTATGAAATAAACATAATGTTATTGCGATTTTTATATTCCCAAAGTGATTTTTTTACTGAGAGGTTATTTACACTGCATGAATGACGAAGAAATAGTTGACCAAAAGTTGAAAGTGCAGCTGTAACAAAATCAAGAGCAACTTATTTACTTCCTTCATTTGTGTGTCAATAAATAATATATGGACAGTTACATAAACAGTGATAGTTTGTCTCCACATCTCTGACATCTCTACGGTTTATTTATGTGGACAATACATGCAAAATGTTGAGGGTGCCAGTATGACCCAGGATGAAGGACAACAGCAACAGCAGTAGGAAGTTCATTGTTGCTCTCTGTCAGACAGAGCTGGCTGAGTTTTTGTAAGTGGTGACACTATTTCCATGCCAAAATCTGAGGCTCTCTCTTCTTGTTTGCTACAGGTCAATACACAGACTGGCACAGCTGGAGCGATTAGACTTGGGAAGCAATGAATTCACCGAGCTGGTAAGAAAAGAGGTCCCTTCAAGATTTCAGTAACATCCTCAGGTGTCAATGCTGAGCCATGTTGGCTTCAGCACCTTTCTTTTAGGCTTTGGCTGGTTTTAAAATACATTTGCGCACGTTGATTTATAATTCAGAAGATGTTTAAAACATGCTACTCTTGGCAGGGCAGCGTGCTCACTTGTTGAGCAGATTTTAATTGCCTTGTGGAGCTGGAGTTAAAAGTGGCAAAGAATTTATCAAACATTTCAGCTGAGTCCCTCTGCGTTGCTTGTTGCTGGAAATGTTGGATTAATTTAGTGGACATTCAAATCAATCGTCTGGTCCGTAAACTGCAAATTACTGCTGCATCTGGGGGAAGCATGGAGCTAAAAACACCAATGTTACCAGTAATTGTGGATTTCTGCTGATAGCGGTTTATACTTTTAAATAGTTACAGGCAGTTTTGCTTTTGATGTGAAACCAGAACTGTTCTCAGAAGACCCATGGAGGCATCTTTAATTATGTGCAAACTTAGTTAATTAAAAGGACGAGCGCAGAAATTTGGGATGCTGACGAGATTCAAGGGGGGATCTCAGGTGAGAATTTGTTGGTCAGAACAGAGGTGTCTTGTTAAATTGTTTATGATTTGAAGCCATAATCAGAGAATATGGATTGTTTCTTTCGGGGTCCTTGGCAGCATGATTTGATGTTGTTTTGTTGCCCCAGGGTGCAATTCACGTACAGAAAAAAATCTGTATTATTTTCTATACCATGTGTAAATCTGCAAAGGTTCTACTTTGTGCTGCTTAGTTGCAGTGTTGCAGAGAGGCAGCATATGGGGTCCTTACAGTCTGACAGAGGGTACAATCAGCAGACGTGCCTGCACATCACAGCTAAGACTAACAACAAGTTTACCCAAAAAAAAAAAGAAGAAGAAGAAAGGTATAGTTTTATGTTTCATTATTCTTAGGATGTGCACGAACATCAGACAAGCTTCAAAGTATTTGGGAGTCTGTTTTTCCTTTGGATGATGATAAAAGGCACAGTTGCCCTCTTGGTTCCAAGCAAACAGATGGTTTAGCCATTTGTCGAACGCGTTTGAACATTTGAAACCCCCAGTTGCAGTAAAGAGCCCATTGATCCTTTCTGTTTTTTTTAAAAGTCTGAATTATCAATCTGTGTGTCCTACTTTAACACCAACTTCCTCTGAAACTGCGCCGGCCCAATCCCCTGTCCCTCATTACCTGCACCTGAACCACCAACTTCCTGTGAAACAGCGCCGGCCAAATCCCCTGTCCGTCATTACCTGCACCTGAACCACCGACTTCCTCTGAAACTGCGCTGGCCCAATCCCCTGTCCGTCATTACCTGCACCTGAACCACCGACTTCCTCTGAAACTGTGCAGGCCCAATCCCCTGTCTGTCATTACCTGCACCTGAACCACGGACTTCCTCTGAAACAGCGCCGGCCCAATCCCCTGTCCATCATTACCTGCACCTGAACTCCACTGCCCGCCTCTCTTCGCACACCTTGTCAGTGTGTCTCTTACTCTTTCAGCTGCTGGCTGCTTGAAAAGTTGCACACATCCACTGGCATGTGGGATGCCCTTAGGCTGGTCAGGGATAAGGCAGCTTTTTATTCAGGGTACTGACTGGATTTTGCCATCCTTTCGCTGCACACACACACACGCAGATACACGGTGTTTGAATGATTTGGTTGCTCTGATGTCCCTGTGCATTTTAATACTCAGAGGATGGTGCTGTTTGTCGTGCTGAGATGTTGACTGTTTAATCCTTAGTTTGCAGCCGCTGTGTATTTATAGACTTTATCAATCACATTCTGTCAGGGCACTCTCGGGCTCTTTACTCTGGCTGTTTCCTTTTAACTGACTTTCTGGAGCACACTTGAATGCAAAAGAAAGGACGGCAGACGCAGAAAGACTTTATTATGGCTTTTCTCTCTCCTTTATTTTAGCTTTCATTTCAGTCGGGGAGCAGTTTATATTTTAAAACGGAGTCATACTTTCCAATGTAATTCACCATCACCCTTTGAATTCAGAGTTAATTCAGCCTCGACTGAATTCAAAGATAATGTGCTCTTTTGTTATTCAAATGGGACTGTACATTTAAATGCTCACCTGCCCACTCGCCTCATCAGAGCTAAAACGACCCCTGTGAGTTCATTCTTTCTCAATTTCTCAGGCACAGCGCACAGCGGAGTGCACCACCATTCGTTTTTTTTTTTTTACTTGTCAGAGCGAAAGACGAATCCCCCATTCCGAGATGGAGTGCCTTCTGAAATAGATGTATGCGGTCACGTTTTTTCCGTTTTGTTTTGTTGAAAAAGCAGCGTTGTGACCACGTGGATGAAGTGACCTGAATTGTGGAAAAGACGGGTTTAATGGCGTCATCACATTTCAAGTGAGCTGGAATGTGAGCAGATGTTTAGCTACGTGAGGCTGTGACATTGGGAAAAGTTTCCTAATGGAAGCCTGTGCTGTGGGAAGGATAGGAGACAGATGCTGACGCACATAGGGGGGAGGATTGCAGTGTCTGAAACGAGGAAGTGAAACACCAAGTGAAATACCAGGGCAACAAAGAGAAGATGCGCCTCGGCACAGGAAGTCCACAACGTGGGCCAAGTGTTTAATCTCTTTCCGGTGAGAACAGGAGGCACACTCTAGTTGCCAAGGACAGGGGTTCTTTGCCAAAGGAGTTCATTGTTTCATATTAAGGCTAAACTAACCAGAAAAACTGTACAGAAGTGACATAATTGAAATAATAGTGGAGTATTAAACCTGATTGCACAATATGAAATATGTGATCACTCAGATTAATAGTGATCATTCTCAAAGCAAATTGCTCTTAGAATTAAGAACAATCTTGAATAAATTATTTATTGGATTATTTTCATTCTTTTGTACTACAGGGGATCTTCGCTATTAACCCATCCACTTACATTGTAAAGTTATTTATGACCATTTTCAGTTTACGTGGAAGTGTTTATGAATAATTATGTGTTTGCTGGATGGCTCATTCAGCTAAGTTATCACGCTGCGGTGCATAGATGAGCCTCACAGCCTGGGATTGGGATCCGGATCATGCCAGTCTTGTCTGTGGCTGGTCTCTCCACAGGGCGACGCACGATTGCCACCTGCATCGCCCAGGGTATGGGAGGGTTCAGTCAGACAGTGACCCACGTTTCATTGCTCTTGAGCTACCCCCACTAACTGATAAAGGTGCTCGTAAGACTGCAAGTCAAAGCCTCGTATAAAAGGTCTTCCTCCGCCGTTGCTGCGGTTTGCGATGTGATAAGAAGCAGCTTTTGGGCGACGTGTTTCAGAGGAGAACTGTGGATGTCCAGAATTGCCAGGGTGGTTTGCGCATGGAAAGCGGCTGCAGTTGCAGACAGTTGGACATTCCAGATTGGGGTGGAAATTGGATCTATACAAGAAAAAAAAGAGAATAAGTGTGAATTGTTGTTTAATGTGCAAGAACCTAGACCAGGCCACAACAATGCAATTACCCCCTTCTCTAGCACCACCGTTTTTGAACAGAAGTCCGAAAATAAAATGGTTACTGTTCTTGAACCCCTTTGACTACAGGCATAATACTGATCTCTTCTGTAAGCTAGTGTGCTGGGAGTGTGTTTTACAAGAGTCAGAAGTATTACTGAAACAGTAGCTCAAACACAGTGTAAGTGTCTTTTTTTTTTTTGGCTAAAATATATATATATATTTTTTTTCCGGGATAAGGATACCGACTTCACTGTTATTTGTGTCATCTGTGGATTTTCGTGGAACTCATAGAACTTACGGAGTCATTGTATTGATTTAGCCTGTTTTGTTTCACGGAACCATTGTCGCTATAACTTTTGAATCACAAAAAAAAGTTTATTGAGATATAATTTTGAGTTTTAACGCTTTCAAGGTATATTTTGTGATCAGATTATTTAAATTCACCATAAAAAAAAGCAATGAATGCAAATAAACTAAACCACTTCCGGCCTGAAAACGGGCCAGTCCTAGTTAAGGGGTTAAAATAAGTGTTTGTGATGAAGAATACAGTAAGAAAACATGCAGTGAAACAGCTGGATGTGCCGGCGTATGTGTGTGCGTGTGTGTGTGTGCGCGCGTGTGTGTGTGTGCATGTGCGTGTGTGTGCGTATGCGTGTGTGCGTGTGTGTGTGTGTTGGGAATAGTGTATCAGAGGCTAAGGCTAGGCAAGAGTTCACCGGTTCACTTAAGGGTAATGATGAAATTGTCACTTCGCCAGTGCGTCGGCTCGCCATACGCCATGCGCCGGCTGGAAAATAGAGCCCTCAGTCGCAATGGGTGTTTTTTCTTCGTCTAATGTATCCCCATGTGCCGATTTGTCAATTTGTCATTCGGACAATATTTTAATATTTTGCAGACCATTCAAGGACAGTTTGCGTGACTGCCTAGTCACTGCGCATGACTGGGGGGTATGTCACGGACCTGGCCCAGTCTTCATGACTATATAAGGGTCCCCCTTTTACCGACTGCGAAATCTCTGGCTCGAATTCATACAACATGGCGGCAGAAAAACTATACTTCCTCTGCTTCAAAATGCTTTTCAAAAGCCCAATGGAAAGTCAATGGATGAAGTCACAGTCACTTTTTCCATGTTTTTTTTTTACAGTCTATAGTTAGGATTCAAGCTGTAGCTGTTCCCCCACCTTGGACACCATTTTGACTCTTAGTTGAGAAAACCTCAGCAGAGCAAAGCCATTGACCTCAGTTCCTGGGGGCTAGCTAGTTTTGGTTGGCTAGTTTTGGTTGTCCTTACCAGTCAGTCGAGCAGCATGGTGAATTCAACAGGACTCCCTGGGAGGGGTTTGTGTGTTTAGGGCTCAGCTCAGCGGAGCGTCTGGTTCAGTTGCACTACAGGCCATTTATATCATCATTCTTAAAGCGGAAGCTGCCATTTTCAATACAGCATAGTGCCGTCTTGTAAAATACTGTATATAACATAATAATGGCACATATTCAAATAAATAGTTTTTCACTATGGCCAAGTTATTGTGATGAACTGGAAAAAAGTGAATTTTCAATGTGAAAAGTAGTCTTTCCATAGACCCTTCAACCCTTGTTGAATATTTGATTTTTTTCCCCAGTGGTGAGAAACATATTGCCGATGAACTGTGTGCCATAATTTAGTCACTAGCTGATGTGGATTTTGATAAATAAACAGTTTTACATTTATATGTACAGAATGTGTGCACCATGAATAATTCCTTACATATTAAGGCATATCCCATGGCAGCCCAGCTCAGGTCAGTGCTGTTATATTTCCCTTCCAAACAATTTCAGTGAAGTGTAAATGTAAATTGAATGTAGAATTTAAGATAATTTGTTCCACTTTTTAGAAATAGCAGTACCTGCATACATGAAATAATGTTTATCCAGAGCTCTCTGCTTTAATTTGCATGAAAATGTAATGGGGTCGTGACGTGTGAGGTTGGAGGGACCAAACGCAGCAAGGGGATTCTTTAAGCTTAAAAAGCCACTGAGACGGAGAGACCCCGTATACAGGGAAATATAAGGATTAAAGCAAATAACCTAGTTCCTACTCTCACTGGAGGGAAATACGGGAACTAGGAAAAAAGGGGCGTAACTAAAAACGACCCGTATAACCGGGCGACGTCACACGAAAGCAAAGAACCTCGAGCTTGGAAAACACAACAAGCTAAAAAAAAACACTGAATACTCAAACGTATACAAAACAGTGAACAACCGAGATGCTAACGTGAAATGAGAGGGGCTGCCTCATAGGTAACAAACAAAGGAACCTAAATTAGAGCTAATAAAAAGGGAGAATGCGACAAGCGAAAAATAACTCCCTAGCTCTAAACGGAGCGAACTGCTTGCTGCAGGAATATAAGGGAAGCAGTTTCCGTGTCCCAACCTACCGGCAGTATGCCACACGCAAGACATGCGAACACTAATGGCCATATCTCACTAACCAGGTGAACAGCTCGGTAAACACAATGAGCTAACAAACAATGAATACCTTACAGTATAAAAAACAGTGAACGAGATGCTAACGTGGAGTGAGAGAAAAGACTGCCTCGGCGGGTAACAAATGAAGGAACGTAAATTAGAGCTAAGCAAGGGGAGAACGCAACCAGCAAAAAAATAAAACGGAGAGTACTGCTTGCTGCAGGAATTAAAGAGAAGCAGTCTCCGTGTCCTAACCTACCGGGAGTGTGCCAAACGCAAGACATGCGAAAAATAATGGCCCTACATCTCAATAAAGGGAAAGGTAACAAGAAGGCAAAAGGAACAGAGATCTAACGTTCCAAGGCTACTTTCATAGACTCGCAGTCACACGCACACGTCAACAAAATCGCCCAGACTCCCTATAAGGAGAGCCGTACCCGAAGGATGAACAGAACTACAGTTCCGAACAAAATCGCCCAGTCTCCATGCACGGAGACAGGTACCGAAGGACGAACAGAACAACTGTCTGAACAAAATCGCCCCGTCTCCCAATAGGAAGACGTACCGAAGGACGAACAGAACTACAGTTCCGAACAAAATCGCCCAGTCTCCATGTACGGAGACAGGTACCGAAGGATGAACAGAACAGCTGTTCTGGACATTTACCAGCTCAATGACTAACGCAAGCCGAGTAGAAAATACATGCCCTGCCTCTCAATATAATATAACGCCCTGACTCACAACAAAGGGGAAAGGTGACGAGAAGACGAAAGGAATAGAAATCTAACGTTCCATGGCTACTTTCATAGGCTCGCAGTCACATGCAAAAAAACATACAAGGGATAAACGCCCGATCTCCCAGGAGAGAGAAACATTTTACAGGCGAGTAGAACAGTGAACCGCCGTCCCATACCTTTACTAGCAAAAATGACTAACGCAAGCCTAGTAGAAAATACAAGCACTGGCTCTCAGTATAATAAAAGGCCCTCGAGAAGGAGACAAAACAGGGAACAAACGTACCGAAGCTACTAACTGGCTCACTGTCACACGCAAATGAGTAGAAGCACAAACGCCTGGTTTCTCAGTAAGAAAACCAAACAAGGCGAATGGAACAAAGAACAGCTGCCCTATACGTCTACGAGCTAAGTAACTAAGTAAAAGCGTGAACGCCCGGTCTCTCAATAAGGAGAGACCATAGAAAGGCGAATAGAGCAGAGAACTGCAGTCCCATACTTCTATGAGCTAAGTGACTAAAGAAGAGCCAGCAATAATAAACGCCCTGCCTTGATAACGAGAGGCGTAAGAACAGGCGAGTAGCATAATGGCACAAAAACACACACCCAACAGTGCAAATAACGCAAAATAATATCGAAGCCCAGAACGACGGAAACGTGGGCTTAAATAGCTCCAAGGTAACCACGCACAGGTGTGATGCTGAGAGAAGCTCCGCAATAAAGACGGGGTGGAGCAAACATCCACTAAAAGGGCAGCACCCTCGCGTGGCTACCAAGGAAAATGACCGCAAGGGAAGGACTAGTCAAAAACCATGACAGAAAATACAATTTGTAACTCTGATACTTGTGATAGTTTAATAGTGCCAGAAGAAATACCATGGAAATTTAAGTAACTCCAGATAAAATTAATGATTTATACCTACTGCACAGCACAACTGCCATGTGAGTCTTTTATCTGGTGTGCTGTCTGGTATATTGTTTTTAAATATCTATAGAGGAGGTCAACTGTGAAAAGAGAAGCCCATAAAACTAGAATAATGAGGAAAAACCTTGTAAACACTATTACTCTCTAGTCCTTTGATTTTTGTCTTTGTACTTTGATTTTTGTCATTGTACTATATTCAGCAACACTAAAATGCATTTTAAAACATGTCAAAATGTAAATCCGCCGCACAAACCAAAGATAAACCAAGGTAAAGTGTAGAATTTTGGCAGTGGAATAAAATAAAATAAAAAATAAAAAACATAACTTTTCTAGCATTTTCTTTCAATCCAGTTTGGACAGCCCAGTGAATGCAGTTATGTTTCTCCTATATTGTCGCTCTGGATTAGAACATCTGCTAAATTAATCTAATGTAATGCAAATGCAGTGATCTAACCTACAGCAGTACTCTAAGCGATGAATAGTGATCTGTCCCAGTCTGATCCAGTACAGCTGCTGGCTGCATGGGCTACTGTCATCTCTCTTGACATTTTGCAGTTACATAAATCATGAATATACATCATCTAATGAATATATATTTTGTAGAATACAGTCGTATATTTTCTAATACATCTGTGCACAAATAACTGTAACTTAAATATTGAATACAAATACAAAGACAGGCAGATACTGTATATTTACTCAGGGTTTCTAGATGTGAACACTGCTAGACCCAAAGACACACCTAGACCCAGTGTTTCTGTAGAGGTTCTGTTCACACAGTCACACTTTGGGTTTCCGTTGAGACCTTTCCACAGTTACAGAAGAATTGGATGTAACTGTGGAAATATCTTGACAGAAAGATGTTTCCTCTGCCAGACTCAAGTTTAATTTAGACATATGTTATATAGTTGGACCCAGTGTTTCAATAGAGATGTTTCCATATATATAGTCTGCATTTCTGCAGCAAAATATCCATGGTTTATCCCAGTGTTTCTATAGAGATATTTCTACTGATCTGTCTCTCATTTCTGTGGTCAGACCAAGGATTTCTATATAAATATTTCCATGGCGAGGCCCAGGATTTCTGTAGATATATTTCCATGGTCCCTGGATTTCTGTCAAGATGTTCTCACAGCTAGATCCATAGTTTTCACAGGCCTGATATTGACAACAGTCTCTCCTGCTGATCATCACTTCTGCTTTTTAGGCTGCAATCATGTACACAGGCACACATCCGCCACCCCCATTCTTCGTTCCAAAGGCAGCTTTAATTACGCGCTGCATATACTATCTGAAGATCCCTCAATTCAATTAAAGAGACTGCAGGAGTTTTAATCAGCTTCGGTCCGATGAAATGGCTGCAACAAGGGATTATTTGAATGATTGCATCAAGTGGCTTTGTCATTTTATCGCAGTGGTGGCGCTGTAGCCGTTCTTGGCAATACAGCCACTTTGCAGTCCATGCGTTTGATGTGTGATTACTTCTGAACCCTGTGTGTGTTGTTTCAGCCAGAAGTCCTGGAGCAGATACATAACCTGAAGGAGCTGTGGATGGATAACAACTCACTGCAGACGATACCTGGGGTAGGCCAAGCTCCCACTTTCTCAGTGTCACAGACATGGAAAAATGAGCCAACTAGCTATACCGGGATGCTGTCCCAATACTTCTTTCCTCTGCAAATCTTTTAAAAATGCGGTCAACGTGGTGTTGTGAAACATCTGCGTGCTGGTCCTAGTTTTGGCTTTTTGTTTGGCACTGAGGCAAAACAGCCGGTAAAACCAGCAGAGCTTTATCAAGGGATCCTCGATTTGTTGATTGACAGAAGCTTTCCCCTTCGGTGAAGTTCCACACTGAACTCATTCTCTGCCTGCTTCTCCCCCTCCATGCTCATGAAGTCTATAGGGAAGCTGAGGCAGCTGAGGTATCTGGACCTGGCCAAGAACAGGATCGAGAGCTTAGACTTGGACATCTCAGGGTGCGAGTCCCTAGAAGACCTCCTGCTGTCCTCAAATATGCTGCAGCAGTTGCCTGATTCCATAGGTGAGGCCTGCACCTGTTTACTCCTTCCAGTCCCCAGCAGGATCCAAATTTCCACTACACAACAGCACTGTCAAACTTATAATATATCAGTTAATCAGCATAAGGGCATTTAGGTCTAGCCTTTACTCTCTAAATTATGTTCTAATTAATATTTTGACAAAGCTGCTAAAATGGGCAATTAATTTCTAAATGAGTATATATATCTTCATTCACTAAGATTATTTTCTGAAAAAAAAGTCAATTGTGTGCAATGGTATGAAGTGATAATGTGAATGCTTATATATACAAATTTATAAATAAAGTATCAGAAAGCAATGACAGGATGATTATAAGAGCTGTGAAAGAAATCCTAAATTGTCAGCTTGAGGAATTGCTAAGGATTATACACTGGGGGTGAAAGTATCGCAGGACACTGCACACAGAAGACAAGAGAGAGGCAAATAATAGAGGCTACACTTCCAAATGTAAACCTCTCATCAGTACCAAGAACAGAAGAGTGAGAAAAAAATAGAAAGATGAGCCTGGTGAGTTTTAAAGTCTTATGGACAGATGAGACAAATATAAACCTTTACCAGAGTGATGGAAAGGTGAAAGTGCGGAGAAAGAGAGGGACTGCTCTGGACCCTCGGCATACTGCTTCATCTACCAAGCATGACGGAGACAGTGTGATGGCTTGGACCTGTATGGCTGTGTCTGGAACCGGTTCAATGGGCTTTGTTGATGATGTAACTAGTGATGGCAGCAACAGAATGACAGCTGAAGTGTACAGAAACAATATTCAGAGAAATAACACCAGACACATTGGACGGAAGTTTATCATGCAGCAAGACAACGACCCAAAACTTACAGCAAGCTTAACTAAGGAGTCATCAATCAAATTTATAAAGCACATTAAAAACAACTCACGTTGACCAAAGGGCTGTACAGACCAGAGCAGGTAATCGCATATACAAGAAACACATCATAAACAACAAGGCACACAGCTCGTAGGGACAAATAAACAACACATGGGCATAGGCACAAGCCACATCAGGAAGATTCAAACGGTAGTGAATAAAAGTGAGTTTTGAGCGTGGACTTTTTTGAGCCTGGTCATGTTTAAAGTTATGTATATGTCTATATACAGTTAAATGCAAAAGTATTGGGACAGTGACACAATTTTTGTTGTTCGTTTTAGTTATATACTCCAGCACATTGCATTTGAAACAGAACTGTGAATATGAGGTTAAAATGCAGACTGTCAGCTTTAAGTTGAGGGTTTTTATACATAGCCCCCCCCGCATTTTAGGGGGAGTACAGGTAATTGGACAAATTGGCTGCTCATCTGTTTCTTGGCCAGCTGTAGCACTAAAACAACGTTAGAGAGTTGATTTTTGGTATAGAATTTGCATATGCAGGCCATCATGAAGCTGAAAAATCTAAATAAATCGATCAGAGATATAGCCAAAACATGGAATGTTCTTGATTGGCCAAGTAAGTGACCTATCCTGAATCCAACTGAACATACATTTCACTTGCTAAAGACAATACTGACAGCAAAACGCCCCAGAAACAACAGACACAAACAGGAACTCAAGATGGCTGCAGTACAGGCCTGGCAGAGCATCACCAGGGAACATACCCAGCATCTGGTGATGCCTATGGGTCGCAGACTTTTAGGCAGTCATTTAATGCAGAGGATTTGCAAGTAATAAATATGAGGACTTTATTTCAGTTTATGAAAATTTATCCCATTACATTTTTTCCCCCTTAAAACGGGGGGGACTATTTATACGCTGTAATTCCTGCACGGATCACTCGATATGGATGTAAATACCCACAAATTAAAGTTAACAGTCTGCACTTTAACCTGATATTCATTTAAAAATATTCCTTGCTGTATAATTTGGTATTTTCTCAGTGTTCACACCATGAGCACTTGTTGCCATTACAGGGATGCTGAAAAAGCTGACAACTCTAAAAGTAGATGACAACCAGCTGACCTCACTGCCAAACACCATCGGAAGGTGAGTATAACAGGACAATGCAGCTCAAGGGCAAGTGCTATTATGTCGGTTTGCACGTCTCAGAATGAGATCCCCGAACTTCCCTCTGAGAGGATTAGGAAGTGGCACTGAGATGGATTCTGTATCTAATTTATGGCCTCTAAGCCTAGCTTATTTCTTCTATTACTAATTTCATGTTTGTTGTTTGCTGAGTGGGCTCATTTCATGACTTGTATAAACACAGAGTGAACTGGACATTGTCCTGCCAGATATAAGCGATTTCACACCTCAGAAGTGCATACTTTAAGTCAGGTAAATCTGAACGTAATAAAATGGGCTAACCTTCATCTAAACTTCAGCAGTGCAGTTATTAGTAGTATACAATGATAGTACTCATACCATGAATTGTTTATTAGTGGACCCTGTTCTAAAGTGTTACTACACGCTGTTATTTTGATGATATCATTCACACTTTAAATAATAGCCGAATGTCTCCTACATGCTTAGTGCCAAGCAGTAATAATGTCCTGCAGTTGAAATAGGCAGAATTCCAAGCACCTGGCACCTAAATCATGGTGTTTATTTTCTCACCTCACATTGATAAATACAGGTTGGCATGATTAGTGTTAACTCTGAAGTGATAAGTAAATGTCCTACTGGCCACAGTGAAAGGACGTGCCCGTGCCTTGGTGATGTTCTGAAATGTGAGCTGATCCATTACATGAGGAATAAAGCTCAAACTAATCTCAGTCTGTTAACAGACACAGCGTTAAAAGTCTCATCTGGGTTATAAAATTAAACGTTTATGATGTGTCGTGCATTCTATAAAAGGAAGTTGGTTTTAATTTCCTCAGTTTCGACTCTGACCCAGTGAGTGCCGCACAGTCTTATTCTTTTATTCATATCGCTGCTGTGGACTAAACAGGCACAGCATATATCTCTTCTTTAATAATACATACGATTATCTACAGACAGCTCACATATGAAGAGTATTTCAGTCTCAAGGCTTCGAAGAAGTCTTATTTCTTTCTGTAAGATTTTAAGTAAGTACGTTGTTTTTACCTCATGCTGTCTAGATATAAATTGCAGATGCACTTATTTGATTAGAAAAGCATTTACAGTGGCAACAGTGATGATATTCACACCACATCGTACATCATAGACAGTAACTGTATTGCTCTTAACTACATCCAACTGATATGTGTAAGCTAGTGCAGAATATTAAATATGAGAAAAGCAGAAATTGTAAACCAACTATCAAATTATTTACCAAGGACCACACTTTAGGACAGACTGAGCTGTGTATAGTGTGGTGTGCGTTCGTGCGTGCTTGTGCTCATGTGTGGTAATTCATCGGCGTGCCGGCTCAGTTGCAGAGGTGATGTGTGAGCCAGGTGTATGCCAGAGGGAAATCCGGGGGTTGAATCTGAGGGCACTCTGTCACAAAGGCCTTCCACCATCGCAGAACTCTCACCGTCCACTGACTCATGCCTGTGATACTATATTTTGTCCTTTTCTTGGTTTGTCATTGGTCGGTTTTGTGTGTTGTGTTTATTATACATGCATCTAAAATGGGCCACTTAGTGGACGCACCAAATTAGGGTAAGTAGAATGAACCCCCCCACACACACACACACCCACCCCCCATCCTACACACACATGCGGAGCAGTAACATGTTTATTCATGCAAGTGCTCACCTTTGCATTTACTGCGTGCTCCGGTGAAATGGACGTAATGCATATGGGGGGCCAGCTGGGTCTTCTCCTACAAATGTTCTGTTCTGCTAATGACTGTGCTGACTATAATAAGGACAAATGAACTTGTTGTCCAACGAGAAAAAGCTGGACTGGATTTGTATAAATTTTCTTTACATTCATACGTGCAATTCAAAATGTTTTATAAAAAGCTAAATATTTCTGCTGACAATTTTAACAGCAGGCAATGGAGGAACTTGACTTTTTGGTTAAATGTCATTTAGACTTTAGAAAGACTGCCCAAAAGGATCGACTCAGAAATTAATCAGGAGTAGCAGGATATCTTTCTATTTTGATTTAAATGAAAATATGAAAATAGAGTATTAAAAATATTTTATCTCAGTTCAATTCAATTTATTTTGTATAGCACTTTTTACAGAGAACTGTCACAAAGACGCTGTACAGAGTAACAGAGAGACTAAACACTGTATTTTCATACTTTAATTTAAATCAAAATAGAGGTATCCTGCTACTTCTGCTGGATTTATGAGTGGATTTTATAGTTTTCTAGGATTTTTATAGGATAGTATTTCACTTTCACCCAGTATTAGAAAAATTGTATGTGTGTGTGCGTGGGTGCATGTGTGAGAGCACATTTTTTTGTGCATGTGAGAGAAAGAAGATCCTTTTGGTATTCAAGTAAAGTATCAAGCAAGCAATCAATCAAGGGCCTGCAAGTAATTTGACATACTTAACTATTTATTAGCATGCATGTGTGTGTGCGTGTGTGGGCACGTGTGTGTGAGTGTGTGTGTATGTGTACGTGTGTGTGTGTGTGTGTACATGTGCGTGTGCGTGTGTGTGTGTGGGTGTGTGTGTGTGTGTGTGTGTGCGCCTGTGTGTGTGCGTGTAAAACTAGGAATACAATAGTGTGCATAATATGTGTCTAGACCTGGTTATGTGTAGGGTTAATGGGAAGTTTTGTTTTCTTGGTATCATCCATATGCCTGTGCTATCAATGTAAACCTTTTTTATAAAGGCAGATGTTAAACAACACAGGCCTGATTATCAATTATGTGTGTAATGTGAAAAAAAAAGAACTTTCATCCTGGATATGCTCTTTCTCTTGGCATTGTATTTATGTTCCACTGAGGGGATTCAGTAGTTGCCTGATTTATCTTCTTTTTTTTTATATCAAAAAAGGAAATTTTATCTCAGTCCTGTAAGTGAAGATATTCCAGACTGATACAGTATGTAGATTCTATTAATAGGTGGATTTTGTGTCTCATCGACTCACTTTACAGATAAAGTAATAAATTAGAGAGGTAAGAGAGAGGCGTCCATGATTAATTTATGATTTCCGGTACTGCTTAGGCATAACTCTAAAGAGACCAGCAAAATATCAACAAAAATGGCTAAAACTCCAATGCTATATTAGTTCCTTTGGATATTTTTATTAAAATGACTTGGCCAGTAAAGCTGTATTCTTTGTGCATTGTTGTTGTGGAATATTCCTCAATGGTATTTTCTTTTTGTTCCAGTTTGTCACTTTTAGAAGAGTTTGACTGTAGCTGTAATGAACTGGAGTCCCTGCCTCCCACCATTGGCTACCTGCATAATCTCCGAACCTTTGCTGCAGATGAGAACTTTCTCTCAGAATTGCCCAGAGAGGTGAGTCCTACTGACCCGAATGATCCTGCCCCTCCCTGACTTCAGAGTTAAAGATGACAGTGAGGGGCTCATTGAGGGGCCCACTCTTCCTTATCGCACTGCATGGAAGTCATGGCTCCGGTCACTCGCCTGAGTACAGGCCTGCAGACGGCAGCGCTAAGCTGTGCGTTATCGCTTGCTACATTACCCAGGCCCTGTGCTGGCACTGCCAAGGTGGCCCACCTTGCAGGGAGCTGCCAGCACTTTGATCAAAGCCAACGGAAATGGTCTGGAACAGGAGGCCCCTGTGGGTGCTGTAGGCGCACAGCCTGATCACGATAGCTTCGGCTGTCTTTCTCCCCATGAGCAGGACACTGTCCAAAAGCTTTACATAAAGCCGTGCTAGCCAGTCGCAGGAATCAAACTTCATCCTTAGAGATAAATATGTGTGTAGGAATGTCTACCTTTTATTACTGAAAAACGAGTCGTTTGTCCTCCCCAGGCCCACTATGCTCTTTGCTCTTGCAGTTTGATGGAGTAACACTGGCTTCAAGGGCTCCGTCTCAAGGAAAAGAGTTTACTGTGTACCTGAATTGAAGTGTTCATAATCATCCTGCTTTCATGCAGTGTGGACAACGCACATAAAAGTGCCATGAATAAGCATTCACAAGCTGGCTTTCTCATTTTACGCATTTGGATCGTTTACAGATCGGGAGCTGTAAGAATGTCACGGTCATGTCTTTGCGCTCCAATAAGCTAGAGTTTCTGCCTGAAGAAATTGGACAGATGACCAAACTACGCGT
Organism: Synaphobranchus kaupii; assembly: GCA_029718625.1. NCBI lineage: Eukaryota > Metazoa > Chordata > Actinopteri > Anguilliformes > Synaphobranchidae > Synaphobranchus > Synaphobranchus kaupii. The sequence continues at coordinate 106,807,395 of CM056377.1, read as the reverse complement.
TTTAAACCTGAGCGACAACAGGTAACCCCTAAAGCCTTCCTCTGTTTCACAGTCATCTGCCCCCTCAAAATATCACAGGTGTAATGTGTGGCAAGGACACCCCAAGCAACATGAACAGGATTCACTGCTCAGCAGCCTGGACAATATCATATATAGGATACTGTGCTACAATTCAGAGTCAAGGTTCCGGGGGCCATAGAAACTGTCATCATTGATGAGTACTGAATAGCCTGTTGCTGTGTGTCAATGTGTGCACCGTGAAAATGACTAAGTGCTTGGTTACCAGCCTTTGATTATAAGCATCAGTCCAGGCAAGCTATGTCGACTGAAGCCTTGCCGTATGTTATTAAGGCCTGTAATTAAGGGTTCCGGCACAAGAGTAAGAACCTTGAATAGGCCAGTGTATGCTCAACACAGTAATCTTTTACCATGCCACACTTACCTTAGGTCATGCGATGGATCTAGCAGGCACTCTAGGGTTAAGTTTTTATTCACTATTTATAAACAGATTTAATAAGCTAGTGTAGGTGTAGTATGGAGATTCCTATCACAGGGAGTTTGTGTAAACTAAACAGGCTCGTGTTTTTATTTTTCTAATGGCACATTAAGATAGCTGCACAGCATTAGGAAATTCTTCTCCCAGCCCACAGGCTAATTAAGAAAGCTCTTTATGAGATGTTTGGATGCACTGCCAGTGATTAACAGGATCCAAGGTAATTAAACTTTACCATCACTTAACGCACAGCAGCCAATACTACCCTATCTCCACTTGCACAACCGGGCACTCAAGTAAATGGGCTGCCACAAGCCAGGGAGCAGCCTTGACTCTGCTCCAACTTCTGCACAGTAACCTCTGTGGTGTTTCTTCATCATATTGAAGCAAAGTGCACCATGTGTACTTTTTATGTTTCTTTGAATGTGCTGTGACAGTGGTGATGATGTAGGAGCAGTCCTAAATGAGCATTGAGCAGGGAAATGGGATGGCTGCTCCATAGCATTATAAGAATTTAGTCAATGTTTTTGCTTCCATATTTTTGGCCAGAAAATCATCCGTGTAGTGCATGGAATGGCAGCCATAAAGTATACTGTATTAGAAACCATATATTCGGCTTAGTGTCAAGAAGAAAGAGGATGCGATTGTTCTTAGTTCTTTCTAAGAGCACTTTCTAAGAGTGCCATGCACTTATAAAGTGAATCAAAACTAATGGGAGCTAATGAAACCCTTTCACGCCTCCCTTGCTGTGCAGCAAAATACACTGCCTGGCCAAAAGAAAAGTCGCCGTTGCACCCGTAATGCATAGTGCCCACTGTACAAGCCTCTGGAGGCAGTGTTATGATCTGGGGTTGCTTCAATTGGTCAGGTCTAGGCTCAGCAATGTTATGCAGCAATAAAATGAAGTCAGTTGAGTACCTGAATGTACTGAATGACCAGGTTATCCCATCAATGGGCATATTCCAGGACGACAATGCCAAGATTCATCGGGCTCAAATTGTGAAAGAGTGGTTCAGGGAGCATGAGGAATCATTTTCACACATGAATTGGCCACCAGAGTCCTGACCCATTGAAAGTCTTGGGGATGTGCTGGAGAAGACTTTACGGAGTGGTTTGACTCTCCCGTCGTCAATACATGATCTCGGCCAAAAATTAATGCAGTTCTGGACGGAAATAAATGTTGTGACGTTGCATAAGGTTCTCGAAACAATGCCACGACGAATGCGCGCCATAATCAAAGCTAAAGGCGGTCCAATTAAATATTAGAGTGCGACTTTTTTTTTGGCCAGGCAGTGTATATAGTGTTTTCAACAGACTAATCTGCCTTGGAACCTGTCAGGAAATATATTTTCATTATAAATATGTGGTTGAAAAAGGTCAGCTACGAAAATCTTGCTCCTGTGTTGAAAAGGTAGCAGTGTCTTCACTTCAATGTCTTTCTCACATCGCTGCCACTCTGACCTCTCAAACAGGTTAAAGAATCTGCCATTTACTTTCACCAAACTGAAGGATCTTGCTGCACTGTGGCTATCAGACAATCAGGTGGATATTTTCTCTTTCATTTGTGTTTTGTAACTGCTTGGAAAATCTAATGTCTGTGGTTAAGACTAAGGTGGCATTACAACCAAGTATTTTTGTTCTCTTTAATGACTGATTATCTCATCAGTCTACTTCTCTGTATGTACTATAGCTCTATCGCTGCCACCGCATGATTTACGAGGGAGTCCTTGTAAAATTCAAATTATTCTGCTGAGCTGGCTAATGCATCAGTCAAGACACATGCTGTTTTTTATTTGTCACCGTAGTTCTCTCCAGTTTATGTGTTGTGACCCTTGAACCCTGTGTGCCATTGTAGTCCAAGGCCTTGATCCCCCTTCAGTCCGAGGCTCATCCTGAGACCAAGCAGAGGGTCCTCACCAACTACATGTTTCCCCAGCAACCTCGGCACGATGAAGGTGGGTCAGGGCAGAGAACTCCTCTCACACATCTGTCATCTCAGGGTACGCTCTTTCATTATTACGTTCAAAGGCATTAATGATTGTAAGATTTCCAGTTGGTATACAGTATGCAGTTGGTATACAGTATTACAGTATATGGACCACCCATGTCACAGTTTGTGTAGCGTATAGGGAGTTCAGGGACATTAGATGAGTTAGCAAAGCATGTGAAAGTCTGATGTCACTCCTGGAGAATCAGTAAAAATGTGGTTAATCCCCTTGGCTGGGCCCCTTGGTTTTCTGCTCAGTGTGATGATCATATCTCTGGTCTTGAAGATTAGCCAGCCAGGGCCATGGGTTAAAACCCACAGAAGACATACCCCCATTAAACTAGCACCACTGTTGGACCTGTGTTAGGCTCGGATAGTGCCATCATAGCAACGTAATGGTGTGCCCAACGTCTCCTGCTCTCTCACCCGTAGATTACCAGTCAGACACTGACAGCTTCAACCCCACACTTTGGGAGGAGCAGCGGCAGCAGCGGATGACTGTTGCCTTTGAGTTTGAGGAGAAGAAGGAGGAAGAGGACAACTCTGGAAAAGTCAAGGTATTCTATTCCTCTCCTTTTCTTTTTTTCAGCTCTCTTTTATTATATTTTTATTGCTTTCTTTAGCCGCACAGCTGGAGATGACTATTTCATCTACTGTGCATTACATTGTGGGAGATGGTATCCAGGAATTCAGCTCTATGAAGTGTCAGGAAAAAACTGGGGCAAACAAGTAGGGTAGCCTGAGGAAGGGAAAGCCAGTACTTGGCTGGTTGCACCTTGTTTTAAGCCCTGACACCAGACAATAAACACAGAAGCATGGATCTGGAATAAAACCAGCTCTCTTGTGGTTTCAACTCAGGTGGAAATCAATCTGAAGCGTTACCCCACCCCTTATCCAGAGGACCTTAAGAACATGGTGAAGTCAGTTCAGAATCTGGTTGGGAAGACCAGTCATCCCACAGAGAAGTGTTCCTCAGGCACCAACATGGAGCTCCCTGGCAAGGACAAGTTTGAGCCCCAGTGGCCCATTGCAACCAAGGAGGTCAGCGTCCTAGTCGCCTGCAGGCTGATGTAATCTACAGATAATAAATGGTGCCCACGGTGTGGGACCCCTGGGATAGTACCAAGTACATTCAAAAAAAGGATTCCATCAGTGCATCTAATTCTGTGCTCTTAATGGGTTGTTCAAACCTAACTGGATTTTAAAATGTAGTTCTTGCATCTCCAGTGTCTTACATAACTCATACATAATTGCTTAAGCACAGATGCAGTCATGTGTGATTTTATTTTTTAAAGTAAATTCATATACTGTGAATTCAGAAGAATTCAAGCCAATGACATCCTTTGTAATGCGCTGTGTCTGTCAATTGCTATTTTTGTGCCAGGTTGCCGAAAGAGAGGCCAAAGACTTCTCCAAGGGCCAGATGACTGAACAGGGCCCCATGCACAACTCAGCTATGGATATTCCAAAACGCAAGGAGAAGGAGGACCTCACAGAGAGCTCTGAGGTAGGGTCAAGGCACCTTGGCAAGGACATGACAGATTTGTGATTGGTTTTCACTTCATTTTGACATTTTCTATTTTGAGCCAAAGAGCAGTGATGGAGGTGAACAGTAGGAGATAAGTGAAGAGTAATGCTGAAATTCTGCCTTTGGTCTTGAGAGATGCTGTAGGTTAATTTCAAGGGCTTCTCAGTCTTTCATATCACACTTTTGTTACTGGGTTATCTCAAATAGAAAAATGTAGTTTGAGCTGCAAGCAAATCAAATTGTTTTGACAGTGTGGGAACTTAGAAGTCATGTTGCAAGAAATAAGGGGTCGTTTTCGAGGACACAATCAGGGAAGGGCAAAGGAAAGTGGTGGAGCATCGATAAAACACAGGCTCAGGTTTCTCTATTTTTGAATTTCAGCCAGATGTGACAGACTTTGTTGTGGGGTGATATATAAATGTGACGTCACCTATTAAGTGGTGCACTGCAGCACAGCATGTTTTTATAAAGCTGTGTATTTGAAAGTGGGAGTTTGGAGGTGCACCCAGCAGAGGTTGTTGTGTTAGAGGTTCTTGAGTCAGTGGCTTGAGTCACCTGATGGTGGTGCTGTGATATGTTTTGCCAGGGCTGTGATCTTTGTTGAAGAAAATTTCAGCTTTGTTTCTTTTCTTTTTGATGTAATGCAACAGTACAATCTGCAAAACTGTGTTTCGCTAGTTGTTTTTACGTGCACGTTAATGCACCATGAAGAATAAGGAAAGGTTATGTTGACCATCATTGTAGCAATAATTCAGAAGCTATCAACCAAAGAAGACTATTTTGGACATAGTTAAACACACAGAGATACTACACTTGAATGAATGACCTAGAATGAGCTGAAACAGTTGTTTAGTACCTTTGAGGATTAATGGTTGTATCATGTCGATATCACAATAATACATAACTTTGAATAAATTAAAATTGAATAAATTGTGGCCATTAATATTGCCAAGGGGTTGCTTGTGCCGATATAGACAGGAGTCAGGTTCTGAAAGCTGGCACAGTGACATGGCTTAAAAAACATCATAGACTTACAGTTGCAAAGGTCAATGTTAAATGATAATTGTATGCATAGGGTTGTGTAAGCTTGCTCTGAATAGGTCATATCAAAATTCTATTCTGGGACCTGAGCACACGGCATGTGAGCTGAACCCAGAGATGGATCAGGTAATCTGTTTTGTTGTGCTTGGCTTCCTCTGTCTCCGAAGGGGATGGTCAATGTCAGCGTTCTGCCAGTTTTAGCAAGCCTATCAGTAAGCAGTTGTTTCAGTCACCCCGGAGCATTCATTTTCATTCATTAAAACTGGACAGCTCACCTCCACCTGCTACACACAAGCTTTCTTTAAATATCCAGTAGTGTTCTCCACAGACCTGAAATGTCTGTTCTATTTTTTGTTCATTACTGCCTGAGCTCTTCTCCCACTATGTCCACTCATAAAGTTGCATAATGTTCCCTTCCTCGGAAGGGGGAGGGGGGATTGGGGTTCAGGTCACCATCGCTCATGCTTCTTGATATCACACATTTTGCTTTCTTTCAAACCATGAAGAAAATACTTCCCATTTGTTTGTGTGTGTGTGTGTGTGTGTGTGTGTGTGTGTGTGTGTGTGTGTGTGTGTGTGTGTGTGTGTGTGTGTGTGTGTGTGTGTTTGTTTTGCTTAGATTTCTTTACATCGCGTCGTTCCCAAGCTGCCACAGCCAGAGAACACGGCCCTGTCCGTTACAACTTCCTGTTTCTGCCTCATAGTAAGTGGTTGGGAAATCAGACAAAAACAACAGATTGAGCCCCAAAAACTATGCTTATTAAACTGTTCTCAGCTACAAGTCATCATATGTCATCATATGAGTACAGTACTCAAATGATGACAAGAGGGAGAGAAATGACTGTTGAATTTCTTCTTAATACGAGAGTCGCTGATTGCCACATAGATCAGCGTTGTGATTTTACATTTTAAATTGTTTCATCACTGTTTATTACTATTCTATTTTTCTGTCTTGCCATGACTTTTTCAACATAGCAATACTGCAAATGCCTATGAACCTGAAATATTGCTATTGGAATGCTGTGTTAGTCTACCAAGTTAGTTCTTGATACAAACTGAACTGGTGTTAAACAATATTTTGATGGGAAAAGAAAAAATAGATACGTGAAAATTTTAGTAATATGGACATTGCTTCCATCTGAGCACAGTGGCAAGTCACTGTGATCGATGGGTCTTTTCATAGATTTTAGAGCTTAGTCCAGCTTTTCTACCACTGACACCTGCAACTGCATGGCCACATCACTGCTGTTTGCTTACACTTTGTTCAGGCTTCCTTTGAGAAAAGTTAAATCACTGTCTCACTGTCATAGAGGAGGTGCTAAGTTATTTTAACCTTGGTATCTTGCAGACATGAATATTTAAAGAAGCATGAGTCTGCAGTGAGACAGCGGGTAAAGGAGAATTAGGTTGGAAAGATCGGAAAGAGATAGAGAGGGAGAGAGAGAGAGACTTGTACGATGTCCTCTGGCTCAGCTGCTTGTTGTGTGTCTTATGCTACCGATCGCTAATTTCAGGTGTGGTATACGGGCATGACTCGACAGTAACATAGAGTTAGGCAATGGCAATATTGGCTGCATCAAATTGAATCTCTCCCATCAGATATTACTGTACTTACTGTATGTTGCTTTGGATAAAAGCGTCTGCTAAATGAATGTAATGTAATGTAATGTTAAAGCAGAGACTTTTTCAATAAATGATATAAGCATCAAGCATCGTACATCAGCTAAATGCCAATCTATAGTGTTCCCCGAAAGGTTGCTTCGTTAAGGTGCAACAAGGTGGGGGAAGGGAGAGGGGCTTAATTAATTGCAGCAATGTTGGTTGCAGGATTAGTTGATGAATTGTTACAGGATTGGTTAAATGAATTGGCAGTGTTGCCTGGGGAAGGAACGGTTTCATTCGGCTTCAGTCGTGCACTAGAGATCTGAAGCCCACATTCCTCTTGTTGAGTTGTACATGAAGTGACTTCCTCAGATTCATATCCCAATTTGTAGACTACAGTGTGATAAGAAGCAATTGGTGCCCTCATGTGCTTCAGAGGAAAGCACATGGTTGTTTGTGCTATCTTGACTCAATAGTGGATGTTGCAGCAATGAGCACTGATGACCACTACTATTGGGCATTCCAAATTTGGAATTAGGTCCAGATTCCATACAATATAGTGGGGCCCATCCATGCACTAGAACAGTACCTTAACAGGATGAGCCACCCAACATATTATATTCAATAGTTTAAAATTATGAAAAAATAAGTACTTTCTACATACACATAATAAATGGGAACAGCAATGCCAGTGCTACGTTCCTTGAATGTTCAGAATCGCCACTCTACATTGTTTCTAATGGAATTAACATTCCCTGATCTCGTGTCAGGAAATACTACAGAAATGAGTGAAATGCAGTTAGATTTATTTTTATACCACATAAGTATTTGTCATTGTAATTACTCGATAATGAAAGAAGAGAAGAGAATGGATGTACACACAGTGTACTCTTCAAGGTTAGAATACCGCAGGAATGTTACTTGAGGGCTCAATAGATTCCAAGGAACCCTTTAATGCTGTTGGAATCCCACCACCTTTCTGCTGTATTTTGTCTGCCTGTACTGTTGGGAAATATGAGACGCCACCATTATGTTCTATCGTTTCATCTTTTTTTTAGGATTCCCTTGGAGGCTCCCCAAACGACATCCGCATTTCTGACATGAGACCTACCCTGGTGGAGCCCTCTATGTACAAACCAAAGGTTGTCTTACTGGGCAAAGACAAAAAAGGTACGTGCTGAACAGACTGTAATGGTGCATTGAAACATATACTTTAGATAGCAGTTATTTCTCTGTGAACCATGATGCTTTCTTGACATCAATTGATCACCGAATGATAACCTGTTAGGTTGAGTAGGCTGTGCTACCTATTGAATGATAGATTTCAGTAAAGGTTTTTATATGCAATAAATAAAAAACGTACTTCCATTGGATCCCATTATACTGTAATTTTGTACTTTCTAGGATAAATACCATCGTATAATGTGAAAAACTGAATTGTAGTTGGGTTGTGTTGCTTTATAGCCTACATGGTCAAACGTAATTGAAAATGTACTGCAAGAATTGCCTTGTGAAGATTGTTGGACACTTTCCCCTCTGGATGAAATAAATGTTAAATGTTAAGCAAATAGATAGATGTAGCCATTGCCATGCTAGCCATGCGTGTTTGTTTACTTGTGGGTGGTATGTTTTGGGAGGAGTTGAGGTGGGAGGTGGGGTGGCAGGGGGTTCCCGATCGTGCCCATACAATCCTGGGGTTTTTTTCAATACAGATTTTATGTCTGACTTGACATGCATGTTATTATAGTTACTGACATTACTTTGAATAGATGTTGGGTGGATGTGTAGTGGATACATCCCTCTGTGATGATGCATGTTTTTTTAACTGCTTTTCAGCCCCTTTACAATCACTTTAAATTAACGGTAAAAAGCACTTGCTACGGTTGCTACAGTTGCACATTTTATCATTTCACGCTGTTGATGAGATCATGAGATCTATTAATTAATTTAATAAATTCATGTTTTTTAAACACACTGTTGTTTCCGCAATAGACTCCCATAACGCCGCCTGAAACACCTAAGAAGAATAAATTTCATTTTACAAGTTAACTTAAAAACAAAAGTAGCGCTTTAAAAAAACATATTCATTCTAGCAGCAGCGCCAGAAATTCAGCAGTGGCACTGTGTCTATGCAGGGGAAACTTCAGCAGTGGCACTGTGTCTATGCAGGGGAAACTTCAGCAGTGGCACTGTGTCTATGCAGGGGGAACTTCAGCAGTGGCACTGTGTCTATGCAGAGGAAACTTCAGCAGTGGCACTGTGTCTATGCAGGGGAAACTTCAGCAGTGGCACTGTGTCTATGCAGGGGAAACTTCAGCAGTGGCACTGTGTCTATGCAGGGGAAACTTCAGCAGTGGCACTGTGTCTATGCAGGGGAAACTTCAGCAGTGGCACTGTGTCTATGCAGGGGAAACTTCTTATGTTAAGTTATGTTAAGTTTTTTTAGCTCTCAGTTTTTTTAATGCAGCAGCTGCTTCATAAAAATAAGAGCTAAAAAGACTCCATAAGAACATCTGTTTAAATAATTATTTAAACAGATGTTCTTATGGAGTCTTTTTAGCTATCACTTTTTTTTGTGTGATCTTCTCTCTCCTACTGAATACCATGCAGACTGATCATTTCACGTGATATTGGGCGGGGGGTTCCAATGCCAGGAAGTGAATTTTTACTTTCTAATTCCATTTTAATTTTGAAAGGCTTCCAGCATATTTTTGCTTTCAAGTAAACACCCTGTCTTCTCCATTGTTTTTAATGTGTGCGTCTGCCTCTTAAAGATTACAAAAATTATTCTCGCAAACCACAATAATTACATAAGGTCCCAGAGGCAAGGGCCTGTGAAATGTGTTGTCCTGATTATTATTGGTGTGAAATAGAACAATAGACTCTAAATTTTTATTACATAATCACTGACTGTTTGGTTTGAAGCCGAAAAAAGAACCAGCACTTTGCAGCATTCCTCTCCCCGATGGATCTTTAATAGCTACTGTATATACATTTATCAGATTTAACATTCATTAACGTGGACTTGTTTTTTAAACTTTGGAATTTATGTTCATACGTTTCCTTTTTAAAAAAAAAAAAACTTTCCAAACGTTTTAAAGCATTTTGGTGTCGATGGACTATTGTGGTATTTTACCCAATAACTGTATTTCAGCAGATGCTCAACCTTTAAAAAAAAAAAACACGCCATTGTGCCGCTTTGTCTTCGCAGAGTCGACGGATGAATCTGATGCAGATAAAATGCACTGCCTTAACAACAGTGGCTCCTCTGCAACCTATTCAGACTACTCCCCATCCCAGGGCTCCTCTGGCTCCTCTAACCCCTCAGCCAATGTCACTGCCCTGCAGCCCGTTGCCAAGGAGGGGGCACCTCCCACGCATTGGACTAACAGGTGTGAGCCGCCCCGTTCATTGGTCCAAGTGCACTTATCTATTGTGCATTGATGTTGACGGCGGTATCACTGATTATTTTCCAGTTTAATAAAGTTGCGGGTACCTGTGTAATTGCCAGCATTTTGAAAGCAATATATGTGGTCCATCCATAATCACAAGCGCACACTCCAGGGCTGGGATCAATTCCATTTCAATCAAGCAAATTCAGGCAATTTATTTGAAATGCAATTAATTCATTGTAAATTCTTCATATGCCATCATTGGCGTTTTCAGTTAATTTCCTGAACTTTCTAAATGGAATTGCGTCCAACCCTGGCACACACACAGGGCAATTTAGAAACAACAGGACGTGGGAAGAATGGACAGTGGGGTATTTGAATATAACTGCCCTGTATGTAGCCAGCTGAATAGTTATTTGATGTCACCGTTATGAAAATATATTGGTTATGAAAATATATCGGTTATGAAAAGAGTTTCCCATTGAAAACATGCCCCTAACATCTTGAATTACATATTCATAGGGATCCGTCTTGTCGGGGCTGTGAGAATCTGTTTAAAATGTGACACTTTCCGAATTCAGCCGTTTTAACAGCTAACACCCTTGTCTAATGTCCGGCACTCTGAATACAGAACACAGGTGGCGACAACAATTAAAACTCCTCACTTATCCAACATGCAAAATAGATTTGTTTGATTTAATTTGTTATGACTGCCTCCAAAAATGTAAATTGCAAAGTTGCATGCCTAAGCAACCATCACCCGCATTGACATTAAGACTTTCAACTGATGATTTGAATTGAATGGCACAGCTGGCATTCAAACTTAAAATCAAAAAGGAAACAAAGTGGCCATGCTGTATTCTTTCGCCACTCTGGGCCCTGACCCCATAAACAGCTTTGCGTTCTGGTGTTTCTCCTCTGCAGGAGAGAAGACACCGTGACAGCTTAGATTTGGCCATAGATAAGCAAGCGCCTCAGCGTGACTTTTAATTGCCTCTGTTGTGCCTGTGTAGGGGAGGGGGAGAGGGAGAGACAAACAGGCAGCATTCTTAGGTCAGGTCAACCAGAGCAGCCTTCTTAATTGCAAAGTACTATTGCGACTATGGGCAAGGTTGCCATATCCAATTATACTCTCTCTCTCTCTAAGGCCCTATTGAAAAACTGGATACCCGACATTCTACACATTCGTTTTTGATGTCTTTGAATTATCAAAGCTCCCTTGTCTCCTACCATTAATCTCAAAATAAATACTTATGTTTATGCATAGTCTGTAATGTATCATGCATTCTCACATGACTCTCAATGCTGGATAAAACAGGCCCCAGGACATGACAGAGGGAGAATTAGGAAACAAAGGGAGTGATGTGATAAACATGACATATAAGAATTGTGGGTTCGGCGGTAACATAAAAATGTGTAAAAGAATTTCACTCCATTGGCTTCAATCTGATATCTAAGAGCAGGAAGCAGCCCTGTTCTGCACCTGCTGGATTAATATGAGGTGGACATCCAGCTGTCAAGTGGCTATGGAAGGAGGAGCTGTCTGCCGTGGCTTTAGTCCCTCATTACCATACATTTCCATGAGCTTGACAGAGCAGAGCAGGATTCCCTCATCACCAGTGCTCTCTCAATGTCAAGGTCAGGAGCACATCTCCTCCATTCACATCCTCATTGAAATGCCAGGCAAATTCCACCTCTGGGCCTTCAAAAGAAATGCGCTTTGGTTATTCAGTGACAAAAATAACTTGTGTCTTTCAGATTCATTCTGGTTGCAGTTCCACCAAGGGCTTTGCTGTCACCACAGGAGTTTTGTTTTGACCCTCATTTGAAATTAATGTGTGTTTGATAGCATTACTTTTAGGAATGAGTCAAAAATACAGAGGTTTAAAGGAGACACATTCTTCTTTATGAAACAGAGATGAAAAACAAAATGCAGTGTATCCTTGGGAACACTTACAAAACCAGCATACCCACAAGCATCCATGACCTTATTTCAACAAATATATTGGGGCATCATTCAAAGTGCAAAGTCTATTTAGCTCAATCTAACTCACCCTATTTTCAACTCTATCTTGTGTTCACTGTGAGGACAACTTACAGAGAACGTCCAATGAAAATATTTAATTTGATCTTTTGAATTTATTCATAATGTTTAAGATACATAATGTTCCTCTTTGAGGTCTGATTCTCACCAACATTGAGCACCATAATTCATTGGACAGTGACACATTTTTTGTTATTTTGGTTGTGTACTCTAGCACTTTGAGTTTGAAAGGATACAATGAGAGGTTGCAGACTGTCAGCTTTAATTGGAGGGTATTTTCATCCATATCGGATGAACCGTTTAGAAATTATAGAACCTTTAGTACATGTGGCAAGGATCGAGTGCCACCCTCGCGGAAGAACAGGCAGTACACAGAACTGATCAAAACCAAACACTTTATTAATTCTCCTGCTGGCTACGGTTCGCTTGAAACGTTCCTGTTTCTCTCCCGTCAGCGGCCAGCCCCGTTTTCTCTCCGGCTTCCCTCCTTTAAAGCCCAGGCTCACTGTCAAAGCAATCAGGCAACAATTCAACAATCATTCAATTGTTAATTATCGTGTTGTCCTGATTAACTCATGACAGCTGTGGTTCCGGGTCCGAGAGCCGCTCCGCTCACTCTCTCTCTGCAAGCAGAGGCTAACCACGCCCACCCTGCCACATACCCCCACCGCCCGACTTAGGCCGGGGTGCCATCCGGCCGATGACCAACACCCCCCCCCTCGAGGCGAGAGAGGAAGTCCGCCACCACCATCTGCGCCCCCGGCCTATGAACCACCTTAAAATTAAACGGCTGAAGAGCCAGATACCAACGGGTGATTCGTGCGTTGGTATCTTTCATGCGGTGGAGCCACTGGAGGGGGGCGTGGTCCGACCAGAGGGTGAATGCGCGGCCCAGCAGGTAATATCGGAGGGATCCAACCGCCCACCGGATAGCGAGGCATTCTTTTTCGATGGTGCTGTACTTCGCCTCCCGCTGTGACAGTTTGCGGCTTATGTACAGCACCGGGCGATCGACTCCCTCCACCTGCTGGGTTAACACCGCCCCCAGCCCTCTGTCCGACGCGTCTGTCTGCAGGGTGAAAGGGAGAGAAAAGTTAGGTGTGAACAACAGCGGCTCCCCACAGAGTGCTTCTTTTACCTTCTAAAACGCCCTCCGGCACGACTCCGTCCACTGGACCGGTTCTGAGGCACCTTTTCGAGTTAAATCAGTCAAGGGGCTGGTCAGCTCCGAAAAGGCAGGAATAAACCTCCTGTAGTAACCGGCCAACCCCAAGAACCTCCTCACCTCTTTTTTTGTCTTGGGCCGGGGGCAGGTCGCAATCGCCGCGGTTTTGTCCACTAGAGGCCGCACCTGTCCACTTCCCAAGTGGTACCCCCAAATACCGTACCTCCGCTCTGCCAATTGCACACTTCTTCGGGTTAGCTGTGAGCCCCGCCCGCCTCAATGAGTCGAGCACCGCCCCCACATGCCGCATATGCTGTGCCCAGTCGCTACTGTGGATGATAATATCATCAATATAGGCTGCAGCATATGCGACATGCGGACGCAGCACCCGATCCATAAGGCGTTGGAACGTGGCTGGAGCCCCGAACAACCCGAATGGAAGTGTCCGAAATTGGTACAAACCGTCTGGAGCGGAGAAAGCCGATTTTTCCTTGGACTCTGGCGACAAGGGAATCTGCCAGTAGCCCTTGGTCAAATCCAGTGTCGAAAAAAAACGAGCCGTGCCCAGCCGATCCAAGAGTTCATCGACCCTAGGCATTGGATAGGCATCAAACCGTGAAACTTCGTTCACCTTTCTGTAATCCACACAGAACCGGATAGACCCATCTGGTTTCCCTACCAGAACAATGGGGCTACTCCAGGCACTGTGTGACTCCTCTATTACGCCCAACTCCAGCATGGCCTTTATTTCTGCCTGTACCAATTTTTTTTTGTGTTCCGGCAGTCTATACGGACGGGAACGTACCGTCACTCCCGGGGCGGTTTCGATATGGTGGGTTACCAGATTAGTGCGTCCGGGTAGGGGAGAGAACACATCCGCAAACTGCTTTTGCAACAGGGCAAGGTCTGCCTGCTGGTTTGGCGAGAGATGGCCATCCGAAAGGGGCGTGGTCTGATTGGGTGAATTTGATACCTCCGGCCCCAGCTCATCTTTCTCCTGATCCACCGTCACCAGCGAGACAGCCGCTACCTCCTTCCAAGCTTTTAATAGGTTCAGGTGGTAGATTTGTTTAGCTCCTTCCCTATCCGAACGCACCACCTCGTAGTCTACCTCCCCTATTCGTCGTGTGACCACAAAGGGCCCTTGCCACTTGGCGAGCAATTTTGTGCTGGAGGTTGGAAGTAATACCAGTACTTTATTTCCCGGTGAAAATTGTCTGAGTTTCGTCCCTTTATTATAGTGCGTTTGCTGCCGCTCCTGGGCCTTGAGCAAATTCTCCCGTGATACCCTTCCCAGTGTATGGAGTTTTGCTCGCAGGTCCATGACGTACTGAATTTCATTTTTACTGGAGCTTGGACCATCCTCCCAGGTTTCTTTAACGAGATCCAAGACTCCCCGGGGTTTTCGCCCGAATATTAGCTCAAAGGGAGAAAATCCAGTGGAGGCCTGAGGAACCTCCCGCACTGCAAATAGTAAAGGGACTAGCCATTTATCCCAATTCCGACTATCCTCGTGAACAAACTTCCGAATCATTGACTTCAAAGTCCTATTAAAGCGCTCAACGAGCCCATCCGTTTGGGGATGGTACACGCTGGTTTTAATTGACTGAATGCCCAATAAAGCGTACAGTTCGTTTAGTGTTCGTGACATAAACGATGTGCCCTGGTCCGTCAGAATCTCTTTCGGGATTCCGACGCGGGAGATGATCTGAAACAGTGCCTGCGCAACATTCTTAGCCGAGATATTTCGCAGGGGAACTGCTTCGGGATACCGGGTCGCATAATCCACCAGAACTAATATGAATCGGTATCCCTGAGTGCTCCGTTCAAATGGCCCGATGAGGTCCATAGCCACTCTATCAAACGGCACTCTGTCTGATGCTGACCCGTTTAGCGAACTGTTTTGTAAAAACTCCATTGACCTCCAGTCATTCAATGAGTGCCTGTTGTCTGTCTAATAAGTTCCAAATGTGGACGTTCCAGCTCCGAAGTTGGACCTCTTGCTCCACCTACCCTCTTTGGAAGAATTGTACGCTACACTGGTTAGTCAGCGTGCCGAGCGGGCTATATTTTTAAGTCAATACTGGAATGTCATTGGATATTTGAGTCCTTCTCAAAGCTAGGCTACAAGATCTCCACTATTATTTTACACACACACACACACACACACACACACACACACACACACACACACACACACACACACACACACACACACACACACACACACACACACACACACACACACACACACACACACACACACACACACACACACACACACACACATTTATTTACCATTTCACCCAAAACAAAAACGGAGAAAAAAAACCAACTTAAAATACTATGTAGATTTACGGAGACAACTAGGTGTCCACCAAGGGGTGCAATGCACCCCTATGCACCCCCATAGCTCCGGGCCTGATCCGATATGGATGAAAATACCCTCAAATTAAAGCTGACAATCTGCACTTCAACCTCATTGTCATTATATCCTTGCAAACTCAAAGTGCTAGAGTACAGAACCAAATTAACAAAAAATGTGTCACTGTCCAATTAATTATGGTGCTCACTGTATATGATTCATGAAACGTTCAGGCCATTATGGCCAGGCCTTTTTTTTTTTTAGAGGTCACAAAATGGAAGAGGGAAATCATCAAGCGTGACATTTGTTTGAGGATTTAAATCATATTCATTTAAATGAGCTTTACTTTTTCACTGTGGCTCTTTACAGGTCTGTGTGCTTGAAGCTGAATGACTTTCTATTGTAATATAGAGTGCCAAAAGTAAAAGGTCTCTTATGTACATTTGTACATTAAAAAGCCATCAATGGTTTGTTATTGGAGTGCACAGGTTATCTCTGCTTTTTGGCTGTCTCTACAGGCTGGCCCAGTCCTTCCCCAAGCCCATTGAGACAAAGCCATTGCTGAGCCAGAGGGAGACACCTCCTTCTAGCACCCTGCAACAGCGCAGTGAGAGACGCCCTCTCAGTGATACCTTTGAGAGCTGGAATGACTCCTCACACTATGACAACACAGGGTTTGTGGCAGAGGAGCCTCCCGTTGAGACTCCAAGCAGCAGTAACCCCATGTTGGGCTCTAAGCCCAGGAGCAGCTCCACACATGGACGTCGGCCTCTTATGAGGCAGGAGCGGATAGTAGGCGTTCCACTGGAGCTCGAGCAGCCCTCCCACTCTTTCCACCCTGTCCGCAACACTCCTGAAACTGAAGTGCCTCCTCCTCCTCCTCCCAACCCCTGGCAGAACTGGACGAGGACCCCCAGCCCCTTTGAAGACAGGACGGCTTTTCCATCTAAACTGGAGCTCACTCCTGCGAACAGCCCCAACCCGGATCGCAAGGACTTTGAGCAGCAGATGGTTGAGCTGCCCGGAACCTTCCCCTCCACGGGAGCGTGGGGTTTCCTGGACTCCAGGGACTCTCGGGAATCCCGGGACTCCCGGGACTCGGGGACAGGGCGGGGCCACTCCAACGTCTTCACGCATGTACAGTGCAGGCAGGACACCTCCAAGGGTGCCCTAGTCATCAGCAAGAGCACGGAGAGGCTCGCCCCAATGATGAAAGAGGTGAAGGCCAAATTCAAAAAGTCTCAGAGCATCGATGAAATTGACATGGGCTCCTACAAGGTATACAGCATCCCACTAGACAGCTACAGCTCCAGCATAGAGAACCAGGGCAGTATGGACAGGGCAGACCTCCCACCACCCATGGAGCAGAGCATGTCGAGGAGCATGTCTGCTCCTATGCTGGACGATGATCTAGATGGCTTCGGTACATCCAAGAGCTCACAGCACCAGAAACCTGCCATCCCTAAGAAGGTTTACCAGTTTGACCAAAGTTTTAACCCTCAGGGGGCTATGGAGGTGGTGAAGCCTGAGAGAAGGGCCCCACCCCCTTTCCCAAACACTCCCGAGTATGTCAACCAGCCAGGCAAGACTCTGCCCAAGGAGCTAGTGAGTCCGAGAGGCTACCGTGGCTATCCCCCCATGGAACATATGTTCTCATTCTCTCAGCCCTCAGTCAATGAAGAGATCATCAGCCAGCCCCTGCCCACCCCGAGGTCCCGGCCTGGCTTCCTGCGGAGGGCCGATTCTTTGGTCAGCTCGACAGAGATGGCCCTCTTCCGCAGGGTGGCAGAGGCCCAGGAACTACAGCTCAGTGAACGATACGGGAGGCCGCACTTCAAGGGCATGCTTGAACACCAGAACAGTGTGTCCACAATAGCAGACTCTCAGTTCCACAAGAGAAATGGCCGCTACGAGGACGAGTACTCGTCCTACCAGGAGCCCAAGAAGCCCATCATGGGATACCCCACGAAGAGCCTGACTCAACGACGGCCCCTGTCTGCAAGGAGTTACAGCACAGAGACCTATGGGGCATCACAGGCTCGGCCTGTGTCAGCAAGGCCCACCATGGCTGCCCTACTGGAGAAGTTGCCTTCAGATTATAACCTGAGCGCCTGCACAGAGAAGAGCATCGATGACATGAAGCTGCGGTCTATAATGCAGAAGAATGAAGACCCCACCTCCAAAATGCCAGTGGACTGGAGACAACAGCTGCTTAGACATATAGAAGCTAAAAGATTAGACCGGGTAAGTTGGATGTCCACTCCCCATCATCACCACAGTCATACAAGGATTCGGTATTAGCACTCTGGTGAAATCCCACGTCAACCTTTTTTCTCATAATTTCAAGACCACAAGAGTGCATGACTCTCATCCTGGTAGCTTTTGTCGAGCCCACTGCTCATCAGTGTGTATTCCAGCTACAGTTCCAGCTACTCTAGACATGCTTATTGCTTATGGCTGTACAATATAATGTACCTATTGCTTTTATCCATATGTGAAGGGTGAGTATTTTAGATATTCTACAACATCATTGATTATGATGTTGATATTTTTATTTTCATTATTACTTGTATTCACAGTACACATGTGTGTGCAATTTCTGTAACTATTTTTGTAATATTTTGTTTGGAATTTATGTTTGTATATGTATATTTTACATTTATGTGGCAAATGTTATTATTTAATTGTTAGCATTATGTATATCATTAGTGTGTGGTCTGACATGTTGTGTTTTAGTAATTATGTATTGTTGTTGCTCTGTTTGTCAAGCTCACTCAGTCTGTTGCAGCTACGCAGTGTGTGATGCAACCCAGTAACTAAAGCGGCTGCTTCTGACCTCTCTGTCCGCTTCCACTCATTCACTCATGTCACGTGATTGTTTCCCTCCAATCAGAGCGCTGTCCTTAAGCACAACACAGTAAACTTCGGCATGCTGTATTCTGGACGCTATGCTGCACCGCATGTCAGCAGAAGCATGACAATAAACTTTTACAATAACGCAAAGCATGAAAACCAAACGACACAGTGGCTACCTCTTCCACATGTGAGTATGAACAACAAATACAACAGCACATTCATTGAAACACGTTGCATTGTCTCTTATAAGGGGCAGTGGTTTTGACTTATATAGTGTATTACATTAATTAGATTATATTAATATACAGTTCATTTGAAAAGGTTAGTGGATGTTTTACTTAGTTACTAACTTGCTGTGTAGCATCTATCTTATGTTATTGATTTTACGTTTTGCTAAGTTACCCTCAAATGTGTGTACAAGAAAACCAAACAAGTAAATCAAGCCTTCTGCAGATTATTCGGTTTACTTATGGTTCCAGTCCTGTCAGCACTGATATTTGGCTAGTGTGGCTAATCTGCCAACACAAATTACAAATAGAATACCATAGGAATTGCACACGAGCTTCAATTCAACCGCTTAACTCTTCAGGGAAAGAAAGACATGCTCATTTAATATTACACCTTCTCAACGTCATGTTTCTTAAATCGCTTACTGAGATTATGAGATCAATAATTTAGCCACTGCCATACACAGAACAACAGAGCCATAATGACTTTATTGCAGATCAATAGGGAATTTTAAATTGTCCCATGAAGGAAAGTAAAGTCCAGTAACACATTCATCTCAAATGATGAAGTCTGTGTCCAACAGAGCAAAGAAGCAAGCTTTCCCATCAATATTTTGGACACAGAAAACCGAGCTTACTTTATCTTGAGAAGTCTGTCTTGCTTACTGTCGTCTAAAATATCAAAGTGTCTGCATTCCATGTCTGCAGTTTGTGTGTCAATTGGAGTGATGTACTGTACAATGTCTGCTCCACTGTGTTAAAGGTTCCTGTGAAAGATACTGTCCCTCTGTGCATCATCGATAACCCTAAGCCTCATCTGCTATTGCTTGGGAATATGAGGCAGCCCCTCTTCCCTCTCTCTGTGGCTCACGATCAAGAGGACATGGGAATAGGCAACAGTTACATTATATTAAAAGACAACATTTTTTAATCTTGTCTTTGTACATAAAATGATCAGTGGCTTTTAATACACAAAATTTGGATGTACTGTGTTTCCAGATGAACGTATCCATATAATACCTGTCAATTATAAATTCACAATGCTGACACTGTAATTATAATATAAGTAGTTATAATAAACTTATAATAAACTTATGTTTGCAGATAGAGTGGAAGGGAATTTGGGCTACATACGTATGTGAGTGGATTATAGGGATACTATATATGATATATTTTAGGAAGTATTGCAATGATCTAAAAGCTTAGCTGTAATATTGCTTCACTGAGGCCCAACATACCTAGAATTACTTTGAGAACTGAGTTTTGTTCCACAGAACAATTTGATTGCAGGAAGAAAACTTGCACATCAGATGGGATGAAGTAGTCAATGTCGCTTGTGGACACCCATTTCAGTATTAGACTGACCTGAAGAGCTTGACTTACTGTGTCTCTACTGTGATTATCATCATAACCTGTGTCAGTAATGGCAGAAATGAAATATAAAGCCTGAGCTACAGAGAGCTTGGGCTGCACTGAGACCCTTCATATGACAATCTGAGCTCTGTTATCCTCGTCTTCCACCAGACCCCTTCGCTGCAGAGCAATATCTTAGATAACGGACAGGAAGAGGTGTCTCCCACCAGCCAATGGGCCCCATACTCACTGGGCAGGAGGGATGTACCACCAGAGAATATCATGAAAAAGGTAAGCATACCTCTAGGTCTGTACAAGCACTGGGAAACCAGCCGTCTGTATTGCCATTGCTAAGCCAGCTTTCATTACTGCAGCAATGGACTGTGACTGCTCTGCTGCTGTAATGTTATAAATATAAGAGCATGTCATTCATGTAGAACTATAGAGGATATATAATGGCAGACGTGAATATAATGCCTTGGCTAATTCACATTTTTAATCTAGCAGGCTATTATGTTAGAAAATTGGAATAAAGGGTGGGTTTCAATTAACATTAAAGCTTTACCACATTTTAATGTGAATCTGCTTCAATGTGCTTTACTATAAAAAGCTTTATTTGTTATTCTTTAAGAATGTTTTTCACACACACACACACACACACACACACACACACACACACACACACACACACACACACACACACACACACACACGCATGCACACACGCACACACACACAGTGAAAGTGAAAATATGAGTGAAAGTGAAATATTTCTAGCCTTTATTTGTTTCATTTTTCATAATTTTGGCTTACAGCTCCAGAAAACCCCCAAAACAGTATTTCAAGAAATTAGAATAGTGTGTCGAAAATCAGCATTTACTTCAGTTGTTTCAGAGAATGAGTGGAGTGGCTTGACTCGAGGAATCCGACAGTTGTAGCTCATGTCCCGGATACGTCTGTACGTGGTGGTTTTTGAAGCACTGACTCCAGCCTCAGTCCACTCCCTATGCATCTCCGCCAAATTTTGGAATCATCTTTGCTTGACAATCCGCTGAAGGCTACGGTCATCTCTTTTGCTTGTGCAACTTCTCCTGCCACATTTTTCCCTTCCACTAAACTTTCTATTGATATGCTTGGACACTGCACTCTGTGAACAGCCAGCCTCCTTAGCGATGACCTTTTGTGGCTTACCCATCTTCTGGAGGGTGTCAATGATGGTCTTCTGGCCAGTTGTCAAGTCTGCAGTCTTCCCCATATTGAACCAAACTGAGATAAACTTTGCAGGTGTTTTGAGTAAATTAGATGATAGTGTGACACTCAGTCTAAAACATTCATTCTCTGAAATAACTGAAGTAAATGCTGATTTTCGACACACTATTCTAATTTCTTGAAATCCTGTTTTGGGGGTTTTCTGGAGCTGTAAGCCAAAATTATGAAAAATGAAACAAATAAAGGCTAGAAATATTTCACTTTGTGTGTAATGAATCTATAATCTATGAAAGTTTCACTTTTTGAATGGAATTATGGAAAAACAAAAAACTTTTCCATGATATTCTAATTTTTTGGAAAGGATCCGTATATATATCAAAAAGAAATGAAGTGGCCAAACACCTGTAAATAAAGCAGGCTTTTGTTTTATTCTTTGTTTAGTTGAAACCAGTGATCACCATCATGTTCACAGTTCAAATGCGAAATAAAGTGGCCTTCATTAAACTCCTGTATCACGGAGAGGTGAACGAGTTCACTGCGTGTGGGCAGAGGCAGTGCTCATTACCTCATTAAGCAGACAGCACATCATGGGCTAATTTACCCATGTGTCAGTTAGAAAGATCATTAGATTATTAGTAGCATTCAGGTACAATGTATATTGCTTTGGTTATATGTCCTATCATTTTACTGTCACTGTATGCCATTCCCATTTCAGTATATGGCGTATTCAGTTAATTATATGGCACTTCCATTTTATTATCTGTCATATTAATTTTATTGTCTGCCTTATCCATTTTCCCATACTCAAATGAATTTGATTATATGTCTATCCATTTCAGTGTCATGTTAATACTTAATATGATATGATCATTTCATTATGTTTCATATCTTTCTATCATATTTATTAATTATACGCAATTTTATTGCTTCCCATTCATACAAAGTTTAAAATTTGGCTGGAATGTATTCCCATAATGTAAATAAACTGAAGGAACATCTGTGTGAAATATTGTTTGTATTTCCTCTTTATCTTTATATTTAATCCCTTAATTACATTTTTACAGCTAATATAAGATATAACTTTTTGTGTTGTCTTAAAGGTTGTATCAGCGATTTCGGGGTGACGTCACTTCTGAAGCGAAATCCCAAACAAACAGAGCCAGCTCCAGCTCAGAGCCAATTATGTTATGTTTTAAAAAATAGTGTTCAAGCATCCAGAATTATAACCACGTTAATAACGTTTGTAAGAAACCAAACCGTTTGTAAATCCGTCAAGATTTCAGCGAGATAAGAGTATTAGCGTATTAGTATCACCCACCCCTTGTCGGTGATTGGTTGGAATACTGTTTATTTTGGTTTTGAGTGGTTGGTAGTACCATTTGTTTTTGTGTACGATCTCGGAGCATAGGCTGCCTACAGAGACGCGGTTTTTTGACGGCCTGCTTATGGGGCGGGCAGCTAGCGGATCGTGAGGAAAAATCAGATGAATGTGATCATTTATGTTTCGACCCAAAATCGCTGATACAACCTTTAATGTTTTACTATTTGATAGCCTACACATAACCATGTTATTTTTCTGAATAGGCTTGTTGCATATAGCTTGTTGTAAGAGCATAGTTACACTGATTCTTATTTGTTTTGAACATATAGCCTTTATTATCTTGTCAATGTTTTTAAATGTCAGGAATAATTACTGACTGTCCCCTGTTCATTTTAACAGTGTTTCATTCTTGCTTAGTTTCCCTGGCAACCCCAGTCTGTCAATGTTGGTGTGATCTTTGCTTGGCTGTGAGCATTTAAATTTTTATGCCTCAGTTAAACCTTGCTCTTATTTCTAATAAGTTTCCTATAGAATAAATAAAGGAATCAGTCATTTCCTTTTGGAATTAAGGCAGTAATCCAACAGTACTGCAGTACTTGTGGAAGGCACACTTACAGTGAGCACCATAATTAATTGGACAGTGACACATTTTTGTTATTTTGGTTCTGTACTCTAGCACTTTGAGTTTGAAAGGATACAATGACAATGAGGTTGAAGTGCAGACTGTCAGCTTAAATGTTTTGTACATAGTCCCATAGTCTCATATTAAAAATGATCCAATATTCAAATATCCAATATATTAAACTGTCCAATATTTTTTGATGCCCAAAAATGGGGGGGGACTATGTACAAAAGGTTCTATAATTTCTAAACGGTTCATCTGATATGGATTAAATTACCCTCATATTAAAGCTGACAGTCTGCACTTCAACCTCATTATCATTGTAACCTTTCAAACTCAAAGTGCTAGAGTACAGAACCAAAATAACAAATAAAGTGTCACTGTCCAATGAATTATGGTGCTCACTGTATATGGTTATGAGGTGTGCATAAAATGTATAAGCAAATATAAGTTTTCCTGTTCAGTATTACAATGTTACAGATTACAAGGACAAAAGCATATTATTCCACATTAAATGTAGAAGATTGCCAGAGTGCTATGCCTGATATGACTGCCTGAGGTAAAGCCGGAAAGGAGTGAGTGGGGTGAACAAACTTCCACAATTCCTCTCCAGCAGCGGGATTTTTCTGAGGGATAGATGCTGTTGCATGCAGCAGAAACACCAACCACCACCACTCGTCTGTGGGCTGTCTGTTAGCCGTCGTGTGTAAGACGTAACGTTTGCATTTTTGCAGCTTCCTGACTCTTTGCCTAACGGGTTGAATTACCCACAGGCAGGTGGCCACCCCAACCAAACACAGACAATGATCGTGACCTCAGCATCAGCCACACCACACCGTTCCGCCCGCGAGCAGCAGTACGAGGGGGCCATTAACAAGATCTCCATCCAGCAGTACCAGTCTCCTCTACCCATGCCCGTCTCCACCACCAGCCCCCGCCCACAGAGTGCACGCTGCCTCATTCAGACCAAAGGGCAGAAGAGCCTGGATGGATACCCGGAGCAGGTAAGAACCAGTACAGCTACTACGTTAGGTTATGGGTCCCCCACCCCAGAATTAATCCATCAGGGCAGTTGAGTTGCAACCCAAGCAACATACCAACCAAATGTGATATTATCACAGATACAGATTGTAAAAAAAAAAAAACTACCGGGTTTGGATTAGCTGTGATCAGGTCTTTGGTCTTTGCCTTTCAAAATTCTTACAGCAGATTCTGGGCATAATGAAGTATCAGTGATATATATGCATGCAAAATTTATTATTTTGTGGATTAGCTATATTAGGGGAGCAGCTTTCATGGCTGCCTGGTGGCATTTCTCTATGGTACTAGGGTGTTGTCCATGTTGTTTTCTCACAGTTCTGTGTGCGCATAGAGAAGAATCCTGGCCTTGGTTTCAGCATCTCAGGGGGAATAAGTGGGCAGGGAAACCCCTTCAAGCCTTCAGACATGGTAAGACTGCTGCTTCTTCCTTATGGTTCTATTAAGGGACCAATATTTTTGCCCTTGCATTTGCCTACAAATTACATGAGACTTACTCTTTCAATCTTCACGGCTATATCTTTTGTAATTTCCATATTTCAGCTGTTTGTATGTTGCAGTGTTGTTTTATGTAGTTATTTTTTTCTGGAGAAAACAGAATAAGTAGGTCTCACTTAAGAGTTGCCATGGAAACGTCTGCTGCTGCTGCTGTTGCTGTTGGTGCTAAGTATGATACTGCTCCCTAGTTGAGTGTATTACCTTTGAACTTTCATTGTTCTTGCCTTGCAGTACAGTCAAGATTCAAAGCAAGGCCTTAACAAATAATTAGTCAATTTTACATCTAACTTCACCTTTAGTGTGTCAATTTCTTTCTCATGGAAGTGTTGGCTGTGTTGCTAACATTGCTGGGGATAAATGATCTTTTCAATGTTACACTGCTCCACCCACAGATGCCTCAGACATATAAAGAATTCTTGCAGCAAATAGCAGTTATTAATGGGGACAGTGATATGTCCTCACACTGGGCATGAACTTTCTATATTAACTGATTAGTTTCTTTGGCCCAAAACATAATTAGTTGATGGCTGTTAGTTGACAGCAGTTATGAAATAACGTATAGATATACAGTACAGTCCGTAAGTATTTGGAAAGTAACACGTTTGTTGTTTTGGCTCTGTACTCCAGCACAATGGATGTGAAAAGAAGCAGTGAATATGAGTTTAGAGTGCAGACTGTCAGCTTTAATATGCTGATATTTTCATCCATATCGAGTGAACCATGTAGGAATTGCAGACCTTTTTATACATAACCCCCCCCCCCCCCCCCCCCCCCCCTCCAAAAGGTAATGGACAATTGGCGGCTCAGCTGTTTCTTGGCCAGCTGTGTGTTGTTGCATAATTAGTTCATTCACAAGAAAACTAACAAAAGGTCTAGAGTTGATTATAGGTGTGGAATTTGGAATCTGTTGCTGTCGGTGAGGAGTGTCAGAAGTGTCACTGCCAGTAAAGCCAGCCATCATTGGGTGGAAAAAATCTGAATAAATTCATCAGAGACATAGCCAAAACATTGGGTGTGTCAAAATCAACTGTTTAGTACATTGATAAGAAGCAAGAATGCACTGGTGAGCTCAGCAATATCAAACAACGTGGTAGGCCATAGAAGACCACTGTAGTGAATGACCGAAGAATACTTTCAGTTGTGAAGAAAAAACAATTTTCAACTGTCAAGAACAGACAGATCAAGAACACTCCAGGATGTAGGCACAGATGTGTCAAAGACTAACATAAAGAGAAGACTACACCAGCATAACTTCAGAGGGTTCACTGCAAGATGCAAACCACTGGTAAGCCTCAAGAACAGAAGGGCAAAGTTAGAGTTTGCTAAAAAAGTACATGAAAAAACAGTAGAGTTCTGGAACAAACTCTTATGCACAGATAATCCAAAGCACGCCCCTTCATCTTTGAAACATGGTGGAAGTAGTGTTATGGCTTGGGCATGTCTTTATTGATAATGTGACTTCTGATGGCAGCAGCAGGATGAATTCTGAAGTGAATTTTTATCTGCTCAGATCCAACCAAATGCCTCAAAACTCATTGGGCGGAAATTCACCTTGCAGCAGGACAGTGACCACAAACACACTGCTGAAGCAACCATGGAGTTTTTCAGGGCCAAACGTGGAATGTTCTTGTTCACCCAACTTGAATCCAATTGAATTTGCATTTCACTTGCTGAAGAAAAGACTGAAGGCAAAAATGCCCCGAAAAACAGACAGAAACTGAAGATGGCTGCTGTACAGGCCTGACAGCAAGTGAAGATACCCAGCATCTAGTGATTGCAGTCATCAACTGCAAAGGATTTGCAAAAATGTACTAAATATGACGACTTTATTTAAGATGATATTGTTTTGTCCAATGACTTTTGGTACTGTTCAATGGGGTAACTATTTATACAATGGGCTGTAATTCCTACATGGATCACTGGCTTTAATTTAATACCCTTAAATGAAAGCTGATAGTCTGCACTTTAACCTCATATGCATTGTTTCATTTCAAATCAAATGTGCTAGAGTACAGAGCCCAAACAACAAATATTTTGTCAGTGTCCACATACTTACAGACTGTGCTGTAAATATACAATATATAAAGACAGATATATTATAAAGATAGATATAAATACAGTTACTATATATATATATATATATATATACAGTGCCCTCCACAATTATTGGCACCCCTGGTAAAGATGAGTAAAAAGGGTTATAAAAAATTCACCTTTTGGAAAAGTGTGTTGAGCTTCATAAGTCAGGGAATGGCTCTACTCACCTGAAAATGCCCATATCTACCATTAGGGCAATACTTCAAAAGTTCAAAGCAACTGGAACTGTTACAAACTTGCCTAGAAGAGGACCCAAGTTTATTTTGCCCCCATGCACAGTGAGGAGGAGGCAAAAAATCCTTAAGGATCACTGAATTACAGCATCTTGGGATCATCAAGTCTCCAAAACTATCATTAGACGTCACCTCCATGCCAACAAATTATTTGGAAGGCATGCCAGAAAAAAGCCTTTTCTGTCATTTCACCACAAATGTAAGCGCCTGGAGTTTGCTAAACGCTACTGGAACTTTGACTGGAACCGTGTTCTATGGTCAGATGAAACGAAAATTGAGCTTTTCGGCAACCAACACTCAAGGTGGGTTTGGCGTAAAAAGAAGGATGGCTATACTGAAAATAACCTAATCCCCACTGTTAAGTATGGTGGAGGTTCTGTGATGTTGTGGGGCTGTTTTTCCTCCAAAGGCCATGGGAACCTTGTTAGGGGTACATGACATCATGAACTCCATGAAATACCAGAACATTTTAAATCTGAATCTGGCTGCTTCTGCCAGGAAACTAAAACTGGGTCATCGTTGGATCTTCCAGCAGGACAATCATCCAAAACATACATCCAAATCAACAAAAAATGGTTAACTGAACACAAAATCAAGCTTCTGCCATGGCCATCTCAGTCCTCTGACCTAAACCCCATTGAAAACCTGTGGGTTGAGCTGAAGAGGAGAGTACACAAGAGAGGACCTAGGACTCTGGATGATCTGGAGAGATTCTGTAAAGAGGAATGGTCTCAGATTCCTTGCTCTGTATTCTCCAACCTTATTAGATGTTACGGGAGAAGACTAAGTGCTGTTTTATTGTCAAAGGGAGGTTGTACAAAGTATTAAATGCAAGGGTGCCAATAATTGTGGCACACGTGGTTTTGTTAAAAATAAATATTTCTTGATGAGGGATTTTTTTTTTCTCAGAATAAATTTACTTCAATTAAAGGTTGGATTTTTTGGAGATTAAGCTAATTCACCAATGAGTTTGAAGTGCACTGTCAGCTTTAATTTGAGGGTATTTTCATTCATATCAGATTAACCGTTTAGAAATAATTTTTGGGCATCAAAACATATTGGACAATTTAACATAATGTAGAATAAAGTAATAATTTTTAATATTTGGTGGCATATCCTTTGCATGCCATGACTTCCTGATGTCTGTGACCCAACAACATCAAAAGACTCTTGATATCTTATTTTCTGGTACTCTTACAAGCGATACTATAACGTCTCTGCATTTGAATGGATCTCTATGGGAATTGGGGGGTGGGACTAGATTTAGCTGTAAATTATGCTGGAACTGTATGGAATACATGGTTGTAAAATTGCTGTAAGTCATCAAGGGTCTGAGGTATCAAACGAGCCTCAAACCATCACTCTGCTGTCAGATATGCAGGACATGGATGGATCACTTTAAGGGTTGTTTCTCCTGACAAATTGAACAAAAATAACCCTTCAAGTTATCCATCCATATCTACTGTATTTCTGGCTGCAAAGTGATGGTTTAAGGCTTGTTTTATACGTCAGATCCTTGATGACTTAAAGCCATTTAGCCAACTATGTGTTCCATACTGTTCCAGTGTAATTTACAGCTAAATCTAGTCCCACCCCCCAATTCCCATAGAGATCCATTCAAATGCAGAGAGGTTATAGTATCGCTTGTAGGAGTACCAGAAAATAGGATATCAAGAGTCTTTTGATATCGTTGGGACCCAGACATCAGGAAATCATGGCATGCAAAGGATATGCGATCAAATATTAAAAACTATTACTTTATTCTACATTATGTTAAACTGTCCAATATTTTCTGATGCCCAAAAATGGGGGGGACTATGTACAAAAGGTTCTATAATTTCTAAACGGTTCATCCGATATGGATGAAAATACCCTCAAATTAGAGCTGACAGTCTGCACATCAACGTCATTGTCGTTGTATCCTTTCAAACTCAAAGTGCTAGAGTACAGAACCAAAATAACAACGAGACAACTGATAATTTTGCAGGGTTCTTTGAACCCTTTGAAAGTTTCCTAGTCCCCGTGTGAGTGAAGACTGTAGGCACTGCAGGACACAGAGGCCATTGGACTCATTCATTATTAAAGAGAAGTGAAAGTGCCAGATCCCCATCATCTGACAAACAGGGCAGATTTTCACAATCGAAAGTGCTAGTGATGCTAATTGTTACAGAGAAGAAGCTAGTCCCTATTTGAGAGGGAACAGGACCAGCATGATTACTACAGATAAAAATACGGACCCTCTACTCTGAGAGACTAACAGCTTTTTAACAGGAGCTTATGAAGTGTCTGCACACAAAAATGCATGAGAAACTTTGTAATTTGTGTTTTGAAGTAAAAACATCAGGACCTATATAAACCCTGTTCTCTTAAATAAAATATCAATAGTGAACAATAAAATCCATGGAAATGCACATGTGATGCCTTTCATATTGGCTTTTTAAATGTCACTTCATACACTGTCTACATTAACATTTAACCACGTAATATTTTGTCAATGTTTAAAGGTATTGTTTGGCATTACAGGGTCACATCAGTAAGGGTGTTATGTGACATTAAGAACATGGTTTCACGTTACTCTAAGGAAATTGGACTTTTGAAACTAGTATATATTGAACGAGACAAGGACAGAGTCTAGGTGGATTTTTTTTAAATATAGAAATGTACCATTGGTGAAACAGTATAGAGAAAATAACAAATTAGACCAATAAAATGAGGTCAAAGAAGAACTGTTAATCAAAACAGTTTGCCTTTGAAAAAGCTAAATAATGGGCCTGTTTCCTCAGGAACATGAATCATATTGAATCTCATTATAAAGACTTGTGTGGGCGATGTTGTTCTGGCTGTTGTTTTGCTCAGACATGGATGTTTTCTACACTTCCGTTGGCATTTATGTGTGATATGATGACCCCCCCCCCCCCCCCCCCCAAAGCCTCTTCATCTTCTGTAGAGCCATAGTAATTGTGTATGCTGTTAGAAGTAGTAACATGACATCCTTAGTAGCAGAACATAGGATGTGTTGTTTATAGATGTGCTTTTTTTAGTAGCATGTATGTACATATATGTAAGATCTCATTCGTTTTGGCCTCATTACATTGTTTACCATTCACAAATTTACATTGATATTTCTGTATATTTTCTTTGCATACTTGTATCCAAACAAGTTTCACAAGACCTGACAACCATACTACTCTATCATGTGGATAATATACGTACACATCTTTAGTTAAATTGTTTTTACATTTATTTTAATTACTGTACTTCATATTGCACCATAATCACTTTCACATGTTTTTCATCACTGGTAATATTTCTTTATAGTTTTTTTTGTTACCACTATAGTAAAAGAAATGCGCACATGTAGTTTCATTACTCATACTTGATCTTTATTTTGTATATAAGTGGAGTGGAGTATTATGAGTGTCCATTAGACATGTTTCATGACTTTTTACCTTTTCTATCTGTTTTTCCTTAAAGTTGTAGCTTGACATTGTAATGAGGTGTCGACTCGTATGACAAGAATCCTGTGGACAGGATTGTCTGAGTCAACCCCTCACATACTTTCTCCATGTTAAAAGATGGTCGAACAGGAAATACATACACAACTAAAGGCATATAACTGGATTGAATGGATTATATGTTTCAGTGTTAATGGGAGAATTAAGTGTATGTATTTTCTGAGGTAACTTCAAAGATTGGTGCTCTTACAATCTCTGCCTTGACAGACGCAGTACACAAGAAATACATGTTTTAATCAGATTGGGCCAAGAATTCACAGTAATAACTTCACACTTTTAAAAATTAGTTGTACAGTAAAAAGTTCAATTGAAAAAGCCCCCTAAGTAAGGGCAGTGCAGATATGTTTATTATAAGTAGCCATGAATTAATTCTATTACATTCATAGCAATCTATTGAAACAAAGTTGATGTTTTCAGTACATTTCTGTAGGTCTCTAACTGGACACAGAACAGCATAATGAATACCATTGTACAATTTTACAGTCGAGCTACATGTAGTGTAGCTACATGCTTACTTAAAGTGTTGAACAGCTAATAATATTCCAGATTGAAAGGCAAAGATTCTAAACCATCTTTACCATCTGGTTCCTAACCTCATATCACTTTTGACTTATAGGGTATCTTTGTTACTAGGGTACAGCCTGATGGACCTGCCTTCAACGTGCTTCAACCTGGAGACAAAATTCTGAAGGTAACAGCGTTCTCCATCACTGCAGATTGCTCACACCTTCGTGACCACGTGCTCTCCACAACATCACAAGTAGAGGCTTTGCATGTGCCATTTGACGCTGGTTATATGTCCATTTACTGAGCACGCTCTGATGTTTTGGCGTTGGTCACACTACCAGTATGTCCGAGTTGTCCTTCAGTCAGACATTTCATTGTGTAATCCATGTTATATGTTTCACGGGGTGAAAAGTAGTAACCCCACTGACATCAAAGAAACTGTTGAAACAGGCATGGTTTCAACAAGAAAGCTGTCTTTTGTCAAGTACAGAGTCGTCTAAATTGTGACGAGTACATTAGTACATTATCAAGAGACCTTTTTATCAGTAGTCGTCCACGTTGCACAGTGCAGCAAGGTCTTGTTAATGTTGTTTCATTCGTCTCAGATGTCCCCATCTGTCCCTGGCCTATCCTTTGTCTATTTTACTCCCACTCCTCTGAAGGCAGTGAAATGTTGCTACTTTGTATTGTTGAGGTTCAAGGGGAAACACCCCCCTCCTCCACTACATGACACTGTCCATACAGGCACATCATTCTTACAGAGGAGCTTGCAGAGGGTGTACTGTCTCACTCACTCCGCAACTCTCAGCTCACATCTTTAGAGGCGCTGAAAAGAGAGCAGTTATGTACGTAGTTATATAAATCTTGTCCTCTGCTCTCAAATGCACAAGTTCGTAATTGCAATTGCATATTTATATACTGTAAGTGATAGAGAATACATAAAGCATGAGCAACAGCATGGATGGTAGCATATTGATGGCACCGTAGCAGTTGATTTCCCTTCAGAGTGCAGTGGTTTTGTGAGAAAAATGCATGATGCATGTACAGCTGCCATTCAGACAGTGTTCATCTTTTCCTTCAGTACAAAACGCCCCGCATCGTGGTCTACGTGAGCCAGTTAGGTTTTCTATGCCAAAATGACCAGGGCATTTTAGCACTCCCTGTTGTCATTGGCGTGTGTGGTCTCTGTGTGGCTTTAAATGTGCGCTAGTAGAGGCCCACTCCCATGCCGTAAGCCTGCAGGAACAGGCACCTCTCTGCTCTCTCCACAGATGGAAGTGTGAGCTGCACAAAAGATCTCTAAAGCCCAGCTTCTTCCCCTTCTCTCCTTTTACAGCATGACTCCTTCTTCCCGCGTTGCTCTCTTTCTCTCTCCTTCATTGACAGTGTTGTGTTTCCTTATCTCCACTAAGCTAGGCCCGTTCCCAGTCCTTCTGCGCCGCCTGCCCTGCCCCGCCCCGCCCCGCCCTCTCCCACTCTGTTCACCGTGTGCTTCGTTCTTGCATTGCAGGCCAACGGACATAGTTTTTTACACATGGAACACGAAACTGCTGTCTCTCTGCTGAAGAATTTCCAGAAAACTGTGGACTTGGTAATCTTAAGGGAGAGCACAATCTAAATATTTTTTTATTACACCTTGACTTCTCACACAGAACGAACAGTGAAATATGTACAAGTTATCCAAACCTGTTTTTATTTAGGAACTGAAACATTTGCCAATTGCTGGACCAATGGCAAATGCTAGTGCCAAATGTAAAATAGGATACATATCTTATGTTACAAATGGATATAAATGACACAAATGTGTTTAGATTTTATGTTTATGTGACTGAAATTCATTTATATCTATCAGCCTGAGGCTGTGGATTGGTGCATATGATTTTTTTTGTTTAATTAAGTTCTTTTGTTTAATTTTTAATACATATTATTTCCATTTTTTGTAGTTGTTCATTTAGATTTAGAGCATGAAAGCACACTAGCTCCTTAGGAATTACACTCACCATAAACACTGCCTCAACATTGTATATGCCTTTTGTAAATATAAATATTAATATAAAGATGAAATTAAAAGTTGAGGCCTGAGTGAAGAATGCTATCGGAAGAAATTTGAAATAATTTGTGGATCAATCAATTTCCTGTGGTGACCTTTAGGGATATTAAATAAAGTTACATTTAAATAAATTCAGAAATACTATAAATACTTTCTAAATGGTTATATCACCCATTACTTTGCATTTTATGTTTGTTTAAAACATAGTACTTGCATTGATCAGTGCATTAAATCACTGCATTAGATATTTAAGATTTTTAAGGGATTTTTGATGAGCTCTGGGTCGCACTTACAGAGTTGGACATTTAGAAACCAAAGCAATACCCTTACCAGAACAAATGACCATTATACTGCCATGCAGCACCATCTGCTGGTAGCCCCATCGACAGGTTCAGCTGCATTATTTCCAATCCCTAAGTTGCCTATATTTGGATTAATAAGAGCGCTGGGGAACTTTATAATGCACAAACATGGAACATTTATGTTTTCAATAACCTCATTCTCTGTCAGTTGTCTCTTTTTTCATGGTGGTACCTATATGATGAACGGGTATTAGATTCACTGTAATATCAACCATCAGGTAAAGTTCACAGTCCTATAGACAGCTGTGAATCGAATGGCACCCTTTCATTATGCACACCAAAGCTGCTACACATTCCAAACCCAAAATGAGAAAAGATCAATCTGCTCCTAAAATAACCCCCCCCCCCTCTCTCTGAGGCTAAAAAAACCTGCCCCCCCCCCCATTTATTTATTTATTGAGGTTCACAGGCAATACATTTTTAAATGGTGCAATTAACAGCATATAGCAAAACTATGAGACATTATGGCAGTGTTTTTAGTGTTGGAGTCTTTATTTTCTGATGCACTGCATCAGAGAATAACGTCACTAATGTCACTCCTAAGTGTCATCATTCACACAATCAATGCAAATGTGAAACTGTCACAAAGATGTGCTGCATTTCTCAACATCAGTGGGCTAATTAGATGGAAAGCAGAGAGCTACCATTAGCCCATGTTTTAGATGCAAGATATTCAATCTGCAATCTTCTGAATAGTGTTCCATGGAGGTCACAACGCTCCCGGTTTGTTTAAATACGTCTGGCCCACTGTTTCAGTGGACTTCTCTAAGAAATGAGAACAGGGCCTGGAGTCAGAATCCAAATGTGTGCAAACACAACAGCACAGAGGCCTCACAATGCCATGTCTACATATGGCAGTTTATTCAAATTTCCATCTGAAGTTGACATCTTGCCTTTTGTGTTTATAAAATGTACTTCAAATAATTTTGCTCAGTAGAAGATCAATATTGACCGATATTTTTTCATGCTGTAGCAAAAGGAGTTCTGGCAGTTAGAGCTTGCTGTTGTGCAATTAGGACATTTCAATGTTTGAAAACATTGACATTAACTCACTCTCAAAGCCAACCACATAGGCATTTCAGTGAATCAGATGCGTGGACTTCCATTTGAAGCTCTGCTACAGCATGCTTTCTTTTATATTTGTTTTTGATTGTTTTCAGAATGGACATTTTCAGTTTTTAAATGTACGTATTAAATTGCTTTATGAAACTTTTCTGTCAGACTTGAAAAACAATGGTCTTCAATATGGACTATTAGTATTGTGAAAATTGGTGCCACAATATCCCTAACAAACGTAATCACACATGAATCCTGAAAACATTTCCCAATTTTTAACAATGGAAACAAATGTAGCATTTAATGTGACATTTTTGAGCAAACCTAAGCACTGGAAAACAGCATATGAAAGACCTTGGCTGATTTGTGCCTGGCTAAGCTGGTATAAGGTACTGAGCTAACATTAACCTAATTTGGAAAAAGTAAATTTCAGCGGTGAGAAAATGTGACATAAACCTATAGAAAGTTTGATATATTTATTTTAATTTTTTTTTACTAAACGTTTTCATGTAATTATTTCTAATATATTGATATACTTAGCTTTGCTCAAATTGTAAACTTTTATAAGGACTGAGTATGGAAGGACAATGTATTCAGGACATGACGAAGAAAAGATATAGTATCTGACATGTAAAATTTATTTCTACAGTAATTGTGAATTTGTGTTATAAAAATATATATATGTATATGAATATAAATGGTCATTTTTGTATGTGTTCAAAATATAACTAAATATGAAAAACAAATACATGGTACTTTTCTGTCTAATTGCAGTATCGATGTAAATAATTGTGAATGAAAACATTTAAATAATTCATAGATTGTGAATGTACTCCAAGCTTCTGCAGTATGAAGACTTACTGGACTTGAATGCTGCTTCTTTTTTTTGTGCAAAAAAGTAATTTCAACTTTAAAAATTAATTCTGTTTAGTTGGACAAATTTTGTGAGAATTTATTATCCTGTTTATTGATTTGCACATGCAAGTTTAATCCTTCCAGTTTTAGTTCTGTATTGACACAAAGACATGTAATTGGTAAAGTATATATTCTGTGTCTAGAATGCATTTTGCAGATGCTATCTGTATATATTTAAGATGACTTTTAATAAAAATTATGGAAATATAAGATGCTGTGCAGCAAATAACAGAGCCATTTTCGGCTTTGTAAGTACATTTTTTCAGTATTTAAGGAGTGTTTTGAATAATGTATGAAAGTCTATTGTACAAATAATAAAAAATGTCACTTTATTGTTAAATATTTGTGCTCTGCCTGGTCTCTATGCACAGTAATGAACCATGTGTAAACATGTCTGATATGCATTGATATAATGCTACAGTATATATTCTATAATTTCCCCATCTATAAAGAGCTTGAACTTCTGATCTGATTTCTCATCAGCCACAATAGCTCTGTCTCAACAATGGAAATTGTGAAATGAAGCCAAATCCAGTTTTCTAGCACTGTGAAAAGCTACCTTTGTGTTAATACTGTAATCATCTGAAATGTAAGCATTCAAATTAGATCAATCTTTATTGGTGTCATATGTTGGCACCCTAGATCACGTCATGTACCAACATTCCCAGAACAAACAAGATACTAGTATGTACTGACTGTCACAGTGCATTTAGGCACTATTAGTTTGCATGTTTTTACAAATGTTTTTGTGTTGATGAAAGTGGTACATTAAAATTCAACCCATTCTTATGCTACAACATAAACATATAAACAATAACTCATGGTACGAAGTGGCTGGTAAAGGCAAAAGGTTAGTCAAACTGACAATACAATGTTCTGTATTATATTTTAGAATCACATGAGTGCAGCTCAGTAAAAACCAATGCAACACATTTGTAGAAAAATTGTAATAGTCCAAAATAACGGAGGAAAGCCAATAAAGGTTGTCCCATGAGAATGGATTGCCAGTATAAAATCAGCATTATTTATGGAGTGAAATCAGTGCCAAAAGTAAGTGACTCTTGATTTCACCATTTATAATTTTATACAACTTTTTGAGTGCACAAAGTGAGACTGTATTTTACTATTTCAAGTCATATTTCATGACTAATAATATGACTTGAATAACTAATAATTTATTATCTTCAATTCATTCCAAGTTTAAAGATGATTTGTAAAGGTGATCATTTATGAATGTATAAATAATATAACATATAAAGCTCCTAACGTGAAAATATAGAACCACAAAATGGTTCCAAGTCTTTCTGCTGGGTGATAGGTGGGAGTAATCCTGTATCCTGGACAGACATACCCAGACATTTGAATCTGAAAATTATAATTTGAATACTTGACTTGAACAGTGATATAAGGTTCAATAACTTGAAGTACAGAGTCTTGAGTTGCGCATTTGATTTATAAAAACCATTGCAGTTTTGAACGTGGAAAAACTAAACAAGTTTAACATGCATTTGAACTTTAAAGTTTCAAATGTATCAAATAAAGACAATCAAGTAAAAGTGCAAATTAAAGCATTAAATACATTTCATTAGTGAAACCCCTAAATTGGTCAATACAAAAACAATTTTTTTTTATTTTAATTTTTTTAATTAAAAAATTGTTACATTTCAGATTCAGCTACTTTTGGCAATAATTTCACTCCTGCAAACGTTCAGGAAATGTAAACCGCTTTGGATTACCCCAAATGATTCCAGATCATATTAATCAGAAAGATTTGTGATATGCCAGGTTTTGTTGATTTGCGATATGCCAGGTTATATGCTTATTGAGCTGGAATGCCATCAATTCTACTCGATGGGTTACCAAAGTAGACAAGCATGTGAGCCACCTAACTAATACATATAACAAAACTATCAAAATATTTTGCTCATGTCGCTAGACTGCTCACATGCTCACTTTCACAGAAATAATAGATTAGAAAGACAGTGGTGACATTACAAAGTAGGAGCTGTCAGAAGTCATTCTTGGAACCTTAGTCCCCACACCTTTAGAGCAAGTGCAGTCTGTACGTGTTGAAAGTGTCAAAACGTGATTTGTGAAGCTTGTACTTGGACACGGCTTTTGCAAGATTCTTGACAATTGAATGGACCACTTTTTATCCCAAAATATTGTGAGTTGACAGGCTCAACACAAGCATCCTGTGTAGCAATGACAGCAGTTTGATACATTTATATCACAGTGAATCAAAACCACCCAACTTGCACATTACTTGTGATAAAGCTGGTTCAGAGATATTATCTTTAGAATAAGTGCTGTGGCATTAGATTAGTGGTCAGAGGTTTGGTGTTCAATTAAGTAGGAATTCTACTTCGGAGGTATTCAAGGAGAGCGTCTGTTCCTTTGGCCAAGATTGCTGCCCTGGGATTGCGGAAAGGGTTTCCATCAAGCATGAGGGCCCTGTGGAAAACCAGGAAGAAGCAGTCAGTGAAGATGGAAGCAAATGCCCCTCCTCCTTGTCCTACAGTACCCAGCTAAATACACGTCTCCTTCCCACCTCTAAACCCCCATCTCCATCTCCTCATACTCCATCACTCACACTGCTGTTGACATGGGGACATATTCTGTATGTATGCTGTAGGACATAGCAGTACTCTGCTGCCCCTACCTCAAGCTGGTGCAGTTGCCCAGCTCGGGGGGCACCTGCATGATGTCATTGTTCTGCAGGTCCAGAGAGGATAGCTTGTCCAGCCCCTTTAGTTGGGCTGCGTCAATGTTGTTCACCTGGTTGTTGCACATTAAAATGGCATCTAGGCTGTAAAGCCTGTACAGCACATCTGGAAATACCTTAAACCTGTAATATTAAAAGTGTTGTTTAATAACCAATATCACTCCTTTGCACAGTGACTTAAACTAGGGCATCAACCTGCTATGCAAATAAATGACTCAATACTGCAGGCTCACCTGTTGAAAGACAGTATGATGGTCCGCAGGTTTTTCAAGGCCTCTAGTTCCGAAGGCAGTGATGTCAAAAGATTTCTCCTAAAGTAAGAGTGATAAATAATAGTATATTGACATGGTTGCATTTCAGCATATCCATCTCACTTACGTGTAATACGTTCACCTTGAGCAACGTACTTATATAGTAAATATAGTTATAGTAAATATCCAGCTGTATAAATGGATTGTATGTATAAAAAAAGAAATAAATAAATCTGTGTAGGCTGTTCTGGATAAGAGGGTTTGCTAAATGTCTTAAAAACCCATGCAAGTTGAAACTAGGCCTGGGCGATAAACTATATTGATAGTTACCGAATGTTTTTTTAAGTATAATAACAATCGCTACCATGCGGCATATCGACTTTCTTCTTTGATTCAGTCTGTTGTGCTAACAGTCTGTATTCTGTGTGATCTTGCACTGCTTCCACTATACCTCAGGTCAATCTGCACCAGCCACTTGAGCACAGAGAGATCTGCTGGGATGTTGGTCAGCTTGTTGAAACCCAGGTTAATGTCAGAGAGGGTGTCCTTCAGCTCCACAATCCTGAAATCATGGGGAGCCCCAATTACAAACCATCATTAGATACAATTTTGCTGAGGACTGAAGCCAAAGACATTAAGTAAAACTGAAAATGTGACCATCTATTGAGTTTCCTGATTAACAATAAATGCTTGGATTCAAGTGAATTACACATTTGTTTAGTATAGACCATCATGCTAAATATCAAGTTAGCCATTTTAATGTATTGTAAATCTATGTAGAAACTAATCTAGTTCTTTTTTCCAGTATTACAAAAATGGCTTTAAAAAATGTAAAGGAAAAAAAAAAAAACATCCATATCCTCGGTATTCATGAAACCCAGTACTCGAAAAATGCATCCTCCTTTCCTGCACTACCACCTCCTCTCATCCATGCCCTGGAAACTGATCTTTGCGTTCTAATCTAATGTTGCTGATTAGGCTACATATTAATTACAAATGGTTACAAATTGATTAACGTCTTGGCGCAAACCGCAAAGTCAGGTACATTGTACACTGTACATGCAACTTCTTGTACTCAAAATGTTCAGGCAGTTTTGCATACTTCCGGGTAGGATACGAGTGGTAGTGGGGGAGTGGAAGAAAGGAGGAGTGGAGTGAAGAATATTGGTATGTAGCCAAGATCAACTTCTGCACACTGCTGGTCATAAGTAACTATAGTGCCTGCTCTCCTGGTGAGCACCTTTACTCAATGAGCCAAGTTATAGTATGGTAAGATATCATATACGTATATGACAGAGCTGGAGATTAATAAAACACTGGGGTTCAGTCTTAAAATGTTACATTTTTTCTGTTTTCTTAGAAGGCAGACATTTGCCTTATGACTGCAGTTATAACTAATTCTATTCTCATCACAAGGCCTTGACTTGTTTGCAGTTGATTTCACAGGAACAAGTCAGTGATTATGCAGTGTGTGAATTGCTCTGAAATGTTCAACTGCAAGTGTGTGGGATGTTACACGTAATAAGAGCTGGATACCTGGGTGGCAGTGCAGTCAGAAGGTTCTTGCTGAAGTTTACAGAGGTAATGGGACTACTGTCAACCATGTCAAACACCTCATCAGGGATGGACGCTTCCTGTTTCTCACTGGGAGGATAAAAATTAACAAAACATTTGAACAAGAACTCACTTCTCATTGTGTGATTGGAAAACTGCCAATACAATTAGGGCTTTTACACGACATACTCTTTTCTGAAATGTAGTAAATAACCTCTGTAACTCCAAATTCACTGGCCGATGAAGAACTGATTTCAGAGTTTTGTCCATATAATGCAAACATAAAATACGTACCAGTAGTTTAAGGCCTTCAGGGACCTAATGGCCTGTACATTGATCTTGGCTTGACTTGGAAGAGTCATTGCAGTTTGGGGAGCATCTTTGTGGAGATCATCTGGGGATTCTAAATATGAAGCAGTGCGCCAACATTACATTTTCATTCCGATTGCCAGGCAAGACTGACAATGAGTTAATGTCACTGTGCTTTTGATGATGAGGTAATACTGCTGCATTGCAAAGACCAGGCTTAGGTTCCCACATCTGGCAGGAAAACCCTTTAACTCCTCAAAAATCCAATATAATTATATAATGATTGCCCTTCTGTTGTGACTGCTGGTTCAACAACAGACTTGTCTTTTCTCTTCCTTTATTTAGATCCAGAATGGAGTCGGGGAGAAAGTCTCATAACAGGGTTGGCAGGAATGAAATTAGGCAAGTTATACGCTGGCAGGACCCCCTACCTATACTACACTAAGAGATGATTTTCAGGATTTCCAACAGAAATAATGACAATGACCATAGAGTTTCAGTCCTTACCAACTTTAACTATTACACCTGACTAAAACAAACAATTTGTATGGTCACACAATAAAGCCACAAACTTGGATTGCAGGCTTAATGCCAACTAGCCATTTGGCCCATTTTGCCTTTTCTCTGAACATAAACGCACCCCTCTTAGCATCTAGGCAACATTACGTGGAACAAACACCTTTCAGACTAGGTCAACATTGAAATGTACTTAGTAAACTATGACTGAATGTCATAACAGCATAATAAAAAGACAGTTTATTGCATTCCCACAAAACATTTTCTGTCACTAGCAGGGAAACTTGCCTCCTGACAGTGGTTACGTAATATCATTCTGGACTGATACATTTAGCTACCTACCAGTGTTAACTGGGTGCATTTTCAAGTTATGAAAGATTAGTTATTTAATAAGTCTGATACTGTGACATATAACGTTCCCCATATTTACAGTGTCTATGTTTTGAGAGGTATTTTTTCTTGATTTGGCTCTGTACTCCACAATTTTAGATTTGTAATCAGACAATGTATATGTGGTCAAAGTGCAGATACTCAGCTTTTATTAAAGGGTATTTTTATGTAGAAATGACAGCACTTTTTATACATAGCCCCTCATTTCAGGGCACCAGAATGTTTGGGACAAATGGCTTGCTTCACAGGTGTGATTAGTCAGGTGTGTTCAATTGCTTCCTTAGTGCAGGTATAAGAGAGCTTTCAGTATCTAGTCTTAATTCTGGGCTTTTGATTGCCTTTGGAGACTGTTATTGGCATTTGTCAATATGAGGACCAGCGTTGTGCCAATGAAAGTCAAGGAAGCCATTATGAGACTGAGAAATAATAAGAAAAGAGCAGTCAGAGACATAGGCCAAACATTATGCCTACCAAAATCAACCGTTTGGAACCTCATTAAGAAGAAAGAGAGCACTGGTGAGCTCAGTAACCCAAAGGGCCTGGTAGGCCAAGGAAGACCTGTACAGTTGATGACTGAAGAATTCTCACCATCATGTAGAAAGCCCCCCCAAACACCCGTCTGACAGATCAGAAAACCCTCTTCAGAAGGGAGGAGGATGTGTCAGTAACTACTGGCCACAGAAGACTTCAGAAACAGAACTACAGCGGATACACTGCAAGATGCAAACCACTAGTTAGCCGCAAAAACAGGAAAGCCAGGTTAACGTAATTTGATAAGTACCTAAAAGAGCCTGTATAGTTCTGGAAAAAGGTCTTTTGGACAGATGAGACCAAGATTCACTTGCGTCAGAGAGATGGCAAGAGCAAAGTGTGGAGACCAAAAGGAACCGCCCAAGATCCAAAGCATACCACCACATCTGTGAAACATGGTAACCGTGGCAGCCATACATGCCCAAACCATAACACCTCCTCCACCACCATATTTCACAGATGAGGTGGCGTGGCAGCCATACATGCCCAAACCATAACACCCCCTCCACCACCATGTTTCACAGATGAGGTGGAGGCCAAAGTTTTTTTGAAAGCCAAAAACTGGACATTTTTGACTGGCCAAGTCAGTCACCCAATTGAATCCAATTGAACATGCGTTTCATATGCTGAACAGAAAACTAGCCACAAAACAAGTAGGAGCTGAAAATGGCTGCAGTACAGGCCTGGCAGAGAATCATCAAAGAGGATACTCAGCACCTGGTGATGTCTATGGGTGACAAAGTACTAAACATGACAAGTTTAATTTACATTGCATTAATATGTCCCTAACATTATGGTGCCCTGA
Organism: Synaphobranchus kaupii; assembly: GCA_029718625.1. Classification (NCBI taxonomy): domain Eukaryota; kingdom Metazoa; phylum Chordata; class Actinopteri; order Anguilliformes; family Synaphobranchidae; genus Synaphobranchus; species Synaphobranchus kaupii. The sequence goes on along the minus strand of CM056377.1, from coordinate 106,764,838 downwards.
AATGGGGGATTATGTAAATCTACATGGAGAAACCAAAATGCATAAAACTAACTTTTAATTTAATAAAAGCTGAGAATCTGCACTCTAACCACGTGTGAATTGTTTGACTTGATTAAGAATTACAAATTTAAAATTGTGGAGTACAGAGCCAAATCAATAAAAAAAAAAAAAATTTCTTTGTCCCAAACATTATGCATGTGTATGTGCAGATGGTCTGACCTTAGGCTATCAAATGTTTTGAGTTGGTGGGGGAAGAAATATTATAATTTTACTCCCTAAGCTAATTAGAGTGGGGTGGCCAGTAAACATTAAAAACTGCAAGTATGCCATTTGTAAAAACTAAGTGCAGGCTAAGCATTCAAAAGAGTGTTACCAAGTGTTAGCTGTGTAGACACCGGATAGCATAAATGAAACGTATGAATAACCCTCATAAAATTGAACATTATTGCTGTACCTTCGATGCGACTCCTCAAATATTTCAGAATCTCATTGGTGCCCTTCTGTAAAGAAAATAAAACGGGGGGGGGGTGGGATTATCAGCATCCAAAGTATTCCATTCTTATTTAATTTCCACTGACAGCACAACTGCTGTTCTAACTGTACAAGTGTAACTTTAAGAATGAAGAGATAGTTGGCTGAACAGATATCATGTCTTTACCCACCGTAAGCAGGTCCCTACGGATTGCCCTCAGAGGATTGCCTTCCAGAGCCAGGATCTTCAGCTTGGGCATGTTGCCAAGGGCACATGGCAGGCTGAGTGATGCAGGAAGCAGAAAACCCCAAAGACATGAACAACCCCCCACTCTTGCAGTCAGAAATGAAGCAGGTACATCACCACTTTTCTACATACGTATTTCTACATCTCAGCACATACATTATCTACATTCATTGAGGAAATATGAAAACAAATATATATATATGAAAGGTCCAGGAAATATTTACACATTTTGGCTTTATTTTCAGATAATGCCTTTCTTAAGCCATAAAGTTGGCAAAGACTCAAAATTATATGAAAAATGACAAGACCCGAGTAAATATGCACACCAAGACACATTTTAATTATTTAAAATTTGGATTTATGCATCTTAATTACAGAAATACCTGCTTATGTCATTGTTGGCTAGATCAAGACGCTCCAAGTCTTGGAGTAGGATAATGTCATCAGGCAGACTTTTCACCTTATTGTCTCTCAACTCCAGGACACTCAGAGCACTGAGGTGACTCAGATGTTCTGCCCCCAGAACCTCAATCCGATTGTTTCCAAGGTGGAGCTCCTGACATAAGAGACTGAAAAGTGATTGGCTTTCAAAAACCTACCTACTTAATTTCTGCTTATGAATCAGAACTTAATCACATAAGAGAATAATGTTCACTAACTACATTTGAAACTGTTACATAAGTGATCGCTAGTGAATATATGGCATTCATACTCGGTTTTCAGACCTTGTAACAGCTACAACAGTATCAGACCAGATAAGGCTATAGATGCAATCAGATGTCACAGGAGGTTCAACTAAGGACTTCCCCATTGATCAGGCAGTTTTGTATCCCTGACATACCTTGAGGGCTCGGCAGGATGGGAACTCAGGAAGACAGCACAATTTGTTGTGCCGCAGGTAAAGCTGTTCTAGGGAGGCCATGTTAGCCAAGACAGGAGGAACACTTTCCAGCTGATTACAGGTGCAGTCCAGCAGCTTCAAGCCTACAGGATTTCACTGCATCAAACTTGGGTTACAAGTAAGGCAAGCTCTGTACGGCCTCAAAGGGAAACACTTGCAAGAAATTATATCCAAGTTTTCAGTTTGTGTTCTGTGTATTGGTCAAAATGTTGCTACCCATATATGTAGCGATCCATACATTTGGTACCGATACCAAAAATGGATCACATTTTGGTCTTCTATCAAATCAAGCAATAAACTTGGTATTATTTGAAATGTTGGTTTCCTGCCACAAAAGAAATATCAAAAAGCACTGTGCGTGTTAAAATACAAGTTTGAATTTCACTAAGAGATGTCCGTTCATGATGGTTTCGATAGAATTTGAAATGGAACATTTCATGGAACAAGATCCAGTGCACACTGAAATCATTGCTACAAGCCATTCATTCATTCTTCTGATGTACATATAGCATTGTTCTATGCACTTGTTTTCTATGTAATATCACATGATAAACTCTAGGTACATTAGGTCCTGTGTCTTTGCTTTGTTGCTGAACTAAAAGCACAGCATCCCATTAAATATATATTGGCTTGATATCATAAATTGAAACATATCTGTAATGTATCATATTTGTCATATGTACTGCCAGTAAACACTGATTCAACAGGCAAGACACAGTCTGAATCTAACTTTTGTTCTTTTGATGCCCGGTATATTGTGGAGACTTACTTCTCAAAGAACTGATTCCAACAGGAAGGCTCTTCAGGTTGTTGTAAGACAGGTTGAGCTTCAGAAGGTTAGTCAGATTGCCCAGACTTTCAGGGAGAGTTGTCAGCTCATTGTTGGAAAGATCCTTCAATCCACATATTAATACATTATATGGTTTTATCCCAAATGAAATCTCTATAAATCTATTTACATGTCAGGAGACAGGAGTATCCTTATTTTTATTTTAACATTCAAAGAATGAACATGCCATATATTTACCGATTGATTATAATTGAAATCCCAAAAAATGCAAGAGACAATGAAACTCAAGTGAACAACAGTGCATGAAACTCACAATATCATCCACATTTGTCAGTTGACCCACTCCTTCTGGAAGTTCCTCAAGTAGATTCTTCTGCAACTGCAAACTTCTGAGGTTCCTTAGAAGCCACACCTCCTCCGGTAGCTCCTTCAGCTTATTATGGCTGCAGACAGATGACAAGTACATTACTCTTTAAGTAATTTTTTAAAGGAACTGAGAAAGATGGACATTACATGTCTAACTTCCCACCTCTGCAGTACAAAAATTGGTGTGGGTTCACAAGTCAGTGTTAGAACTTTTAAAAAAATGCATTAAATAAAATAAAAGTAATAAAGGCACTCAGTTCTAAGCCTACCATATTGCCATGTACACTGGTTCAGCCACAACATGTAAAATACATCATAAAATACCTCAGATTGAGTTTTTGAAGATTTTCCAGCTCTCCAATTGATTTTGGTAGAGTAGTAAGTTGATTGTCATGGACCTTGAAAAAAATGTAGACAAAATAAAATTAATTAGGTGTCTTTTTTAGTGGTCGTTTAGCCTACTTTAAAATAGTAACATTCTAAAATAATATGTATTGCAGTGATGCTCAATATTAGTATCTTACATTATTGAGCAAATTATGTGTTGATTAAGGTTAACGTATACAACATTCACAACCTGTGTATTACCATTACAGAATATGTACTGAAACAGGTTAGCAAGATAGGTACGAGGCATCATACTCATGGGTACACTAAAGGTCCTCATCGAACTTGTCATCTTTGCTTTGGCTTTCTTTAATCACCGCAAATTTGCAAAGTTACTCACCACTTTGTCATACACTACTTCAAAACAACAGTAAATAACGTAAATGGATACCCACATCTAAAACAACAAGAGCGGGCAAAAGTCTGACATCCTCTGACAGAGCATCCAACTTGTTTGAAGACAGCAGCAACTTGGTTAGATCCGTCTGCTCCCACCAGCGGTCGCTGCCTCCAAAAGATAGGTTCTGCTGCGCTTCATCTGGTGTGTCTACATTCAGCCTCCATACGCTCTGTGGCACTAAAATGCAGGACATCGGTTAGCTAATCTAGATATAAGATGTATAAACACAGTTAAGGTGATTAGTCTGTAACGTTAAACAGCCGCATCAGACAAACAATGTCAAGGGAAACATAGATAATTAGCTAGCTAACATTAGCTAAAATCAGTAATTACCTACTAAACGTAAGATAACCACTGGCTCTTGACCTGCCGTTGTTATAAATTTAGTTATTTTATGTGGATAGACAGCTAAGTTAGCATTCTCTTTTAGTTATTTGGCTAAAAATCTGTTCTACTACGGTCCAGCTAAAGCTGGGGACACATTACACAATTTGTTTTGCCCGATTTGGCAACGATTTGTGATCGGGCACAAGAGTGTGAGTCTGTGGCAGTCCAGGGAAATCCAGGCTAGTTGCGCTGTAAAATCGTAGCTGTAATCGTTATGTGTGTGGGAGTGAAAGACTGTAGCCCGTCTCCTACGATCCCAGTCGGGAACGCCGCAATTTTATCAAACGTTTGATTTTATCGGGGTAAGTCTGTGCATAATTTTGTGGTTTGCGCTGGCCAAAGACTGAAATCGCTACGAGAATTTTCAATAGCCAATGAAAAGTGAGTTTGCGACAGAGGAAGGAAGAGGTGGAAAAATACAGAAGTAAACATCAAATCCAACGTGCAGATGGCTGAGCCAAATAAACGTGTTTTTTGGAATATTAAAAATGAGAAGGGACTTGTGGCAGACACACGAGTGTGTCTATCTGTACAATGTCAACTCTGCAAGTTACCACAACAACACTGACAAAGTTGCAAGCTGTATGGGCTCCACGTTTGTTTTGGTTTCAAAATATCGGGAAAAAAGACATTCTTGTGAGTGCAGGTCTACCATTTCTTCTCGGATCACCACCTTGCCGGAAAAGCTTGTGTGTTCCAATGAGCCCGAGAGCGAGGCCGTCTGGAGCGTCGCTCCTGGTAGGGTCACCCGTGGCGGTAAGGTCGAGGGGGAGGTTCCAGACGAAGTGCAATCCAACCAAGACCTCAACGGTGGAATTGGCAGAGGATGACAGTTCCGCTCAACATCCCGGATCAAAGTCCTGTGGCGATCAGGAAGTGGTGACGGGGGCAGGACCGTGAAGTCTGGCAGCTCCTAGACACAACCTGGCACACAGGCGGTGGGTGGGTGTTTGACTCAGCTATCAAGCTCTTGGACTGAGGCAGAAGGAGCTTTTTGGCAGCTGCACCCACAACTGAGCAGCCCAATAGGATCCACTCTGCTCACCCCAGTAGGGGAAGGGACTAGAAAAGGTGCCCTAAACATAGCATGCCTGAAAAACTCCTGTCTGGACTACCGCACCCAGAGGGATCACCACCATGTGGTCAGAAACAGAAGTATAAACAGAAACAGATATATTGGAGCCTGGAACGTGCGGACCCTCATGGACAACAAATCCAGTGATCGACCCGAAAGGCGAATTGCCATCATTTCCAGAGAGCTAAAGAGATTCTGGATCGATATTGCAGCACTCTCCGAAAAGGCAGATATACTTTCTTCTGGAAAGGAAAACCTGCTGAGGAGCAAAGGATCCACGGTGTGGGCTTTGCCATTAAGAACAGCCTCATCAGACACCTCTCTGAACATCAATGAACGCCTAATGACCATTCGCCTGATGCTTGCAGGCAGCCAAAAGGCCACCGTTGTTAGTGCTTATGCTCCAACACTTGATGCACAGGACGAAGTTAAGGAGGCCTTTTAGCTGACCTGGCATCCTAACCAAAGTCCCCAAGGAGGACAAGCTAATCCTGCTTGGAGATTTCAATGCCAGGGTAGGACGAAACCACAATCGATGGAGGGCACAATGAGGAAAGAAGGAGTTGGCAATACAAACTCCAATGGCATACTACTGCTAACAAAGTGCTCAGAATACAGCCTGTCATCACCAACACACTTTTCCGCCAAAAGAACAAATTCAAAACATCCTGGATGCATCCTCGCTCTAAACTCTGGCACCTCATCGACTATGTAGTCGCCTGCACCAAAGTCCTCCATGATGTGCTCAACACCAGAGCTATGACCAGTGCAGACCACCGCCTCATTCGCTCCATTATGTTCATCTGTCTCATGCGGAAAAGAAGGGTGCAGAAAAGACGGTTAGGTGACACCACCTTTCGACAACAGCTCCAGGTTGCTCTCAGTGCTGAACTGCAAGCAGTATCCAAAAGATATTGAAACACACAGGGGCATGTTTAAGTCTACCATCATCGACTCCTGCAAAAGCTGGTATGGTGAGAATGACACTGAAATCCAACAGCTCATCGACATCAAGCGGCAAACCTTTATCACCTGGCAAAATTACATCAACTGCAAGGCTAAAAAAACAGCCCATGCCAAAGCAAAGGCAGCCGTCCAATCTCGGGTTAAGAAACTGACAAGTGGTGGACAAAGAAGGCTCTGGAGATCCAGCAGCTTGCAGACTCTGGGGAGGTTTCTTCGATGCCACAAGAGCGGCATATGGTCCCAAGCCAGCTACCGTCGCCTAACCCCCCTTCGCTCCAAAGATGGGCTAACGCTGCTGAAAGATAATGAGTCGATGGCAAACAGATGGAAAGAGCACTATGAGGAGCTACTGAACAGGGACACCACTCCCGAGATGGAGACCCTTGACCAACTCTCTCAACAACCCATAAGTGAGAAAATGAGAGCACCACCCAGCCTGAGAGAGGTGCAGGATGCCATAAGGAAGATGAAGAACAACAAGGCCGCTGGACCTGATGGCATCCCAGCAGAAGTCCTGAAGGAAGGTGGGCCAGATCTCCTTAGCCACATCCATGCCCTGCTCCTCACAATATGGGAAAAGGAGGAAATCCACATCATCAGAGGTGCCTCCGAAAAATCCTTAAGATCAGCTGGGAAGATTATGCGGCTCCAGGATCGGCCTCTGCGCCCACCCAAAGACCCACAAGGACCAAGAAAGAGGACAGTCATACTCGACCGTGAGTGCTGCCGATGATGATGATGACCACGAGAAATCACGTTCATGCGAGAGAACTGCAATGCATCCGTCTGTGTCTATTCTCTGTCGTTTAGATTTGTACTCCTCAAAAACAGCTGTTGTTATGTGTTTGCGACACAAGAGACTGAAAATCTGCATATGACAGTTGTTAAGTGTGTGCTACTCATTATTTTCATTGTCGTTACGATTGGAAAAGTCGTGTAATGTGGCCCCAGCTTTAGCCAACTAACTGAACATGTGTATGGTGTCCAATCAGCCAGCAACGTAACGTCAATTTATGTGAATGAATTCACCAACATAGCTGCATTACTTAAAGGGTAATTCCCTGGGACCTATTTTGAAGAACTATTTCCATCATACTAATCGGTCATAATTAGGGTTGTCTATATTATATTCGAAAATATCGCGAGATGACTGTCGATAGCCACAATATTAAAAAAAATATATTATTAATTCCATTGTGATATTCTAAGGAAAAAACATACATAATATCCATTGGAAATAAATAGGTGCGTTAATATTTCAAAATTTGTATAACTAAATCTTTGCATTACTGCGTGTGTCGTGGCCTACCCGCGAAAAATCTGAGTGGAGTGCCCTTTCCTGCTCCATTTTCTATTTTAGTTCTGCTGCCTCGCAACAAATTATATATGCTTTGTTTTTTAATATTTGATTATTATCATTTGCTCTGTATTGGGATGGCAGGTATGCCATCCGCCAAGTTACGGCTTGGTGGGGCATGCCCCATACCTATACAGCACCGAGAGTTTGGCACTTTTCAGGGTTTCCTACAGAAGTAACCACAATGACCATAGACTCTCAGCCCTTAAAAACATTAACTTCTGTATGTTCTGACCTCATGTAACCACACAGCATTCAGATACGACTTCACAGATCCACACAATAAAGCCCCAAACTTGGGTTATTTTGCCGTTTTTCTCCTTCCGCTTCTCCTTCTTCTTCTTCCCATTTTCCTGCCAAACTGCCTGCGATGTTATCCAATGGGGAGAATTATTATTTGAGGGTATGGTCTGTATACCTGCTCATCAAGCTTATCGCCCAATAAAAACACTTCATACTAATGTTTTTTAATGTTAATATAGCTAATGGCTTCATGCTTTCCAAGAAGCTACTGTGGCTTAGTGGTTAAAACTGCAATCTCTCACACAGTGGATAGTGGGTTTGAGCCCAGCAGGGCACATGTGTATTTTCCACAAAAACAATGTGCAACTGTTAAGTACTTTTCATTTCTTAGACTATTATTATTTTCACATTGACACATTAACGTATTTTTACTGCAAAGGCAAAAGAGGTTTACAATATTAACTGTTCAATGTTTCACTTGTATTATATCACACCCTCCCCAAACCGGACGCTCGCTTTTGTCTGGTTTGGGGAGGGTGTAACGCTCTGCTCTTGCGGTCATGACTGACTGACTGTGGAAACCCCTTGCCTCGGCCAACATTTCTTTATTCATTAATTTAAAGGTCACCATAAAATTAACTACTAGGAAAATTAAGAACTTACGATAATAGCCTACATTAAGAATTGAGGATAGCCTCTTTTAAGCTGCAAGCCTTTAAGCGATCGGATTTATAAACCGCCAATTCCCCAAACATATCTGATTCATGGTTAGTCACTTATAAATAGATAGTCTCCGAATGTGGCTCTAATCTACGCTACTCTGCTGACAATGTAGCTTACTGGAAACACTTTTAATTATAATAATAATAATAATAATAATAATAATCTCTGGTATGTACTTTCTTAGTAGTATCTACTGTTTTCTTTCTGGCTAAGATTCCTGGGAAATATGCGTTGTCCAATTAAGCTTGTTTGCCGACGTTACTTCCTGCTTCTCGTCAGGAAGCAGAAACAAGCTAGGCTACTACGAAGCGAATCAACATGCATTATAGCCTACATTCATTGCACTACAGAAAACTAAACTAAACCTAGCTGTCCGGTACCAAAACATTTCCCGCAGGTAACGTTCTACACTACCGGAAAAAAAACTCTGCTGTGCAGAAACTCAATAGCTCGCTTGCTAGCTCGTAGCCCACACATGGAAGGTTGGAGTTATGCATCCGGCAATCCAGTGTTGAATAGCCTAACGTTAAATGTATTTCATAGAATACTAATAGCCCTATTTTAAAACTGTATTTCCATATTTTACTGATGCAAACTATTTAGGCTGTATGTCTTTCAGCTAGAATGTGTTTGCGTCTAGCCCACTGTGCATGTATGTCTCCATGTAGACTTGGTTCATTAATTTACACGCTTCTTCGTGATCCATAGCTCAGGTGGTACTGTTCATTGTATTTCATTACACATTAAATACTGCTCATCTACAAACTCTTTTAATGTAATTGTGTGCTGTCTGTAATAGGATAGCTGTTCTCATTCTTGTCAATAGAGGGTGTTATGGTTAAGCGAATGTCTGCATACATTTCTTTGGAATGTATGTCTCTCCCCGTGTTTATCTTCATGCATTATTCATCATTAGTTAGCTATAAAAAATAAGTGATATCAGATCAAAAACGTCTACGACGTAAAAAAAAAAGCCAAGTTACTCACGCATAGCCTACATAGCGCTGTCCATAAGTTATTAATTCCAACTTGCAAAAACTAGGCCTGCCTTTAAAAGTCTTGATATCAAAATGTGGCCAAGTTACAACTAACAATATTGCCTATCGTAACTCACACTAAATAAACTAGCTCTATTCCAAAGCAATGCTATCCAATCTTTCCTAAATTATTTAATGCAACTTGGCCCTGTGTTTCTTCATCTTACCATCTCAAGAGAACGGTCAATGAAACTGTATGTGCCACATCAAACTGCAAAATGAAAATTATTTATAGTGGAAATACTCTGATTCAGATGTGTTGCACTTAGAAATTAAACAGAAAAATTACTACACTATAGGGCATGTTTGAACAATTGTCTGCATCCACTGCTTTGGGTCTATGAAAAGCACATAATGAATAAAATGTATTTTTATTATTATTATAATTATAATTATTATCATGTATTTATTGATTTATTTATTTGGATTTCTATCAAAACCTGTGTGGTCCTACAGAGCATAGATATCCTTGTGTTCACAAAATTCTGTTTGCAAATATCATCATTTTTATCTGTATTTATTTATTCATCACCCCTTTCTCTATTGTACATGATGTTTCTTCATATAAATGTCTGTTTGTGAATTGTAAAGAATGCTGTAGCAGCAGTTAGCATTTTAAAACCTGTACATTTTCTAAAGTAAAAGTACAACCATATCCTTTCTGGAGTGTAATTATTCATCAACTGTTAAAAACATTCATTGAAATCATATGTTGTTCCATGAGGCACAATCTCTTCACATGCAAAGATGAAGAAACACAGGGCCAAGTTGCATTAAATAATTTAGGAAAGTTTGGATAGCATTGCTTTGGAATAGAGCTAGTTTATTTAGTGTGAGCTACGATAGGCAATATTGTTAGTTGTAACTTGGCCACATTTTGATATCAAGACTTTTAAAGGCAGGCCTAGTTTTTGCAAGTTGGAATTAATAACTTATGGACAGCGCTATGTAGGCTATGCGTGAGTAACTTGGCTTTTTTTTTTTTTTTTTTTAACGTCGTAGACGTTTTTGATCTGATTTGTATATACTATGACCTCTCTGCATTTGAATGGATCTCTATGGGTTTTTTTAAAGTTTTTTTTGGGGGGGGCTATATTAAGCTTATAGGTTATAGTATCGCTTGTAAGAGTACCAGAAAATAAGGTATCAAGAGTCTTTTGATGTTGTTGGGTCACAGACATCAGGAAGTCATGACATACAAAGGATATGCAACCAAATATTAAATATGATGACTTTATTTAAGTGCGACACGGTACACGCGATATGGATGTAAAACCCCTCACATTAAAGCTGAAAGTCTGTACTTTAACCCCATAGTCAAATCCAACGTTCTGGAGTACAGAGCCAAAACAACAAAAATTGTGTCACTGCCCGAATAGCCCACTTTTGTAAATGCAATTGCATGCTCATAAACCTCAATTCAATTCACTTTCTGTTCAACTCAAGTCCTCACGTTACATGCAATGCCCTGCACATATTCTTTATTTCTTACAGTTTTTTTAAATCTAATATCAACCACATGATAGCCTATACAGTTTTAATATAATTACTTTATATAATTTTACATTAATCATATAGTTTTAATACAATAGAGTATTGTTTTCTATAGATAAATGTTTAAATGACACTGAAAAATTATGTTCCGCTAGCTAACGTTATATTCGAATTCATCCAGTTCCATTCAGCTTTCGGTTCATATAATTTAGCTAGCCTATTCACTTCCGTTCAACATGCTCATACGTCATAGTACATGACACATTACCAACAGTATTGTCTGTTGTTTAACGTTAGCTAATGTCTAATTTCTATTCCCAAAACACAGTGTTCTCTTTGCTTTTTCAAGCCAACTTGAAGTTTCTCTTCAAACTTCCTTTTCTAACGTTAGTTAGCTAGCATAGCAAACATACTTAGATTCGGTAACTTTACTAGCTATGCTAGAAAACGTTACCACAAACCTAACGTTAAATTAGCTCGCTCCGCAGCCAACTTAGCTAACTTTGCTAAGCCAACACCCTCCTGTTGGACACTCGTTTTAAACCACCTTACCTTCAGTCAAACCTCGCCCGGAGAGATTTAGTTGACCACTCTTTCTTGCGGCATTCAATAACCCACGGGGAACTGGGGATTCTTCTGTTTGTGTTTTAAATCCAGCCCTAGAATACATTTTTCCATCTCTTTTGAACCGAGACATAGCTAGCTAGATAGCTAACTAGCTAGCGACCAACTACTGTTATGCCCTAACGTTATGTGGAATGGCAGTGTGTTTACAGCTTGCACTACGTCTATCTTACAAGTTGCTAGAAATATATTTGCAGAATAATTAAAATAATATTAGCTACATCACTAACATTATCCAGCTAGTTAGTCTGAATTGCCACAGTAACGTTAACTAGCTAACTAGACAAAGAGCCACATTTGAAATATGACAGCGCCGTTGCGAAGGCGTCACACACTACGAAATTCTACGCAAAGTCCTAGATAAACCACGGAGTGGCGAAAGCCAATACAATCAGTCATCCGCTTGATGTAATGATCATGGAAGGAGCGCAAATTTTGCGCAATGTGATTAAAAACGAGGAATGGGCGTGAGAGGGAGTGGTTAGGTTAGCCCGGGTTAGCCTAGTTATGTGGGTTAGCCACCCCTTAGCCCCCACCATAGACCGGCCACCACAGACGAATCTAATAATTGTGAGCATGCCCTTAACGCGTTGAAAATCATTGACGTAAAAAGCCAAGTTGCAGTCACATATACCAATAATGTACTACATTCACACACCAAATTATTAAGTTCAAATTTATGCTGAGTTGCACACAATTTCAATCACAAAGTGAAAGCAAAAAGTGTTAAAGACTTTAATGAGAGCCCACAAGAATAAGCATGAGTTGGCTTCCATTTTAATTTGATTAATTTTAGCCTGTTACATAGCCTTAACTTGGCGTTATCAATTCTTAAATTCTGAATTCGCAGTACCATGAGTTGTTCAATGCACAACAGTAAACTTCCACAGTACACAGAGCCTACATTTAGGTTACAAGTAATATAAGTAATTTTATGTCTGTATTTTTCCACCTTAATCTACAGTAGTACCATGTGAAAACTTTTTGTGGGCATATCCCTGAAAATAATAATAATAATTCCCTCATACTCATGTAACTGAAAAAACAGTAGCCTAAACTGAATTAGACATTGTTAGGTTGTGTTATGATAGGTTCGAAGTATTGCTGGTTTTAAATGGACTGGCCATGCATGTACTGACCTTGCTAAGAACATGTGCAGGGCAGTAATACATTGGTATTAAATAACAATGGTCTGAGGATACAATCACTTACGAACGTTATATTTATAATTTTAACATTTGCACTTTCAAAATTGGAACCCAATAGCACTTTCTGCAAAGCTTCTCTACCACGCATGCGCTAACACCAGGGGCTTGTGGGAAACAAAGTCGACCAAAAGACAAAACTGTAGCGTTAGCTAAGGTAGCCTACATGGCGGAGAGTGGGGGTAGGAATTGATTGTTTCAGCCGTAACGTTTACAAAAACATTATTTTTCAAGATAGCATTTTGAAAATAAGAAAGTTATACACGGGTAGTGGTCCTGTGCTTTTCTTTATTTTTTAAACCGTTAAAGCAGGTTAGATATTGAAAAAATGAATTCGAACACGAATGTAATACAAGTGACGAACGTGTCTCCCAGCACAACCTCGGAGCAGATGAGAACACTCTTTGGATTCTTAGGGAAAATCGAAGAATTAAAATTATTTCCACCTGAGTAAGTAAAATAAAATGGCTACTATAAATACATTGGCTTAACGTTAGCTATAATTGAATCCGCGGACAGTAAAATGGCTTTCCTAGTGCGCTAGCTTGTTATCCGTCATAAGATGACGGACGGGATGGAAAAGGAAAATTTGACTCGGGCCTTTTGGGCCTTCTCGTGTTACAAAAGCTCAGATAGCTTACGTTAGCTAGATTGCTAGGGCTGCGAAAGCTTGGTAGCGTGCTAGCTGTTACTAGCTAGCGGTTCTGCAGGCTCCCGCCCAACATGAGTGCTAACGTTACATTAGCTAGCTAGATAGGGTTGGTTGTGGCTTGCTAGGTACGTTAGATAATGATTTGCCCCCCTAATCTAAGGATGGATGACACGGTATGCGAACGAGCTGTTGTGTACGGCTAATTGTCTAACGAGCTACAGTTTGCAAGCGATACTATAACGTTACAGCTCAACGTTACGTTAGATTCGGTTCCATGTGCCCTGTATAGCCAGCCAGCGAGCTAGCTAGCCAACTCGTTTCATAGCATGTTAGCTAGCGAACCTGTTATTCTACCAGTGTCCTGCTAGTACGTCAAATAAGGAAAGTAAAAGCAGCCGACTGGCTAACGTTAGCTACCACTAGCGTCTCACTGGGTCGTTTGCCGCTGGCACTGCTGAGCAAAATGCGATATTTCGTTTAACGTCGTTTGCTAACGTTAGCTAAGCCTTCCTTCTAATGAAGACGTTAATAACTTTTGCATACCATGCCTAGGTAGTTAGACTGTTTCAGAGATAACTAGCGAACGATAAAACGCACGATAAAACATTATTTAGCAGGCTGCGTGGTGGATAGCAAGTCGGTGCTAACTAGCTAACGTTACGTTTATTAATAACGTTATGTACGCTAATAACGTTAACGTTACATAGCCAGTACATTGTGCATGCACACCCATTGTTAGGGAAAACGATTGAACTGCTAAACTCACGTTTAACATAAAATAAAAAAGCAGTTAATTGGGGGAGTGCATAATTCTGTGCAGTGAGTTAAGCCAAAGATTAACTTATATGTTCTGTGCTTTTGCTGTTTTTCACCTGTCGAATAACAGCTGGCTTCACCTCATAGCAACTGCATTTAAAGGTAGGAGGCACGAGACATCCTCCCTTGGCGCCTTTATGGCAAAAGGCAAGGCAGTTGAGCTGCCGTTTGCACAATTGATCTTTTTACGCCTGCTACCATTTCAAGATGAATGTAGATAAGATCCAGAGACATCAAACAGAGCATGGCCAGAGAATTGGAAGTACTTGTTAGAAAACAGTTGAATCTGATGATAATGGTTGACTGGATTTTTTTTTTTTTTAAGCTGTAAACATGTCTGTATTTCTTGCACAACCAGTTTATATTTTCTTCCAGTGAATCTCCCTTGCCAGTGACTTCACGTGTCTGTTTTGTAAAGTTCCTTGAATCTGAATCTGTGGGAGTGTCTCAGCATTTGACAAACACGGTCTTCGTGGATAGAGCCTTGATTGTCGTCCCTTTTGCTGAAGGTTTGTACATTTTTATCTTCATTGATTGTATGATTGTCCCCTTGTACAACAGAAAACAATTGATTTGCATGGCTGAGATAAGGAATCTCATAACATGCCCTTGGTATACTGTATGAAACACTGATTCATGAACACGTGGCTTCTTTACTTCCTTTAACTGCTTGCTTATGTATGCTTATGTAATAAGGTTTGATTTATGAATCAAACAGACAAAACATTTGTTACTATTACATATAGTTTTTATCGCTGCATCTGGTGTGCAGATCTGAACAGTGTGTTGAGTTATGACATCCTATGCAGAGTAATATTTATGAGCGGTGTGGTATCTTCATGCTAGAAGCCAGTTTGAACTCCATGCAGTATACCAAGGTCTGGATGAAGCTGGGATTGCTTTGGAGAACCGAGTGAGAGTGAGCAGGGACACCGTAAAAGAGAGAACTAGCCACTTTTCATGTGTAATCATGCATTTCCCCTTTAGATTATTCCCTATTAAACTTTTCTCTCTGTTATTTGTGTGTGTGATTTTTGTAGTGGAGAAGGCATTTGCAGAGCCCCCTCCTTGATGACTGAAAGTGGTCCTCTGCAGCCAACAGGGGATTGTAGACAATTACAAAAGGCCAGCAAGCATTCAAGCCCCCCACTTTTCCCCCCTGGTGTAAACACTTAACTCTTCTCTGCTTTTTTGTTTTTAAGGGCTTTTTAGTCAGAATGATTAACTGTAGCAAGACAGTTATTTTACGAGAAGTTTAAAGTATTGCAGTGTAGCCAGATCAACATAAAAAGCCAATTCTGGTGCATACTTTGTATGCCAAGGAAAGTAAAAGCTACTACTTACCAATTGTTAAAATGCTATACTATACTGACCTACTATTAATTATATGAAGTAAATCTTGAATCAACCTTTGAAGCTGTACACTGCAATTGTACTATATATATATATATATATATATATATATATATATATATATAAAATATATAAGTGTACACACAGTAATTCGATTTAACATTTGTTTAACTATTCAGGGATTATTTATTTTATATACATATTAGCATGGTAAGAGACTGAGAAGGGAAACAAAAGCATTGCATGGCAGTTTTTTTGGGCTGAGATGACTCACTTTAAGTGCCACTTTTATTGCCCTTATGTTGTTGGCAGCACCTGTTTTAGTCATGGTGATGATTCATTTGCTTCACTGGTCCTGGGCTTTTCTTACTCAGTGAAATGTGCACTAGGGGAAAAATTGCACATTGTTGAGTTTTTTTGCCAGTGTACATATTTGTGTTTTCTTCCCCCCTCCCCGAGAGCATATGATTGGACCAAGTGATGTTTGCATTAACAAGGAGTAAGGCCCGACATGCTGTAAATATCTTAATGAACCCACTCCTCATGACACAAGAAGGGTCTAATACCTTTTTAACGGTGGTCTTTCTTTTTTGTTGTTGTGTTTTACAGTTCTTTTTCCTGGTTCAGCCAGTCCTATATACCAGGCCCTGCTGAAAATACCACCCAACAGTTTTGTCTTCTGCAGCTAATCCTGTTTCTCAAGTGCCCTTTCTGTGTTGTCTGTTTCTGTAAAGATGGCGGATTTTGTTTGAAGTGAAATTAATTTCAGATTTATGCATACCCATGGATCATCTCATAAGATTTCCTTTATTTTTCCTTCAGCATTGGGCACATAACTTACTAATAGAAGCAGGGCTTTTGCTGGTAGTAATCCTTGATGAGCACATAGAAGATTTCTGTGCTTTTGTTTTTTAAGGAGGCAAGTAAAACAAGGTAAGCAATCGGGTGGTCAGTCAATAATTATACTGGCGGCCCCGGAACATTAGTCACCAGCAAAAGCCCAAAGGAATGATTAAACTTAAATGTTTAGGTTTTTTTTTGTTTGTTTATGGTAAGTTAGACCATCAAAAACAAACTGTACCATGCTGTTGACTCCAAAATCATGAACTCTTTTGTTTTGTGTATCTTGATTTTTCTGTGTGCTTTATAGCGAAGCAGCTGACGTGAGTCGCTTGTTCATAAAACATCTTATGAAACTTGAGAGCACACCCCACTGGAGAACCGGCTGTGCTCGCTTACGTTTGGTTCATGACTTAAAAAACAAGTGCAGGTGATAAAATCTTGGCAGTGTTAACCACAGTAGTGTGTATTGTGACATTTATCTCATATTATGTTACAATAATAAGTAGGGTAAGGGAAGAAAAATCTTTCAAATTTGCAGATTTCACAGAAAAAGGAAGCAGTATTGATATCAATACAAATTTATTATTGCAAGACTTAGTATTTTGTCTAAGGAGCTGTCTACTTTTTTTTTCTCTTTTTTTTTTCTGGGTGTGTGTGTTTTGTGACGGATGTTTAAGATGGCACATTGTAATTCTTGTTTGTTTTCCTGCAGGAGTTATTCCTGATGAGACTAAAGCTTTGTCATTGCTGGCGCCAGCTAATGCTGTTGCGGGCCTGTTGCCAGGCGGAGGCCTTCTGCCGACCCCAAACCCACTCGCATCCGTAAGTTTTGATGTTGAAGCGACACAAGTTCTTAATGCATCCTAAATTGTATTCGTCCACATTTCAAGTGTTAATTTTAAACTGGTTTCAACAATGTATGAACAACTATTTTGTTGGAGAGCAAAAATAATGGATGCACTCAGAACAGGTCAGAGTTGGAAAAACTGCCAGGACAGGTTTTGTAAGGCGTTGATCAAATCCCCTGTATTTGGAACTTCAGGCATTGGATGAAATTTGAAATGAGTCAATGTTTTTCAGATGGGAGGAGTTTCCTTGGGTGCCATGGGAGGTGCCACGCTTGACCCTACTCTCGCTGCACTGGGTTTGCAAGGGTCCAACATGAATCCTCAGGTGTGGAAATCTTTTAGTGCATTTTCAAATATAGCCACACGTTAAGATTAAGTTAACCGTAGTTAAGACCAGCATATTTTGAACTGTACTGACCAATATTCTTCCTACAGTCTCTGACCGCTGATCAGATCCTGAAGCTCATGACATCTGTAGATCCGAAGTAAGTATGACTGCGGTTCTGTTTAGATCGATAGCTTCAGATTGCACTCACATAGCATAGGATCGCTGGTAGTGTCCAGTACCTATCAGAAAAAAAACTTCAAATATAAAATGGCAGAGATTAGCTGAACCTGGAATGAATAGGTCAATAACCAGAAATTGTGTGATGACAATTTAATTTACATATAGCATCTGAGTTGTGAAAAATCCAAATAGTGGCATGCCCATGCACCTTATCAAATCCTTCTATTTTGAAGTGTGTTAATTAGCATTCCTCATTTTAACATGTCTGGGATGCATGCGATTTTTTTTTGAACAGGTTGAATCATATGGCGGCAGGGCTGAATCTAAATCCTGGATTGAAGGCAGATGCCTCCAGTAAAGAGATTGAGGAGGCCATGAAGCGGGTCAGAGAAGCACAGTCGCTGATCTCTGCAGCGATCGAGCCCGGAAGTGAGTTTTGCATCTGAATGTCCTGCTCACTGTAGTCACGGCCAAGAGCCCTGGTTGGAAGCGCTAATATACACTTGTGTTGGGGTGGTTATCGATCATGCACTTTCAGGCTGTTAGAAATGCAAGTGATTTGCAAGGGCAAGAACCCACTTATCTCTCCATCTCTTCGATGCTTAGCCTAGTGCTTTTGCCATTAATGTCCATCAGAGGTTAATGTAGAACAAACTTGCTTTTGCTTGAACTTATTTTTGAAGTGTTATTAATGTTATACATTTTCACCATTGTTACAAATTTGGTATATAAATCCTATGTCATTCCAACACTAATCTTTAAAAGCAAGTTCTTTGCCACCGACGGCAATGGATGAATATGTAGATGTGGATATAAATTGGGGCTGCACGAGATCTAATCACGTTTTAAAAAAAAAAAAATTTTTTTAAGCGTAATAACAATAATCGCCGTTATGTGGCACACTTTTGTCTTTTTCGTTTTACATTACATTTTTATTCATACCTGTTGCGGTAGTAAACAACCAAACATCAGAGGCCTTGTGAAATGCTTCCGGGAAACAAAAACATCACTGATGTCTATTGGGTTTTGATAAGACAGCCAATCAGCAGCAAGGTCATACAGCTTCTATGTGATCTTGTGATGTGTTTTTTTTCAGTTTAATAAATCTTACGATGGCGGCGATTATTCTTACGATGAGAAAACCGTGATTAGATATAGCATGCAGCGCTAACATAAACCTGTAACAAAGGTGTTGTATTTGCAGATAAGAAAGATGACAAACGGAAGCATTCAAGGTCCAGGTCCCGCTCAAGGCGAAGGAGGTCTCGGTCTCGCTCTAGACACAGGTATGAGTACACGACTTTGTTTTCATACATTCTGTAGTAGGGCAGTCAGAATTGTCACTAATAGTGGTTTACTGGAACCTCTTAAATGCCGAAAGTGGAATTGATGATGCCTCTTCCTGCAGGCGATCGAAGAGCAGATCAAGACGCAGGAGTCGTTCAAGGAGTAAAAGGCGTTCTAAGAGCCCTCGCAGGCGGAAGTCTCGTTCAAAGGACAGGAGCAGACGCTCACGGAGCAAATCCAGGTGTGTTGTCATCCCAACAGCGGACCCTCCTGAGCCTGCCAAATGGGCTTCAAATAATCCCTTTTTAAAATTTTCTGAAAAATGTGGGTCTTTGTAAAGGTTGTTGTCATCTTCTCTAAAGGGATAGAAAGAAGGAGAAGGAGGTCAAGAAGCGCTCCAAAACTCCCCCAAAGAGCTACAGCACCGCCAGAAGGTCTCGAAGCATCAGTCGGTAAGCGTTTGCCTGACCAACGCTAGTTTCGTGGGTCACTGAGATGGAAAGTCATAAAAGCAGTTGATTCCATTTAGACACCCCCCCCCCCCCCCCCCCTTTTTTTACCTTCAGTTATCTGTTGCAGTGCTTCCTGGATTTTGAGCTTCAGCCTTAGTGTAAACTTGCTCTTTATCCAAACAGTAGGTGCTGTACTGTCGAACGTTGTTGGTCTGCTGCACGATTGCATGTTTTATACAATGATAATGCTTTATTCAATGTGACAGGAGGCGCAGGAGAAGCCGCAGTACGACCCGATCTCCGAAGAAGTCTAGGTCCCCAAAGAGAAAGCTCTCCAGGTCTCCCTCACCTAGGAGGTATATTCAGTACATGCTCAATGCCAGATGATCAAACGCTCTTCCATTGGAAGAAATTACCGCCTTATCTCCTGTTTCCCACAGGCACAAGAAGGAAAAGAAGAAGGACAAGGACAGAGAGAGGGAGCGTGACAGGGAGAGGAAAGAGGAGAAGGACAGAAGCAGAGAGGAAAGAGAACGGTCAAGTAGCAAAAAGAAGAAGAGCAAGGACAAGGAAAAAGAGAGGGAAAAGAAGTCTGACAGTGAGAAGGGAGATGTGAAGGTATGGGCTTTTGGTTGATATTTAAGAATTCAGTTCCTCAAATGCGGCAAGTTCATTTTGGAAATGGTTGTATCAAAGTGCCATATACATAATGCCCTTTAGTTTCAAGTAAGATTTTGGCGGTAATTGATGGGGTTGGGGAAAACTGTCATCTTGACTGAATTGTTCCTTTGCACTACTAAGACCGTGCCATTATTTCTGCAGACCATTTAGGTAATTAACGAAGCTTAATGTATAATTGTTTAATCAACACAGTGCTCTAAACACGGACTGTTGCAAGCAGAGATGACTAATAAGGGAGAAGTGAATCAGGTATGATGGGTTTTTGTTGTTTGCTATATTGTTTGAACGGTCTGCAGAAATACCAATATCGTGCTAATGAATTCTGCAGTACTCACTGACCCATAGATATCTTGTCTCCTTTTAGGTTTGTTTTTCATTATCTGTTCTTAGAACCATTTCAACCTGACCATGTTTGTTTAACTTGTTGGACATAGTTGCTTAATTAACTGTTAAGACTTTAAATAAATTGGTGGATAGATTTTGTTGAATGGCAGCTTCCCTCTTCTCCCTGTAGGTAACCAGAGATTACGATGAGGAAGAGCAGGGGTATGACAGTGAAAAGGAGAAGGAGGAGATGATTCACACCGATCTGAGTGAATCCCCAAAGCCCAAGGAGCCTTCAGTGGACAAGACAGAAGGGGTAGCGGTGAAGGAGTCCAAAGTCAACGGTGACGACCACCATGAGGAAGACATGGAAATGAGCGACTGATTACATCCAGATGAATCTGCCATTCGCGCAAACCTTTTACTAGAACATGCATTGACACCATTCCACAAGCTTTTGTTTATTTTTGAAGACGGCAGGAAATATGCTTTATTACTCCATAGAAGCTGGCAGGTTAAATGTAGTCTTAACTTCAAAAAAAAAAAAATAGTCGCAGTGTTTTTTTATATTTAAACCATTTGCATCTTTCCAGTGCCAGTAGGATAGGCCACGTAGGATTAGCCAGTTTATCTTAAGTACGTGGAATGACCTGTGTGCATGTGAAAACTGTTCAACTTAAATTGTTTGTAAAAAAATAAATAAAAAATAAAAAAAATAAAACTATACAACAAAAATATCACTTTAGGAACATGGTTTTAAGATTTCTTATTGCTGTAATTTTGTCAAGGGCCTGTTCATGAGCCCTCATCCATGGTGAAGCACAATTTATATTTTTGTGCTGCAAGTTATACCGAATGGTAGACTAAACATCAAATATTAAATTACTTGTGTAAATTTAAAATATTTCACTGTTGAGGAATTGGTCACTTGCATTGTCAAATACTGTATTTTATATTGAGCCTAATTACAGTAATTTAGATGTGGCTTGCTTTCCATTCACAATATTGGTACTTTTCTCTGAAAGCTCTATCTGGTGGAGTATAAATTGCCTTTGTTGTCCTTGCTTCACTTAACAGATAATACAGATTCGCTATTTATGGAGTCTTGTGATTGCTTTCCAACCTCCCATTTCTCATAATATCCAGTAGGTTTAAATACTCTGTGGGTGTAATCGCTCCATGTCCCTGTAAAATTTTGCAATGTTTTATTAGTGAAATTCTTTGATAATAAAACTTGTTGGGAAAACTTGTGGCTTCTGATTATTTTGTCAATTTTAACTGAAGCTGAATGCATCTATGGCCAGTTTTAAGATGTAGAAGAAAACTTGAAAATTGGTTTGGGGGAATACATGTAAACTAAGCAATTTGTTAAATGAGGAAACAATATTTGGAGGCGTCTCGTAGTGTCAATCTTAGTTTCTGCTTTAGTCTGTTCATGGACCCCCATGGTTTATAAAATATTACTGCTGCGTTAAATTTTTTTTTTTACAGTTTTTACATTACAGCAGACATTCAATTGCTAAGAGCAAATTTGATGTGTTTATACAAAGGATGTTGACGAGTAACAATGGCCACTTAAATACTTATGGTTTTCCTTGTATCGGGTGACCCGTTCTAATTTATACAGATGCCATCAGGTCTCTCAGCGGCTACTTCCTGCCTGTTGGATGTACAGACAGAAGGTTGTGAAACAAAGCTACTTCACTTATAAATTATATAATTTACGCCATTTGCAAAGACTGAACATCCGGCCAACATTTATTTCAGGTGGAGATTTCCACGATGTTCTAATCACCAATATCAAAGAAGGTGCCGTCATTCCCCAAATTTGATTTGCAAAGTGCATAGGCTGATGTGATCAAATCAGGGTCCCTCTAGTCACGTATGAAGGAGCAAATGAAAGGCTCACTCTTATTCCGGAGGGAATTACTGGATGAGCAGTGGCCAATCAAAGAAAAGCCTAACCGGGGAACACTCAAAATCATCCGGCAAATGTGTTGAACAGTTATTACATCACTTACCACGACCTGTCCTTATAATTCCAGTGACATGCCCAGTAAAGAAACGTACCACCGCAGACGGTCTTCCCCAATCCTTAAAATGAGTTTGTCTATAAGGTTGCAATTATTAAACACCTTATTACACCTTCACTTGTGCACATTTCCTGCACATTCACTGTGCCTTAAGGACATTTTCAGCAGAACAAATTCTAATGCTTTAATCTTGTGAAATGCAGACGTGTGACATCAATGATTTTGGCATATATATACTATACTATACTATATATACTGTAGATTTGGAGTCTCAATTGCAGATGCATTTGATTGCATATATTAAATCCTACATTTATACTTTACATAAATGTATTTACAGTAATTTGTAGTGAATATAAGCATTGTATGAATGCATACTCTATATTGGACTTTATATTGATAAACGCAATACACTCCCAAGGAAAATAATTTATATCATGCATATTATAATAAAAGTTCTTATATCTTATATTGGAGGGGGACTGGGAAAGGGAAAGAGCCCCCTGATTTCACAGGGCAAATTTCACATTTCAATGTGATTTGACCATGGAAATATCAGCTTAATGCAACAAAATTTCAAGTACTGTTCATATGCTGTAAAATGAACCCAAGCATTGCACTACTCCATACATGAAATGCCCCCTAATATGATTACAAATATCAACCTGGTTGATTATGATTTTGAATAATGGGCCAATTTAAATTTAGGATCTGAAGCCTAACAGAGGCCAGTAAAGAACTCTTCACATTCAAAGTCTCACAATGGTTAATCTTTCATTGCACAAACAGTATAATACTGTAACCCCGCCCCCATCCCCCCATTTTATTACTGATAGTTTAAAGGGATAGTTCGGAATTTTGGACATAATGTCTCAATTACGACTTACCCATGATGTAGTTGATTGATGGAAACCAGTTTCAGCTAATTCCATGCTGTCCCTTCTTTTGGACATACGTTGCTAATGCAAGCGCAACTCTATGGCAACCGGCAACATCCACTAGCAAACGCACTTAAACACTCCACAGTGCACCCAAAGCAAATAAAATACAACAGTCTATCGGGGGAGCGATACTTTACGTTACCTACGAATCCAGTGCCGGCACTGGTCGACTACAACAACAAAGAAGAGTAACAAGTTGCAATGGCCACGTTCGCTCCGCCGCCGTACTTCCACAGAGAATATTAGGTCATTCGAAATTATGGTATAAACACTCAAAATAACCCCGATAGACTGCCGTCGTATTTTATTTGCTTTGGGTGCACTGTGGAATGTTTAAGTGCGTTTGGTAGTGGATGTTACCGGTAGAATGAATATTCTTTGTGCAATCACGAACACACTCTTGATATGTGGACATTTTATTTAAGTACATTTTCATAAGAAAATAGTGTGGCAGGCTTATACAATGCTGTACAATCTGCATGTAGATGCAAGTTGAAAGTGTATATATTAGGTCCTGAAAGCTTACGCCATTGTAGAAAACTTCAGGGGAAAAAAGAAAAGTCAAACGCCAGTCACAACATACTGCAACGGACAAAAGGTGAGGCGAAGTACAAAAACTTAGGAAACGTGCCACACTATCCAGTAGTGAGGCATGGAAGCATTAAATGGTACCATTTAAGATATCTACGGTCATTTTTATAAGCCACAGAACACTGGAGATAAAACACGACAACTTAAGTCGAACATAAGAAGAAAAAAAAAGGCAAATAACATAAAAAATCCTATCATTCTGAAATGAACACTGCTGGTGCTTAAGATGAGTTTCTGTTCAAAGATCAAGTTCCAGAAGCACCCGGCAAAATATGCAGGTAAGGAAGCCTAAGGCTACAGGTCATCTTAGTTTCCTTTGACAACCCCTCGTTCTAAACTGAAAACAGTGCTGTGGCTTCGTTTAACAGGTACATACAAATGTTAGAGCCTCCATCCTTTAAAGAGAACCAAATTCAATCTCCAGTCGAGGTGCAGAGGACATAGGAGCCCTGGAGCTGGAAACTAGCAGGCCTGCATCAGGACTGGCTGCAGAGATTCCACTGTGGCTGCATAGATCCTGAACCATAGAACTCAGAATGACAGGAAAGACCCCTAGATACCCCTTTGTACATGACGTACATTCTAGAGTGTCTGTGCTACTAAAGAACAGTCCTATACTGGTGATATACATTATGGATACAGGACAGTACAGTGCTTTTTCTCTATTGGCTGGGGGTGGGATCCAAAATAGGGGTTTCAAGGGTTGCCATTGCTTGGTCTGTAGTAAGCACAAGAACAGAAAAATCTGGCAGCATGTTCATGGGGTGTGTACAAACTGTTGATACCAAAAAAACCTCAACCGGATTAATCAAAGTGTATGTACAACAAAAATATTAAATCCCACAACTATACAAATGAAAAGACCTTTTAATAACCCCATTGTATCCACTCACATCATTTCCTTGCATAAAATCCTGCACCCGACCCTTTCAAAAAATGTCATCAACCCCACCCTTTACTCACACACAAAGGGGAAAAAAAAGGTTCAACAAAACGGCAACAAAGTAAACCAGACCCTGAAAATAGAGGTATTTACACCCTGCACAGGAGAAAGGCTTGATTTAGTCACCTGTAAAAATTCAACTTAGATTGTGTTTCATCATGGGTTCAATTCTCACCATTCTTCCCTACACATTTAAAGAGGACTCCCTGTAACCTAAAATGTACACTGCCTGGTTTGCTTCCTTTTACTGACTTGTACCATTTGTTACATAGTTTACAGAGAATATGAAAACAAGGCTAATTCGTAACTTATAATTCCTGTCAGAGATGCCCGCCATCTCAGGATGACTTTGTTATGGGATACTGTTAACACATTCCAAATTCTAATATTCATAATATTACATTACCTGTAGTATAATGCATTTCAAATTCAGTATCAAAGGGACGAATAAAAACCGGGACAGTAGAGTGCCCCCTGTCTGCCGAGCAAAGTTCAGCACAGTGCTTACTTGAAGTAGTGCATGTGGATGTTGTCCAGGTTATGAAGCATTCAGAAGCTCCAAATAGTATTATTAAAAGCCAGAAAAGTAGGACTGTCATTATTCTTTTCCAAATGAATAGTCCTACAATTAATTCAGTGTCTTGGTATATATCAATTTCACATAATCCCTTTATCTGCATTACATATAGAATTTAAAAAATTTGACAAGCTTTCTTTTTATGCCAAGACACCTTCAAAATTGTTTGAATGCCCTTCTATGGGTTGAGTATATTTTTGTCAGTTCAATTCTGAGGAAGAAGTTGCTCCAGGTTGCACGAGAGGTTAAAGGTCAGGGAAACGGCTTGGGTCCTCTTTGTAATCGTTAGGGATGGTGAAGATGGACTCCTCAAACTCATCGTAGCGAAACTCCTGAAATGTCACCGTCGCTGTAATGGTTGGAAACACAGGGATGTCTGGAAGAGGAAAACTGATATAAGAATTTATGGAAACCATAAACCCCACACCATCTTTGACAAAACTTTAGATTTTTTCGTGCATCACATACCAAACGTGCCATTATGAAATGAATGATTACTGAACGAGAACCATTTCTTATTGGGAATCATTTTATCATCTTTCGAGAAAACAACACCGTGGTGATTTAATGTTGAAACTACACAAACATTAAACTTCTTTTTTTATTTTTTATTACACACTTACCAAGTTTGACTGGAAATCCTGGTGGAAGTTTCATTTGAACAAATTCTCTGAGTTTGTTAAAGTGCTTGAAGGGTGCAATCACTTCTAATACATTTAATAACCTGGAAAAGAAATGTTTTGAAAATAATTAATTGACTACTTCACACCATAGACGTCATCTGATTTCAAAGCCAATGAACAGGTCTGTGGAGAAAGGTATCCAGAGGAGACACTTACGACTCAATGCCCAGGGGGAAGTCCTGGCTCATGGCTACAGTTGCTTTGAAGTTCTTTTTGCTCTCTTTACATAGCAGTTCTCTCCCAAGATGTGGTGCCCTGCAAGTACACACACACATGCACACAAAGTGTAATGCAAGACTGAGCACTGGGCTCCATCCTTGTACCTCCCAAATAGAGGGAATCGAGGCAATTGGTGGCAAATAAACAGATGTGTACATTATGTCACCTTCCAGTGACTCCAGCATGTCATACCTTCCTTTCACATAGGAGACTACCACAGTGGCAGAAAGGGGACAGAGAAGCGTTGAGAGGGCTGAGCTAGGGCGGCAGTGTAGTATAATGGTTAAAGAACTGGCCTTGTAACCGGACGGTTGCAGGTTCGATTCCGAAGCAGGACATTGCCGTTGTACCCTTGAGCAAGGTACTTAACCTGAAATACTTCAGTGTATATCCAGCTGTATAAATGGATAATTTGTAAAAAATGCTAAAAAGTTGTGTAAGTCGCTCTGGAAAAGAGCGTCTGCTAAATACCCGTAATGTAATAATGAAAGCTAAGATAGCTTCTCCTTCAGGGAATAGCTAAATTATGCTGTGAAAATGGCAGTGTAGTATAATGGTTAAGGAACTGGCCTTGTAACCGAAAGGTTGCAGGTTCGATTCCCAGGTAGGACACTGCCGTTGTACCCTTGAGCAAGGTACTTAACCTGAATCGCTTCAGTATATATCCAGCTGTATAAATGGATAATATGTAAAAAAAAAAAAAAATGCTAAAAAGTTGTGTAAGTCGCTCTGGATAAGAGCGTCTGCTTTTAAAAAAAAAAAAAAAAAAACAGAGCCCATCTGCAGAGATTGCTAGGCCGCAGTGTGCCAATCTTAACTATCAGCAGAAATGACGCCGGAACAGAAGAGTGCAGGGCTGTGCCAGCCCATGGCAACTGCCAGTCGATTTCACATCCAAGCTAACTGGAAGTTGATGACAGAAACCAAGCTAAAGCCAGGAGATGGTTCTTGACCCCGCACACACTAGGCAGTTAGATATTTAAATGCAGGAAGAGGCGCAGCCTCAGGTGTACTTACTTGCCGTTCTCGGCGGTGATGTACTCCTCCCAGGTGATGGTGCCGGGCGAGGGAGCGGTGAGGGACTGTCGCCTCACCGGCTGAAATGGGAGAAAGAGACATTCAGGACACATCAAGTACCAACAATGGACACATACGTGAATGGACATGTACACACATGCAGTTGTGCACATATGCAGTCACCCACACATGCGCAGGCCCATCTGCCAAGATGACATACAATTACATAATATTTACACAAATGTATCACATTATATTTCCTAGAATTGTTACGCAGTACCAAGTACAGAATGCACGGTGAGATGCATGAGCAGTATAGGAAATATGCTATGTCAAGCAGGATTTTACTGCCTTTTAGGGCCGTCGACTGGGACAAAAATGTATTTTCAACATTGCATTCCAAAATCGATTATATTTCAATATTTATTGTAAAATGTTTTAAATTGAAAATCTGACTGGCTAATGCACCATAAAAAGGGCCAATCAAAAGAAAAAGTGTTTTCAGCGTACACATGATAGAAAGTTACAAATTCAAAGCATTTCAAACGTTAATTTTCGCAAAAAACCTTTATATCATATTCAAGGAATATTATATATTTTTAATACAAATCGGACAGCCGTACTCCCTTTGTCCAAATAGAGGGTAAAATCACAAGCCGCTGTTAATTCACTCTTGTTCCCACTAGAGGGCATCAGTGCAATGTAAATTCTGAGTTTAGCAACCATGCTTATTTTCATGAAGCGGTCTCTGTGAAATACAGGGCTGAAATTGTGCAAAACACATTACATTCCATTTACAAAAGAATTAGGTGGCATTTTTGGTCTGAGTCATCTGAATAATTCCATCTTTCTTTGAGGCAGTCTACCTGTGCACTACGCAGACATTAGGCAGCCTGAACCTAGGCCTAACAGATTAAATTTAAAACATTACAAACAGTGTGCATGTGAATGTGAAGGATTAAAAACTGTGCACTTTTGTTCCAAATTGTTCATTCAGATCCAAGTGCTAACGTATCAGGTTTTGTGCAGTTGGGAGTTTAATTGGGTTATTCAACTTTCTCCTTCAAAGTTTAAATGATTTAACAATTTTCTCAGGACATTCTTGACATGAACCACTATAAATAATACTTTACATTGAACAGCACCACTCCAGCCTTTTAGTAAATGTTTTATAGCCATTTGCTGCGTTATACCAAAATGTGTAGGCTATGTCTGTTTTGGATACTTGGGGATATATTGTGGAAGGGCATAATTTTTTTCCCTGTCAGACACCAGGCTTTAATCTGGTAATGGTGTTGACTAAGTGGTGAAGGCCATTCCTGTTATGATGAGGTAGAGTAAACAGGAGCTCGGCTCTCTGATTCCTGGCATGCCACCCTGTCATCCGCCTCAACAACAGGGGCTTAAACTTCATCCACTGAGTCAACAATTCGAGCCCATGACTTAAAAGCCCCGGCTACTGCATACACCGCCAGCCTGACGACCCCCAATTCTGTTTTGGCCGGAATGCACCCACAACATATGAGTGTGAAGCCCCAGATGCCCACGTTTCCATGACAAACTTGAGAAACTTCGCACAGCAGAAGTATGGCGCACATGCAAATGCTCTTAAAATGCACATTTACACGTGGGCCATACTTCTGAATGACTCATGATAAAATGTCAACTACTTCTGCAGAACAGAATTAACTTTTGATTAAAGACAAAATACGGCACGCTAACACAACAATGGCTTCTGAGTACTGGCAAACAACTCGGCCCTCCTCCCCCATAACTGAGCACAGTAAAACCTCCCTGACCAGATGTTTGATTGCAAACACCTGAACAGACTGGGGCGTAGGGAGGAGACGGCTGCTGTCTGAAATGCCTGCGGGGTTTGTGATGTTAAGGCACACGTGGCGATAGGGGAGGTGACCTCAACAAACAAACTAGGACTTCAGAGGGTGTGGCGTCGTATTCATCACACAAATAAAGACACAAGACACAAACAAAATACAACCCTTGAGAGACAACCCTATTTGTTAATAAACCGTGCAGATGTGGTTTGTATAAAAAACCTAAAATGAGCACAAGACCTGATATATTTTGCTCGTCATGCATGTCACAGTGGGTAGGCTAGGCTGGAGATACTGTGGGATGTCGCAGTACTGTGAATGGAACAGTGTGCTTTGACTGGGCCTACCCTTGAGTTCCACTAGATGCAAATTAAAGGTTGTATCAGCGATTTTGGGTCGAAACATAAATGATCACATTCATCTGATTTTTCCTCACGATCCGCTAGCTGCCCGTCTCTGTAGGCAGCCTATGCTCCGAGATCGTACACAAAAACAAATGGTACTACCAACCACTCAAAACCAAAATAAACAGTATTCCAACCAATCACCGACAAGGGGTGGGTGATACTAATACGCTAATACTCTTATCTCGCTGAAATCTTGACGGATTTACAAACGGTTTGGTTTCTTACAAACGTTATTAACGTGGTTATAATTCTGGATGCTTGAACACTATTTTTTAAAACATAACATAATTGGCTCTGAGCTGGAGCTGGCTCTGTTTGTTTGGGATTTCGCTTCAGAAGTGACGTCACCCAAAATCGCTGATACAACCTTTAAAGAAAACAGGTTCTTCAGACTGTGGCCAGCCAGCTGGGGTTTTCTATACTAAACACTGGCACCAGTCCGGGGCTCACAGCCCAAGCAGAAACCGTTTGGTAGTCAAATCCTATGCCTTAATGAGCATAATCTTTTGGCACCTCCAGCTGGAGGAGATCCAAAATGAACCAGTAGGGAGACCAGATGCAGTACTGAAAGACTACACAGCACGTCTGTCCACAAACACCAAGGCTACAACTGAAATGCTGCAACAGACAGGAGGAAAGGTCTATAACCGGTCCATGTAAAGCAACTGTCGACATAACATTTGGAAAAGCAATGTGTTGTTTTGATTGACCTCGTAAAACCTGGCAGTAATTCTTCACACAGGTCTACTCAAGATCTGAACTCCTTCTTTAGATCTGAACAGGACCTGCTATGGGATTCATGAGTGGGGATGGGATATTCCAACATGACCCTGTAGGTTCCCTGCTAAGATCAGTAATCTTGATAAGGATTCAAAGCATAATTAGTGAACGCGGGAACTAAAATGCTGGCATATAAAGCTGAATTATGATAGATTCCTCCCATTCGGAGTCATAACTCAGTGTTATTAACAAGAGTGAATGAATGAATGCAAGTCAGTATGAATAATAAAAAATAACTATCTGTATGCCACAGCAATGAAAGTCAATGTATCTATCATTTTTCAGACCAATGACCAGCCATGGACGAAATTTAACATACACTTTTCCCCATTGGTTACCTCTCATTTTGCTGTATTTTAAGGCCAAATTAAAATATATTTAAATATTACAAGCAACTCTCTATAATGTGAAAATGAAATATAGTATTTTATGTGCTTTAAATAATTCCAAGAGATAAATCTATAGCAGAAAAGACACAGAATTAAATATATTTGCAAGTAATACTGTGGCCTGCAGTTTGCATCTCCTTTCAATGGACTAGTAAAACAGGCTAGAGTAAGAAGCACATCTTTTATGGACTAAATAGATCCAGGTCAGGGACTCTCTCCTGTAACCTTGGGAATCGTGGGAATTGACCCGCAGCACGTAAATCAGTCTACCAGCGAGCCTGCCTGAATTGTTCAGGACACTTGCCCTGTGAACACCTCTCCACATCTGAGACAAGCAAGTAACCAGAAGTAAGCAAATGCCGGGAAGAAGATGTGGTTGTGGTGTTGTACGAGGAGGAACTGAAAATAGGTTTGCGTCGCCAAGGCTCACCTCAAAGGTCTGTTCGATGAGGTTTCCCCCTTTGCTCAGGCTCTCCATAATGGCCTTGTTCCTCAAGATGTCCTCCTCGCTCAAGTGCTCTCGCCGCTTCCTGGACTCTAGCACCAGGCCGTTCACAGAGTAGAAATCCGCCAGGAAATTCCCAACTCTCTCCTGCAGCGGAATTGCCCAGAGCCACAGTGACCATATCTTAATACTCAGAGCTACAGCACACAGAAGATACGTTGAGAACGCAGGACTATATATGGAAGAGGTCTGCGTGCTGTTGTAGGTGCAATTGTTCCATTGACTTCAGGAAAATAGATTTCAATAAAATAATTTGGAGCTCAATTGTGGCAGAACATTTTGCCAGGATGGTATTGTTTTTTTTGACAATGTCTTCTTTTGTCTTCCGTGAGGGTCATTAGTAAGGCAAAGTGCCACATTATAGATAGTTAGAATTTTAAACTTCAATACCCTGATGTTTACCATTAGCCTACCTCCTTAAGTTCCCATGTATATGTAAGTCGCATGTGAATATTCCTATAAAAAGGTATACTTAATTGTTATTATTTATATTGAAACTGCCAACAGAAGAACTCTTCCCCATGTCCATTTCCTAATGTAAGTCAATGATGGAATTCTGCACTTTTGCCCCTCAAACTCAAGCCCTGAAACTGACAAACATTAAAGGAGAATTTTATCCAGGAGAACCAAAACACCAACCGTCTTGTCTTCCCTGAACAGCCAACCGGTCTGGGCTCTGGAGAAGGATATGGATTTGGTGGAGAGCGTGGCAGAATAAATATCGCTACTCATTAAAATGTCCACCTCTTCCTCCGTCTCCATCTCAGACTCCTGAAATATAAATAGCTGAATTTGTATGCAGCCAAGGAACCAGGCCAAATGGCAAACATCATGCGAGCTCCACATAACAGCCCACATATTCAGTGCTTCTGAGCTGACTGTCAGCCCACTAGACAGGGAATATCACAGGGTTTGTTTCCAGGAAACATGGAAATTATGAGCAATATCTACCATGATCTAGGCTTTGCCATCATCTCATGCATATGCTAGGTCTACATTTATAGTATATCAAGTGATCAGCATGCATTTCTGCAACAATCGTATGTTGAAGGAAATGCTGTGCCCAATGTTTTAAAACGCCATATTCATAGTTATACTTGATTAAGAAATGTATTCTATAATAACAATGAGCTTTAAAAGTAGCTGCAAGTAGATGGGCTAGTTTAAAGAAACACAGTACCACACATAAAATGAAAGGTCAAGGTTCATTCAGGTTCATAAAGCAAGTTTGCCCAGATCATGCAGCAATGGACTCTGGGGTGTGGTGGGGCACAACACCGTTATATCTGAACCATGTCACCACCTCTTTAATGCTAATTTCCCTTCTCTTGGCCTTACGTCACTCACAGACATCTCCATTTCCT
Source organism: Synaphobranchus kaupii (assembly GCA_029718625.1). Classification (NCBI taxonomy): domain Eukaryota; kingdom Metazoa; phylum Chordata; class Actinopteri; order Anguilliformes; family Synaphobranchidae; genus Synaphobranchus; species Synaphobranchus kaupii. The sequence goes on along the minus strand of CM056377.1, from coordinate 106,732,117 downwards.
CTCAAACCCAAAGGCCCACCTCGGTCCTGCAATGGCTGCTTTTGTCTGACAACGGCATAGCAACAGGTTTCCTGGTTGCATTCTTTACTGATAAGGAGGTTGTGTGAGGCCCTCTTCTTCAGTGAGAGAGAAGTGAGACACCTCCAATTGAGCATTGGAATGTTAACTCATAGCACATGAAGAGTAAACATACTGTATTGAGATATACACACACACACACACACACACACACACACACACATTAGTATTTTGTGCTGTCAATCAAGTGTTTGTTAGCATGTAAACTTACCATTGATATATATATATATATATATATATATTGGATAATAATACAAAAATAAAGAAGCTCTGGCTTCTTCCATGAAATGGGCCTCTGACTCCTGAATTAACCTTGACCTTTAATTTTATGTGTGGCACTGTGTTTCTTTGAACTAGCACATCTACTTGCAGTTCATTTTAAAGCTCATTGTTATTATAGAATACATTTTCTTAAGTATAAATGTATGAATATGGCGTTTTAAAACATTGGGTTAAACAGCATTTCCTTCAACACATAAATTGAGAACTCTTAAGAATACTGACGCCGATGATGAAAAATGATGAGGAGCATTTATCCTGCCTTCTTCACTGCCCTCTCCATAGTGATCTGTTGCCACGGATACATACACTTTTTTGATGTCACGCTGAAACAGGCCCTCACCTCATGGTGTATCCTCTGGTACACCTTCTGCTCATTGTCCAGAACCACAAAGGATTCGGAAGGCGTGGCGTCCCCGTTGAAGATGAAGCTGAGGTCCCCACGCTGGCACTTCATGTCCGTGAAGTCGATGAGAGTGGTATCCAGCCTTGAGAACAGGAGACACAGGGGGGAGACTGCTAAAATCACCAATAACCAGAGGGGCCCATCCTCAGTCACAGTGCCTGAGCAACACACTCGGTAAATCACAACTGCTTATAGAGTAAACCAGATAATCAATGTTTAAAGCGATCCTTGTGAGAACATGTACATTCTTAGCCTTGAATATTGACGTACTAATTGTATCCATGGCAGGCAACCATTTATTTGTCTTTTCTTTGCGTGAAAGGTGTCTGGTTTCAGTGAAAAATGGAATGAACACTAACTACAAGTAAGAATAGAAAATAAGCAAAATAGCCTGCTGAACATGATGTAAGAGTGTTGGGGATTTGAGGAGCGGGACTCCTGCAGCAATGTAAATTAAGTTTGGGCAAAAAAATGTCTGTTAGCATTTTACTCTCTGGTGCTCACAAATAATACATTAAAAACCGAGTGCTTATGACATGGTTTGATAACCAGGAACTACATAGGCTCTGGAGAAGGAGAGGCGTGTGTGATGGTTATACACCTTGCATGACTATGAACGGAGAAGCAGCACACTGCCATCACTAGAACTCCACATAACCTGCACAGTACAGCATATATTAATGGAAGAGAAATCTGAGTGAAAGAGGCAATTGTGTTTTCTGCGTAAGTCAGCGGAATAAAACTGAATAAAATAAAATAAAAGAATTATTATAAATAAGTAGGGTCTAAACATTATTATAGACTGTCATTATTTTCTGTGACGTGTCTGTACAAGCAGATGCTGAGCAACCTGCCAATCCTGAGAGAGCAGAGATTTCACACTCTAGTTAACAGCACTCAACTGTAGCCGCACTGGAGTCGGCACTCTAGCCAATAAAACTGTCACGAGTGTCAATTCCACACAGCCTTGCACGCACGGCGTACAAACGCGCTGTATAAAGGCCCTTTGCAACACATGACGAGCACAGCCATCATGTGTTTACCACACATGGATTATCCTCCCATGGCCCTCCGGTTCTCTCTAGTTAATAACAAACACATTGGAGCAAATTATGAACCGACAGTCCCACAAAGAAAAAGTAATTTAAGAAATTAGGCAGAGTCAACATATTGCTGCTGGAATTCATTCACTCTGGCTCATCTGCAGAGGTGTGTGTGTGTGTGTGTGTGTGTGTGTGTGTGTGTGTGTGTGTGTGTGTGTGTGTGTGTGTGTGTGTGTGTGTGTGTGTGTGTGTGTGTGTGTGTGTGTGTGTGTGTGTGTGTGTGTGTGTGTGTGTGTGTGTGTGTGTGTGTGTGTGTGTGTGTGTGTGTGTGTGTGTGTGTGTGTGTGTGTGTGTGTGTGTGTGTGTGTGTGTGTGTGTGTGTGTGTGTGTGTGTGTGTGTGTGTGTGTGTGTGTGTGTGTGTGTGTGTGTGATATTGGCCAGTGGGTGCTTGGATGGAGGTGGAACAGGGGAGGTGCAGAGAGGAAGTGGAGATTTACAGGCCCAGAGGAAATCTGAAGGTAGTCTCCATTTTATAATCCCATTAGTCACCATTTATGCCCCATTCTTCCTCTCTGGGCACATCTTGTAAAATCAGTCAAAATTTTAAAGCTCTTTAAAGATTATCACCAACTCTGAACCAGTATGTAATTGACTAAATATATTTAAAGTCACCAAGATGAATGCATCTCATCTGGCTTTATGAGGCCTGTGCATGTGAAAAGCCTAATGCTGCATAATTCATGAGAATCCTACCTGATGTTGATGCCCTGTTTGTAGATCTTACAAGCGTCTGAAGGCAGCATTCGGGAAAGCAAAGGCACTGTAACGTGAGGAAGAATAAAAGGCAGCTGAGAGATGTTGCACATTCAACAGCCTCAATAAACCAAACATTGTTTGTTTTTACACAGGGGAGGGCTCCAGAGAAAGTACAAATGGCAACAACGCCATAGAGAAATTTTGAAGTAAGTTGAGCTAATTGAGAGCAATGTTAACAAGGGTCCTTTCCTAATTACAAATTGGGTGTGCAGTAAAGTGCACTACACATGTTTGTTTATGATCATATATTGATTCTTGATTTATAGATGACATCTTTGAGCAACTGAAATGGTATGATTCATGTGGAAATGAATGAATCAGTTCATTGGAAGAAAATGATGACATCAGTTAATCGGAAAAAAATTATGACTCACAGTCAAGACGGGAAGCATGTCCAGCATTACAAATTCCAGTGAATTTTGAGCGAAAATGAGCTGTTCCTTCCATTTTTAGATCTAAACGGCTGCTTCTGAGAAGTCAAAATGCTACATATCCTGCATTCAGGCTGCTAAACAACATGTACAGTGCATCCGGAAAGTATTCACAGCGCTTCACTTTTTCCACATTTTGTTCTGTTACAGCCTTATTCCAAAATTGATTATATTCATTTTTTCCCTCAAAATTCTACACACAACACCCCATAATGACAATGTGAAAAAAGTTTTTTTGAGATTTTTGCAAATTTATTAAAAATAAAAAACTAAAATTTCTCATTTACATAAGTATTCATACCCTTTGCTTTAACGTATTTTTAAAGTATCATATTTCATATTTGGTCGCATATCCTTTACATACTGTTATTTCCTGAAGTCTGTGATCATCAACATCAAAAAACTGTCGATATCTTATTTTCAGGTACTGTTACAAGCGATACTATAACCTCTCTGCATTTGAATGGATCTCTATGGAAATTGGGGGGTGAGACTAGATTCAGCTGTAAATTACACTGGTACAGTATGGAACACATGGCTGGCTAAATGGCTGTAAGTTATCAAGGATCTGAGCTATCAAACGAGCCCCAAACCATCACTCTGTTGCCAGATATGGATTAGATGTGGATGGATCACTGCAAGGGTTATTTCTCCGGACTCATTTTCCTATAGAACTCTATGGGGAAAAAAGTCAGGAGAAACAACCCTTAAAAGTATATATAGAGGTTATAGTATCGCTTGTAACAGTACCTGAAAATAAGATATCGACAGTTTTTTGATGTTGATGGTCACAGACTTCAGGAAGTAACAGCATGTAAAGGATATGCAACCAAATATGAAATATAATACTTTAAAAATACGTTAAAGCAAAGGGTATGAATACTTATGTAAATGAGAAATTTTATTTTTTTATTTTTAATAAATTTGCAAAAATCTCAAAAAAACATTTTTCACATTGTCATTATGGGGTGTTGTGTGTAGAATTTTGAGGGAAAAAATGAATTTAATCAATTTTGGAATAAGGCTGTAACAGAACAAAATGTGGAAAAAGTGAAGCGCTGTGAATACTTTCCGGATGCACTGTAGTTTCTGTAAGAACATACTTTATATTCAGCAGCTATGACCTTGATGTCCAAGTCAATGTTTACCATGAGGTGAGATGGTCTTTGTTCTAATGTCTGATGAGCCCTGGCTAGAAAGGCTCTTTGACAGTAGCAGTAAAGTGCTGTCTGTATCTTATGCCACACAGTTGTTTGCTCCTTTTATTGAATAAATCAGTGTCATTTCTAAAACACAGAGAGAGTGATCACTCAGAAACACAGCCATTTAAAATAGCATAAATACACTGCATAAATTACCACATAAGAGTTGACCGAACAATTCTACAAAAGCCACAGGTGGTGGTTAAAGATTTTTTTTAAATCAACTTACAAAATATTTATGAACACATGTCCAGACAGTTCTATAAACAATATCATATGTATTGCCACCAGGGGGAGTATTTTTCAGCCTTTTCCAGGACCACTCCCTCAAACAGATTACGCCAGTATTACAAACATAACCTCTCTCTTTTATCCTATCCAGATCTCTCCTTCAATTTATATTTAAATAGCATTTAGTTCAGAAAAGGGCCAATATAAGTGCAGATTTTGTTTTAGCACAGCACTATGACACCTGATTAAACAAACTAATCATGGTCTTCAATCAGAACTTTGATAAATATAATCTACTATCGTGGTGCTGGGCTAATACAAAAACCTGCACCCACATCGGCTCTTTTCCGTTAAGATTGGCCACCCCTGATTTAGCTCTTTAATGCATCGATGCATACCTTTAGCATTACTCTTAAATACATTGTTAAAACTAGGTTTTTGAAAGTGAAAGTGGCTGTCACAAACATTCATCACCACTGTGCATATAGAAATTGCTTAACCTTAATTTAACCAGGTAAGGGTTAAATAAAATGTATAAGTGCACTTATAAATACTGTAGGAGAGGGAAGAATATTTCACAACACTCTTTAGATTATTTAAGCATATGCATTTTCAAACTCACCCCAGCTTTGAAAATCCCAGTGCAGTTCCAAATAAAAGTCGCCAAGCTATAAATAGGGACAGAAGGTTAATCAATAAACATAACGAGCCAAGAAAATAATAATTTAGCTGTTCAATTGAGCCAACGTGTCTTTTTATTCAATATCCTAAGCAAAATACAACCCGTATGATTTTGGGGTATTGGCCACAGGGGACAGAACTGCGATTAACATGTAAATTTTGTATTCTGTACACTGCATTAGATAGCTTCCAGACTGGCTATCAGGGAGAGTGAAACAGAGGGCAACGGGAGGTCACGGTGGTGGCTTTTCAGATTGTTGGCTGAGGGCGCTCAGTCAGCACATGAGCGCTGCTGCCGCCCTGCGCTCCCTCAGAAGCGGGAGCATGACCTACGCAAAGGGCAGCAGATGTTGCCCCGTCTACGGCGCGGCGACCTCGCGCGGCGGGCGCTCTTCACGGCTTGGCTGCGGGCCGAGGGGTGTCGCCTCACGGCAGGTGCCTCGTGCCTCCCCCCCTCCACAGGGTCACTGGTAAAGGCCAAGTGTCCCCAAGAACCGCAGACAGGCGGCTCTGCATGACAAACCCCTCCCTCCGTAACGCTTGCGTTAGGAGTATGATAATGAGCGCGCGGAAGGGTGGCATTTGTAAAGCTCTCTGGGGGGGGGGGTAGTGCTGGTGTCATGGCGGGGGAGCCGTACCTCTTTCAGAGCTTTCAGCAGCCTGGGCCGCTTGTCTTCCACGCTCTCTCTGGACTGCTGCTTCAGCTTTCTCAACAGCGCCGTGACTAGAGGAGAAACGGAATAAGCATTAGCGGGGGAAGCAGAGCTGAACAGAAGGCCTTCTGAGTGTACATTTTACAAGCCACTTTCACTTAATGTACATTAGACGGAGATAAGGAACCTCCGGCGCTGCACAGTCTAAAGCGATCGCTTCTGCAGTACGCGTTCATACGCAGGGCAGATTCTACTCCTGTCGTAGCATTCTGCACGCAAGCACAGGGAGCGAAGGGCGACACCCGATTCGACAGAAATTCAAATGAATAATGAATTTTGTTTTGCAGCTGTAGGTGGTCATTGTCACAGTAAATGTTTCTACAACTGAAAAGGGAAACCAAGGAAAGAAGTATATACGGCTTTTAGCAGCGCTTTCTCTTTTTTAAAGGAGCAGGGATTAAGAATTACGCTGCTTTCCGTCCTTCCCGAGGAGAAAACAAACTGGACGCATCCACCCATGTTCAGCGTACGGCGTGGAGGTGGAATACGAGCCAAGATCCTTCTCCTACAATGGCTGATCAGTAGCACTAGAAGTCACAGTGAAATATGAACATCAGCTATGAATACTGCACCCAGGTCCAGTCTCTCCACTCTACACTCCAGAACCACATTCTTCTGAGCAGTCAAAACTCTGGAGACTTGGACTAGATTTGGACAAACTAACTTTACAAGCAAGAAAAATCTCTGACATCAAGGGTTTACTTACTCCTGATTTACGAAGACCTTTAGCGTGTGCAAAGCCTTTTAGCACACGCAAAACCAATAACTTGACCAATGATTGGTCAAGGTTTTTTTTTTTGCACCAATCACTGGTTGTGTTATTACATTTACGTGTGCTAAAAGGTTTTACACACGCTAAAGGCCTTAGTAAATCAGGCACTAAATGTCATAATGACCTGCTGCAGGCCATGCCCTTTGCTTTGTGTAAAAGGTATCAGGTCATTTAAGTCCTAGTGGTGACGGCTGTGATCTCACCCCTATTTAAATACAAAACACTGCCTGAAGCTAACCTCTCTACTTCTGTAAAATGCCCTATACATCATGTCACATGATCCTTTCCACATACCCCTCCCGTACCCCTCTCCGAACCGCATTGATCCGAACGGCATATAAATCCTACACAAATCCTTAAAAACCCATAGAAGTGCAGAGTAATGCTTTTGTTAGGCCAGTGCTTTCACACTGAAAGCATATTCATGAGTTTGGAGGCACATCTTAGCGGATGCAATGAAAACCCATAAATAAATATAACGATATGGAGGATGGAAGTGGATGAAGTGGCTCTCCATTTCTTCTAAAATGATTCACGATGAAAGTATAGAATGTGTCCACTGTACCCAAAAGACAAGGCAACAATAACAAGCTTCTGCAGTGTAGAGCACTTTTGGACGAGGATAACCTTTAAATCAAATACCATCTCATAAGGAAGTGATAAAGTCTGCAACCACAGTGTGACCTGGATGTGCTCTGAAAGGCGTGCAAGGTTTTCATTCACTGCATAATACAAGATTAAGATTCTCATCTTATATTCTAAAAGGACCACTTAAGGTAAACACTCAGAGGTGGATGTTATCTATGGCGTTTCAACTTACTTGCAGGCTTGTTTAGTCAATTTTATTCTTTTCGATGTGCGTGTTATTTTAAAATCACTTCAGCATGCACGCTTTAGAACAGTGCTGGTAGATCCCAAATGAGCAAGACAGATGGAGAAAGCAGAAACAAGCAGATGTGCAAGGTCTGCTGGCTGAGTTCTGATGATGATACAATGCAAATTCTTCACATGTAAGTATCTTTGGCTGTCCAAAAAAAAAACATTTATTCAACAACAACAGCAGGAAAAAGTACTTAATAGCCTAGTAATGAATTGAAACAGGGCGAGTTTGAACCTCGGTTTAAAGGGGTTCTTCCAACCATCAATTCATGCCTGCTCTAAAGATCTAATAGGTCACAGAGGACTACACACAGAGATTAACACCTTATGAAGAGAATGTTACATGACATCTTACAAGCTAATAAAATGCAACCGTAACAGATAGGAATGATTAGGCACAACTAGACACTGAAGATAAACCTTTTTTTCCACCTCAAAGTTAAACAAAACCCAAAATATGTATAGTTTAATACTGGTTATGAATGCTTTTTTATTAAACCTTTTCATTTAGATGATTATTTACGTCTTTATATTTTAAATATTTGTGACAAAAAAAAAAAAAAAACTGCCCATGGTGCCACAGGTGGGAGCCGTAGATCTTTTTGTTTCATGTCACCTGAGAAACAGTCGTTTACACACGGAGTTTACACTGTCTGCTAACTGAGCCCACCGATAATAGCATTCTGGCTGGTTAAGACAAAAATGTATGGAAAATTTTTTATTTCACCTGAAAGATGAGCCTTGTAAGCAAAAAAAAATCCTGTAAATCCTGGGTTCATTTTCCTCTGAGTGATTAGGCCCTAGTAATGATGTAGGCCCAAGAATGCGATACCAGGGTTTAAACCCAGGAGTCCCAGGCTCAGACTCAAAGCCACCACAGTTTTCACCCCCCAGAGTCTGGACAGGGAAGTGCTGAGCAGTTGTGTCCCTGAAGGAGACCAGCAGGAGATACTGAATGCAGCGCTTCCCCGAGTAGCGGGAGCCAGAGGCGGGGCTGTGGCGCAGAGTGCTGATGAGGCGCTTGGGAAGGAGTCCACAGCGGGGATTGGGTTGTAAACGAGCCGGCCGCCTCGCTGTTACCGCGGGGACGAGGGATTTAGGGAGATGAGAAGAGACCAGCAAAAACATGGCTGTTTACACCTGGGCGATGGCACGCAGCCTTTTACAATGTCCCTGGCGGGAAAAGAACGGCACGACTTGCATGTCAAATGCAGCAGCTCTATTGCGGAATTGTGAACTTCATGCTTGCATTAAAGAGTAATAAAAAGTGCCTCTTACTTAGAATTTTGCATGAGTGCATGAGAATGGTGGAAAGATATAACCATTTTTCTATTTGCATAAAAGAATTTAAATGTGCCAACATGGGAAATGTCCATGGGAACGACCACACAAACACAGATCAGTCAAAACGGCACAGATGACACTGAAGTTTGACATTTTTTTTCCTGTGTGGTTTCGCTCACTTGTGTGTGTATAGTAAACAGTGGAGCGGTCAACTCTGTTTGATGCGGTTCAGCACTTCCTGTGACGTAGCGCCTGAGACGAGAATGAGATCGCAGTGAGCCTCAGTGCCTGCGAGAGAGGAGGAGAGGGGTCCGGCTGCATGGCGGAGCTGGAGTTCTCACAGTAGGCCTTCGGTTGCTACTGTATACACAGCTTACGTAAACAACAAAACACCATCATTCATTTCTGACCACCTGGAGATTCTGAAAGCCATGCCCTGAATGGAATTATTTTACCTGCCTTTAACACAGTCTTTATCTGGCCTAAGACAGACTCGAGTCAAATGCCTCATCTGAAATACACCAACCCTTAAACACCAGTAATTTTCTGCATATTTACATTTTGGCAAATATTCAGAACAAAATAATTATTTTATATGAATGTAGTTTTTGGTTAGAAACATGTTTGCAGTTTTACCATATCACAGTTTTGCTAAACATAGCAAATAAGTATGTGAATCAGGTCTGGTGTGAAGGTTATGAGGATATTTCACATAAACTGCTTGTGGCTTTAGGCTCTTTAGACAACATCAATGTGGATGTCAAGCTCCACCATCTAGCTGGTTATTCTTGGGGCAGGGACAGCAATCTTCTAAAAACAACTGGCTCAGACACAGGCACCTGATGTTTATTTGTCAAACCTTCGACCTAACTTTCTCAGGCTAAATATCCCTTAGCCCAGAATCCATATTTAGTTAGCATGGAAGTGCTCGCTATCTCTCTCTCTCAGATAGAAGTGTGCCGAGTTAAAGAATAGCTATGTCAACGACTGACTCCCAGTATAGTGTATTATTATTGGCCTCTTGGGTGGGTGTGCCCATTTCCCCTTATATGTTCAGCATTCTGATTGGAGTAGCCTTGCTCCCTGCTGTAAGACAGTGGCAAAAAGCAATCCATCTTCATTACTGGTGCATGTTCTGCGAGTAAAATGAGTGCTATTAAAAAGCTTACTTCAGTCATCTACACAGAACACCCATGGACAAATGTGAGAAATTAGCAAACTCAATTGCAATTGCAATTGATTGATTGCCTTTAATCAAATTCCCCAAATGCACTTGCCCTGCTAAGCATAGTGCAAAATAAAGCCTAATTCACAATCTTTATCTGTAATACTTTCATAATATAATTCACTTTATTGAAAGTGCTTTGCATAAACATTTGAATGGGCCCTTAAATAACTTTGAATCCTGTCCTTGCATTGCACACAACATAAATTCCACCTGTTAACTTTTGTCCTTACTTTAGACTGGTAAGGACATATAGCTAAGCAAGCTACCACAAGAGAAAATTTATCATTTTTGGAAATCAGTGAATATATGAGCAAGAAGCCATCAGCAAGGCCTTCAATATTCGGTGGAAGAATATATACAGGGTGTGACAATATTGGAACAAATTGCAGGTGACAACAAAACAAACAGAAAAGTAGAGGCCAAGTCATTCTGCTCACAACCTTATACCATCTATGCTCACAACACAAGAGAGAGAAGCAGAGATTTGGCGACACTTGTGGTGACTGGTGGTCACAACAGTTCGTTTTCGTACTTCAAATTCCAGAGTTTGATTCTAAATGAAGCTACAGCCCCCAAGCAAAGTGGCATGGTTTACTTGGGCGTGTAGCAGTAGGAGCGCATCGAGTGTTTCATTTTCTTCAAAGATAATCCAGCGTATTTTGGAGAAAGAAGACTGCCTAGAGATGATCAAAAAATTTCGTCTGACACGGTAATATTGAGCAACATTATCGAACCTAATTTTAGGCACTTGCTTCACCGAATTTAACATGCAAGTACCTGTGCATGCGTCATTGAATATTTGGCAGGAATGTCACACCCAACAGCACCAATGAAAAATAGCATATAGAGGAGTAATTACAGAACGCAACTACATTGAATGGATATTGCTACGAAAATGCCAGCATGAAAAGCTATCAAATATGGCATTACTTAACATGGAAAAATTAAGGATTACAGCAAAGCATCTGACCTACAACCACCCCAATCTCTTCAGGGACTTCAAATCCTGACAGTTGTGATAACACATACATACATGACGTGTAGGTTAAAGTATTTTGATGGTTTAACCTACCCTGTATAAATAAAGGTTTAATTCATTTCACATGGGAGTTAATTCAGACCCTTTCCCCAGTGTCATTTGACGAATACAAACTGAACATATTATACCAAGCAAGATTGTCTAGCCAGATCTTGAGTAACATTCTGATTTTTTGAGTCAGATATTTTGTTCATAAAAAGATATGTTAAATTTACATTAAATTTCATGAGAAATTCTTGGTTATCAGTGGTTTACCGTGGTATCGATATCGCTCTCCACTGGGGCAGTCAGAATTCCATCCATCACTGCAATGGAAATGGGTTCATTTGTGCTGCCCAACAGACCCACAGCAAAATGTTGATTCAACAATTGTAAAATAATTGGCGTTTTGTATGGAAATTTTTTAATGCATGTAGCACTTATGTTGTTTTTTTTTTAAGTGCACTGTGGTCAGAACCTGGGCCTGTGCCTTTTAAAACATTGTTTAGGGAAACTAGAGAGCAAAGTTTTTATTGAAAATATAGAATGGTGGCCATGGGGGTCAGGGGATAGTACACTACGTGGTTGTTTTGGCTGTACACAAAATTTCACTGTGTGATTTTTTCAAATATTCACAGCATCTACCACATATTACAGTCACACTGTAGGCCAGCTTACTGCAACTGGCTTCATTCTCCACCCTCTTTTAGAAGCAGCATCTTCATATACTGGTATTAAGCCGTGGGAAACAGAACTATTTGAAACTATAGCTGGGATTAATTAACATCTTCAAAGGGAAAATGCTGCTTCAAAGGGAAAAAGCAGTGTTAATAATGCAGACTGTAATGAGACAAGTCTGCAAGTTAACAACCTTCTGTAGGCACCTCTGTACCATAGGCCTTTAAAATAATTCTTTGCTTGTTGGCTGCTGGCTTCGTTGGTCCATAATTGAAAGCAACGTTCAAGCATGTTTTATCTTGCCAAGGCATGCATGTATGATGAAAAGAGAAGGAGAAGTAACTTTCGAAAGTTTGGGTGGAAAAACTAAAAATACTAAGCTAAATATTTAAAAGGCAATTATTAATGTCACAGTCAACAATGTTTCCTCAAATGTATTTGAGTGCGTTTAATAAATCCTGTTTTCTGGATTGCAACAGCAGTATTTTTCAGGGTGATTATGAGAAAGCCGGCTTATATACCATGTGCCCTTTTAAAGACAGGCATGTACTGCATTACAGTTGCACATATGTACATGTACAATTTATTCTTCCGTACTAAAGTCTGTGACCTCAAGACTCCTTCCCAATAACACAGAATAATCTCATGTCATTATCTCTTCCCCCCTAGAGAGAACAGCCGCACCCCCTATCAAAATGCTTTCATTCAAAGCACAAGAAAAAGGGGACAGCCATTTAAAATCTGCTGGTGAAAACACAGTGGGAGGTGCAAGGCAAGGGCAACACTGTTAGCTGGTAGATTATATAATAAATACCAGGAGCCATCTTTAAAATGCTGACTTATTATTTAGACTAATTATTCCCAAGACACCTGCTTTCAGAGGGTAAAAAGTAAGAATCCCTTTGCAAAGCTCCATTATCACTGCAGAAACATCTTTACTGACAATAATGTATCATTAATGTGGATAAAAGTGCAAATCACACATCACAACTATTTTCATTTAAAATTCAGAGAAAATGCTCCACGTTTTCTCCTAATTGGAATCACTAGTTAGTAGTTATACTGTGCTCTCTGATCACGACCACACCCATGCAGTGGATACCAGAGCTGAATGGCATGGACTCCACTGATACACTTGACTGGAATACCAGGTACTATTTGTCATACTACAAGTCACACAGGGTACAACAGGGGCGATTGAGGGAGAGATGCATCTCTAACTGAAGACAAGCTGGTAGCCTTCTAGGTGCTCGGTAGGTTGCTAGGAATGCTTATGCAGTGGTAATCCAAGAAACCCTGGCCAACGTAAGCCCATCAGTAGGCAAGTTTTTTGTTTTTCTTGAGCTCTCATTTGATATAACTGGCAAGCTAAAGATTCCACTGCATTGCCAAGCTCTTGTTGTTGCCAAGTCCAAGCGTTGGAATGTGAATTAAGTCTTGAGCGTGCACTACATCAAGACAGTGACAGACAGCACATTAGTGACGGCCGATGAAAACGATTCTCATTGGTGTAGGCCATGGATATTCAAATTAACTGAACAATTAGTGCTACTGATTGGCCAGACTGTCTTCACACCTGACTCCCAGGACGGTGAAAAAACAGCAGTTCTTGGACCTCAAGGACTGTGATTTGAATACCTGGGGTGTAGGCTAACACTCTCTGAGAGTAATCTTGTTTTAATAAATCTTTGAAACAACTGATTGCTTCGGGAAAAAACCACAACTTCAGTATTATTATGATTTAATGTTTGAGATATTAAGGTAGCTTGTTAAGGGATATCCTATAACAATTCATTCGTAGTCCTAGCTAGCAAATTTGCATCAGAGAGCTAGATAACTTAAGCAAACTACCGTTAGCCAACTAGCCATCAAGTTAGATTAGCTTGTTTCATATTAATGTGATTTCATATTGGTTGTAATTAGCTAGCGCAGAATAACAGTTATTCATTGGCAATAATCAGATCGATAGCTAGCTAGCCATTCCCAGATCAAAATAATTTAACGTTAAGTCTTCTTGACAGTTCAGCTCCGTTGTCAAATGAGCATTTTAATTGGGTAATTTAAAAGAGTAATTAAAAAAGATTTCAATTTCTTAATTTAAAAGATTTAGGGCCCCCAGACCACCTACCTTTGATTTGAAATTAAGTCTGTAAAATCAAGCAATCGCATTGATTACAGAAAGGAAAGGCCAGTCTGCTTCATATTAAAACAGTCACCCTGCATATTTAGCAAAATGGGGGGGTAACATTTCTAGTGCATCAATACAGCCATCATAAATATACAAATATAGACAAACACGTCGTTCTCCAATTCATTAGCTGCCACATTAATGCTTAACAGACAGCAGCTGAACTCTCACTCACACAAAGCCACTGGTGAGAAAGTGTGCTCTGGTTCTGTCAGATCTGAGGCTCTCAGACGAATCACTTCCATCGGATCTGGGCTTTGATTAGGAATTTCCCCGCCAGAAAATCCTCAAAGCTACAGCGCGGTTGCAGCCATCCGAGCCTTCGGAGGCTGGGCTTTGCCCCCAAGGGAACCCAGTTAGTCAAGGAAAAATGACACACGGCTGCACACTGCACCGCAGATCAATATTGAACTTAACGTCATATTGATCTTAATGTCAATACAACTTCAGACACAGATCAAGGACGTAATGATCCATTTGATTACACCGTACAATGTTCAAGAGGCCTGTGGAGATTTTCTCGGCTATATCATTGAATATGCCGGGTTAGTTTCCCTCTTTGCTGAGCTCAGTGTGTGAGCGGTAGAGGCGGCTTCCCGTGAGGATTCCGCTGCACTGACACGGTTGGTGAGGGGGGGGAGAAACTCCACTCTGTCGCAGCCCTATCACGATGGAGCACACAGCCCTGACGGGCATTCAGCAGAGCAGCGTGGAGCACACAGCCCTGACGGGCATTCAGCAGAGCAGCGTGGAGCACACAGCCCTGACGGGCATTCAGCAGAGCAGCGTGGAGCACACAGCCCTGACGGGCATTCAGCAGAGCAGCGTGGAGCACACAGCCCTGACGGGCATTCAGCAGAGCAGCGTGGAGCACACAGCCCTGATGGGCATTCAGCAGAGTAGCGTGGAGCACACAGCCCTGACGGGCATTCAGCAGAGTAGCGTGGAGCACACAGCCCTGACGGGCATTCAGCAGAGCAGCGTGGAGCACACAGCCCTGACGGGCATTCAGCAGAGCAGCGGAGCGACATCAAATGAATTCAGGGAAGGGAGGCTTCAAAAAACGAACGTGGCAAACGTGCGCTTCCTTTACCCCCGGGGGCTCTCCGCGGAGTGGAATCAACCACTGCCGTACAACTGCCAAAACCTTAACCAAAACCAGAGTCCGTATCGTAAATGCCGAGCCGGGTTTTAACCGAGGCGGCGTGGGAGATGTAATTTTCTCGGTCGAACAATAGCGCTGTTCAGAGGTCCGTTCTGTGCAATGCTGCGATTGGTTGAGATTGAAACGTTGCTTTCCCGCTTCAAAATGTCACATACAACAAGGACGCCGACCTAAGATGCTCGTCTCATGCTATACCCTCCATTTGAACCCAGCTGGAAGCATACGGGCTCCCATGAGACGGGCAGAGAATAACAGCCTAAGGGGGCAGGGCTGACAGCTTCACGTATACAGATCACTGATGATCCTGCGCTGCCGAGCAGCGCGGCAGTCATTATATGAACATTATAACTGGGATATTTCACCACCAAACAACTGAAATGCTGACAGACGTACAATGCAGAAATCTGCTAACGTCCACTGTGATCCCTCGGAGTCCCAAACCGAGTGGGACCAATGGTGACGTTAGGCATTCAGGTCTGTGCGTTCGGAAATCCTCAAAAACCGACAACTGTAAAATGCAAGTAATGGAAGCTTTAAGATGGTGGCGCTGACAAATGTCCAAAGCCCCCTGTGTGCTGTGCAGTGTATTTCGTCCTTCCTCTTGCTGGACAGAGGTCAAATGACAGTCTCTCACACCCTGCCTGCTTGCACTTTTTTGCTGGGAAGGCGCTGGTAGTAGGCTCAATCTCAGAGGAGGTATAGGCCTATAGGTTTGCTCAATACTTCTGGCAAAGCAAAAAGTTAATATCGACTGACACCCCGGAGAGGCCTTGCTTCTGCAGCAATAGAGAAGTTCTAATCCTAAAATGGACTCGGACGACACAACATCTCAAAGTATCATAAACAACATGACAAACAAGTCTAAAACAAGGAAAAGGCAAAAGGGTTTTAGAAGGTGGAAATTAGGAGCTACGGTGAATTGGAAGACCAATCGAAGAAAAAATGAAAGCCTGTGACAGCAGAAAGAAAGGCGGAATCATAAATGCAAGTAATACATATCACAGGAAACTACTGTGATATGTGATGTTAAGGAAGGGAAAAAAGATCGTTTTGATAGATAACACAGGCTCTGGACAGAAGTGCTGACCTTGTGTATGTTTATGAAATACTAAACTCAACTTCAGCCACTTGGACCCTCTACACCACGGGTCTTCAACCTTATGCCGCAAGGGCCGGTGTAGGTGCGGGCTTTTGTTCCAACCAAGCAGTGACACACCTGATTCTACTAATCAAGGTCCTTAGCAAAGACTCTAGTGATTGATTAGTAGATTCAGGTGTGTAACTGCTTGGTTGGAACAAAAGCCTGCACCTACACCGGCCCTTGCGGGATAAGATTGAAGACCCCTGCTCTACACTGTACAAATATCATGATCTGCATCTTGATAAAAAAAAATTAAAAAAAAACATTTGCAAGACACAGTTATAGTCAGATGGCAAATTTGATATTAAGGAAGTTTGAATGCAAGGTGAAATGATGTGTTAGTATGTTGTGAAATTTTGAGGAAAATAAATGTTTTTTTATAGATATTCTTTTCGCATCAGTTTCCAACAGTTATACAGTCTATACAAAAAATTAAACCTTAATTAAAAAATGCAACCTTGCACTGCAAATATTGGAACATTGGTAACATTTCTTAATTACAAATGTTAAACAATTCCAAATCACGATGCACATTTGATAATAAACAACCACAAGCAAGATAAATGTCAACTTGACTACAACCTTTTTTAAGACTTAATTTCACAACGCAACCTTTCATTACAAAGAACCACAACTTATCAAAGTTTAAGAATTAAATACATGTACTGGTAATAAATTCACTTCTCTTGCGCACTTTTTGTAGGTATATTCGGCATATTCCTACATGGTGTTTATTTCCCCAACTGACAGAAAATGTGCCATATTTATAATTAAATTGCTAAATCTTCGTGGCAGCCACCCCCCTATTCTGGCGCTACGTTAACACAGCCGAGAAGAAACGCGGGGTAAACGCATCGCGGAACGAGGCAGGAAACAAACACAGATGTGTGATTGGACATCATACAGTCATATGAACTTGGCTGACAAGGAGGGAACACTGGCCAAAAACTGACTGACGTTCAATTCATTATGTCTCCAATTCATCACTCTTCATTTAGCAGTCCCTCGTCAATAGCCTTTGAAGCCTTTCCCACTGGCTTTTACTGCTCATCCTCAATTACATTTAATGACAGGACCACTGTCCTCAATGGGCTCATAATGTTAAAGCCATTGTGCAGGAAGAGCATTTGTCTGACAAGGGATTTCTGAAATTTTATTTCATTAACTTGATATTGTAAGAAGTAAGAACCAACAACTCTCCCCTTCTAGGTGTCAAACCAATGCCTTATCTCAAAAGCTGACAAGCAGACTCGTGAAATGAATTCCAAAATATAATTCTATTTTTAATACAATTGATCAATATCCATCTATAATGCAGTGCTACATCCAGAACAAAAATGTCAAGAGAGTCGTTTTAAAATATGGGAAGCTCTGCAAGCTCACGAGCCACTGTAAGCTTGGCTGCTAACTGCAGGCTGCTCAACATTACAGACCATTTTAACTGCAGAACAGATCAGCTCTTACTTAATATTCGGGACGCATGAAGACTGCAGCGTTAACTTATTACTAAACAGTAAATTGCATCAGACACACATGATTTCCTTGTACATGTGGCATATAAGGAGACACGATGATTCAAGTCTCGGTCCCTTGGAGATTATATGCAAAATACTTTTTTCTGCTGCAGACCTACAGTCTAACAATATAAAGCAAAATACTTCCTCACCAAATCCTGCCATTCAGAAACTCACTTTACATTCCTTCCACACCATTGGGTGATTTTCACAGGCTTTAACAGTACAATTGCATTCCAGTCTAGTCAATGGTGCCCTCTACACAGTCCCCGCTGTAACCACGTGACCTTTCCCCTTCTGCTCTATCACATAACTCGGTGGGATTTTGATCTTGCTACTTGGCGATTTCTATTCTAATCAAGCCAGATGGAGGCCATGCTGAAAATGAGCGCAAGCTGAGAAATTGCGGTGTGGCAGCAGGAGGCAGCATTGATTGCCGCAGGTGAACCGCGGTTTTGGAGACGCGTCGATCACAGGGAGAGGAATTTTGACGTCTTAGAGATCTGGAGCAGCGTGTGGTGCGAACAGAGCTACGGGACAAGCGTTCCCACAGGTGCGCCGGTCACCTATCGCAAGGCTTTGGGAAACATAAAGGCTGCCGTTTAACTGAGGTCAGTCCCTATGTGCCTTGGACCCTTTCTCCATTTACACTGCTCTAACGGGCACTGGAAGACATGGTCTGACCCGTACACTCCAGGGCCCATCACACAAACCCCTGACTCTTTCCTCCCGCCGCAGAGACGAGATCGAGCGGACATTTTAGAATGAAACATCTGGCTTCGGAAACACTCGGCGACATCAAAGACGGGCGCTGCGCAGGGCGGGGGAAAGATCGCAAGGCCGTAACGCGAGACTCAAAGCAAAAACATTTGTAAGGCTGACGTGACATCTTCCGCAGATCCCGAGGCTCGGAGCCACGTAGAGTAGGCTACAATTTTGGGAGTGGCGGGCGAAGAACGTCTCAGCATTTCAAAAGGAAGTGACACTACTTTTCAGGAGGATTTCTGTTGCCTCCCAAAACGCTTCGAGCCGTTCCATTATTCGCTTGCTTTAAAAACGCAAAAAATAAAACTCTGAGGTGTACGGAGGTCAGCGTGCAGGGCGGGTAAACACGTGGAGCTTTCCTTCCTCTCAGTAAAATCACATCCAAAAGCAAGACCAAATTAGACCAAAGCACTTTCTTGCTTGAGCATTTCAACAACCGATATTTTAAGAGCTTAAAAACCTTCCTTAAAATGGGAGTATTCACCCCGGGAACACAAAGGCGGCCGTTTCAAGTGGGGCACCAACATTGGGGGGGTAGGTAAAATAAGAGAAAGGAAATCAAGAGATCAGAAATAATCACCTCCTGTGACATGCTTAGGGGCTCTCTGAAACGCAGCCAGGCAGTTTGTGAGAGACTGTGTGTGTGTGTGTGTGTGTGTGTCGGGGGCTGAGAGAGAGAGTGAGTGAGAAAGGGAGATTTTTCTTAATGAATTTCCTTTCATGTGAACACAAAAGCCAGAGACCATGGAGGAATTTTCCTTATTTGACAGACAAAGACGAGGACTGGTTACACAAGCAGAAAGGAACGTGGAGGAACGTGCTCTGGCGTTTGGTAATATGGGGTTAAGGGCTAAGAACTACAGTGCAGAGAGAGAGAGAGAGAGAGAGAGAGAGAGAGAGAGGGGGGGGGTTTTGCTTACTCATTTGTCGGTCTCCGTAGCTGATGGCTTCCGCGAGAGGACTCCATCCCTGAGCGTTTTTCACCTTGACTGGGGCATTGTGGGCCAAGAGCAAATGGGCACACTCTGCAGAAAAGAGAGCAAGAGGCCGACACAATAACTAATTTGCTGCTTAGTGGAGCCGGAGATCCTCAGAGACAATGGAACACACTGATTCTATTTAGGCCACACCGTAGGTGGACTACAGAGGTTACATGTTACACAGGGTCAGGTGCAGTAACAACCACTTTATATCACAGATGAGCAGACAGATTCATATCTCGTGATCTGCACTACGGTGCAGTGCAGCGGTTACAACAACGCAATGCAAAAGCCCAAACACAGAATCCACCGCTGTATTCTTACACCCCTACCTCCGGAAGCATCATTTTTGTGAGAACATGACATTCACGTCTTGATTTATGACAACTTTAGGACTAGTCTCACTGGAAATATAATTAATAGATTAAAGACAAACAACAAGTACATTTGCAAATTGTTAGGTTCAAATATGAACGGTTAAAAAAATACTATACTATGAAAGCAAGCTTGAGGTTTTAATAAGTGTGTCACCGGGGTATAGTAGCTAATGAAATGCTCTAATTTGAAATAAAATGGCTTGTACTGTACAGATGCAGTCAGGAAGCATTTCAATAAAACTGAACTCCCCATTTAAATATACTAGGAGTGCTAATTTTAACGCTCATCTGATACCATGGCAATGTCAGAACTATTTCTCTTCTCAAGGGAAGGCATACCTCTCTGGAAGTGTGCTAATTGCTCATTTGTCCCTGAGAGACTGTAATGCTGCCCACAGGCTGGCAGGATATCAACACAAGTCTTTGGACATCCAAGAATATCTAGCTGTGTAGCACAGATTTCCACCGGAGTCAGCACTTTTTACTGCCCTGGTCTTTTTCGTATGATTCAACAAGTTATTTCTTTGTTAGTAACCTAATTATCTTCAGATGTCTTTGTGGTGCGCACCTCTTAAACACGAAGCAGGACAGAATACAGAACGTAAATCAAATCAAAAGGCTAATAGGCTTGACCATAACAAAATGATATACCCAGCATCAAAGGCAGTTAACAGAAATGCTAAGGAGGATACACGTTTAACGTGGAAGTTCATTTTGCAAAAGAATTTTCCCCATGTATGAAGATCCAATACCATAGCATCTTGATTTGTTTTGGGCTTCTAATGGAAGCTAATTATAATTCAAGTGTGCATATTTTATCACTAGTTATTTGTACTCATATAAATAAAAAGATCACTAATGTTGCAACATGGAATCGCCTTCAAACTTAAATGTTTATTCAACATAGTTAGGCCTAACCCTAGCTAGCTAGCTTCTAGTCCACCTCTTATATGGGATATAATATAGTATAAAGTGTAGAATTTCTGGATTGTTCCATGGGATTCAGTTGTTCTTTGTTCAGCACACTGCAGCAGAATTGGGTTCACATGGATAGAAGAAAGACTTCATGACCACATTAAAAAAAGAACAATGAATTAACTCAATTAACTCTGTGTCTGTGATGCATAAGGCCCTCCATACTGATGCAAATACCATATTGCTTCAAAAACATTCACAAAAACGCAATTGAACTGCAAAGCCTCCTAGAGTTTGCACAGATGAGGAGGGATTATACATTTACCAACTACAGCTTGGTAAAATTTCATTTAATTTATACAATTTATTACTCTTGTGCCTTGTGCTCTAAATGTTAAAATCACTCAAATACAATACAAACATAAAAGGAAAACTCAGTATAATTATTATTTTTGGTTACTTCATGCTTAATGTGCTTAAATGTAAGTAGTGAAATGTAAATTTTTTTAATCCATTTTGGCTAAAAAAATGTCTGTTAAATCACTAAATTGTAAATTGCAATGTCCTCTTTTTAAAAACAGAGTGGTAATAGCCAAGTATGTAACATCTACCAGGGTGATGCTCGGCAAGAGCCAATACCAAAATCTTCACCAAGCAGAAGATGATGTGGAGAAGCTGAACACTGAATTGGCCAATTACACTGGGTGATGATTAGAGGGCTGAGAGAACCAGGTTTGCTTTCATCCAACACCCCAGTATTGCCACCCCCAACTTATTGCACAGAACGACGTGGTAACCTTAATGACCACATGGAAATGGGACCTGGACTTAATCTCTTGCCAGAGAGGATTTACTACCATGCCACGGAGGGCAACTATCCCTGAATTTAAATGAATACTCACACCAACGTTAGAGAAGAGACAGGGGGGTACTGCATTGTCTACAAGTGGCCACTTCACATCACAAGTTTATTAGCTAAGTCTAAATCCTGGCACTAAATCAAGTTGAATGAGATTATAAGGACCACTATGGTTTTTAAACGGAAATCAAAGCGGAGTATTCCTTTTGCCCTTTGGTGTTTACCACGTACAATCAGTCTGAAACTTCTCCGTCTCTGGGTCAATACACTAGACTGCTGAGCAAGAGCAAGAGCAAAACCCAGCAAGTGCCTCTACAACAGTTTTATCTGCAGTTACACACGGTCATTACTTGCTCTTAAATGGACCCCGTGCTGTGGGTTCGGTAACAAAAAATGTGATTGTGCTTTGAACTACGACTTGACCTTAGCATACTGCACACCCCACTGCTCTACAAGAACAGAACCCCCTTGTCCAGTAATTGGGATAATTCCTGAAATTAACTGTATTCCACAGAAGGAAAGAAAGTTGTGTTCAAAGTTGTGTGAAGCAAGGCAAGTGTGGAGTAAAAAGGAAGAGCTTTAGTTTACTGGGCATCATGTCAACAGCAGCAAAGGGCCAAACCGGAAACTTCTCTATTGGCATTTTGTAATGCAAAGTATTGGTGTCCAAGGACACTTTCTATTGTTACTGACGAGTTACCGACGCATAGAGGGAAAATGGAGAAGATCCCGAACAACAATTTCCACAGGTCAGTCTCTGACAAGCAGGGCACCATAGGATAGCCTAACTGCCTATGGTTTTAGCCAGAAAATGGTCCTGACACAATGAAAATCCTACTATGCGATCTTTGTTAATTAATTTTATTTTATATGTTTATAAAAGCGTCTGAAATAGCAAGACCCCTGGGATATTAATTGTAATGAGTTCTGATCTCATGAAAATGAGAGTTGTTCTTACATAATTAGTAAGCAAAAGCTTTTAATCCATTACATTACTCCGGTAAGGCCCTGATCATCGATTAACATGTATTAATACATTTTACTTCACATAACAATTTGCTTAATTGAAAACATAAAAAGAGAACATCATTACATAATTCACTGGGCTAAATATTTATTTAATGAAGAGCTGTGTAGAAGTCAACGGGACAGCAGTGCTACGGGTAATATTGCTTTCCAATAGAAAACAGATCATGCAGTGATATACGGGGATGAATACCTGCTTTAGGGTAGGCAGTGGCACTAGGGCTGGGTATTGAACCTCAATACTTTTTGAGCACCGACCGAATCATATCCGTAGCATCGAGTACCGAAAACTGTTAAGTGTATCGAAAAAGTATTCGGCACCAATTTCCAGTACTTTTTGGCTAAAATTTCTAAAATTTCCACATTTTTAGCCCCACCAGAGGGACCTTCTTGTTTTTATTCTTGGATCAGATTTTTCTTGATTTAAATCATAATTTTCTTCATTATATAATGTATTTTATACAGCTGTTTGAGTTGACAACATTAAACACTGAAGCATTTGAGACGTTTTGGCTTTTTTTGTTAAATGAGAAATACATTTTGGGATATTGTTGAACAATGTGTTTACACTCAGCAAAGAAAGGTATTGAAAAAAGTATCAATTTGGCATCGAACACCAGGTATCGGTACCGTTACTGAAAAATTTCAAATAGTACCCAGCCCTAGTAGGCAGACATTTGAATAAAGTGTATAAGCACATATGACATATACAAAAGAGTAATTAGAGTGAGAATCACTGCCCCACAAACACATTTTTTCTTCCCAATTCTCACTAAATCTATTAAATATTTAACGCCTAAGATTAATGTGTTTTGAAAAACGACTTAAACACAAAATTCCTCACACGTACAATAAATCAGTGTCCCTGGAGGTTAATTATAACCTGTCACACGTATTAATTGAATTACATGTGAGGGAATACAGGATTTAATTATTCATTAATAGAATTTTCCTTTTCTTCCATTGTATAGCAATTGCCTTGTATTAATCATCATCATCTTTCCTCTAGAAACATTGCAGTATTCAGTATATTCCTTATATATAAGTACAAATAATTTTTTGGGGCATACATGAATCACTGTTTTGTAAGCCTTTGCATTTGAATGAGGTGCTGTGCTATTTGACTGAACTTAATGTAAATCTGAGAGCTCAATGAAGGGAATCATGCTTGCATGGATTTGCAGCTGTTGACATCAAATGCTATTCCAGAGTCACCTGAACAGCTGTGGAATAGTCTGGATAAGACAGGAAACCAAATGGCCTAGATTTTAAAAATATTAACTCCAGAGCGTAATGATGGTAATGGTGCAGGTTTCAGGTCTGCAAAATCACAATGCTCCAGCCCTTTATGGCAAGTGAAATTTTTTATATTTTCTGTCATGTGGACAGCTGTGATATCTGAACAATCACAGTAGGACAATTTTAAAACATTGCATGGTGTTTTGAAAAAACAAAATGTGCACTGATTGTTTTAATGTCACAAAAGAATCCCACATCCACACTTTATTTAGCATATACCTTAAAGTTCTTTTTACACTTCCACTAACTAGCGTTCAGGTGAAAACCTGAATGGTCTCAACACTGTGGTTGTGTTTACCATTCCTGGCCAGAAGAGCACCGATAAATGCACGTGTTAATGTTAAATAAATATTTCACTCCTCTCTACCTCATTTTGTTTCTTTACACACTTTTCCTACATCATCTTACTTAAAATGCATTATTCAAAATGCAATGGCTTAACCATTTCAAATGACACAACAGCAAACACTGTTTTAGTGTTTTTCTCCCCAATGGGGAGTTTTTACCCGGTTATCTACCCTATTTTCCTACTGTTTCTCTGTACAGCGTCTTTGTAACAGCTCTCTGTAAAAAGCGCTACAAAAATAAAACTGAATTGAATATAAAGTTAAAAGGTAGCACTGCTTTCGCACATTTGTACAAATAGAGAGATTACAGCCGCACTATACACAAGCTTTCACTGGAAACACAGACGCATACACGGCCTGCTAGATTGCACAGAGCCAGTTTAAACACTGGCAGCTCCAGCAAGACAGTGGGTGGCCTTATACTGGCATCCGCAGAAAGCAGAAGCAAACTTTCCAGTAAATGTCCATTTTATTTTACATGATTTATTATGAATTAAATCAAGCTAGAGAAAACCCTCAGCGCAGCAATCAAGAGTAGTTTTCCCTCCAAAACAGCATTTGCTTTCTTCACTTTAAACACGCTCGTGAGTGCAGCGCTTCTCGCCCTCGTTCGATTGACAGCGGCAGTTGGCGGGCACGAGCAGCGCGGCGTAAGGTGAGACGCGGCTCGACTTGAGCCCAGCGCATGCCAAAGACGTCGTAGGCGCTGCATTTGAGCTGCAGCGCTGCAGTGGACACCATTTTAAAAATCAATGGGTTTCAATAAGGCAATGCACCCCAGGTGCACTGCTCTGTTCAGGATCCACTGCACTGAACGCAAGATGGTTTAGCACATTAAACAGCACTTAAAGCCGATATGGCATCATATTATCATCCCACTTATGTTTCTACTGCCCTTTTGCGGCTGTGGTGTACCGATAATTCAGAAGCGATGAATTCCTGTTAAGTTGATTTAGAAGTCATTCTATTTTCCCCATTTTCAATTTCGCAGTGTCTAGGGCAATGCAAAGAAGGCGAATGAGCACACGCTGCTACACATGTCGCCTGTCACGCATTTAATGACAAACATGGCTACTGAAACCGTGTCATTTAGCCACACACGATCAGCCCTGTGGAACCTGTGAGGACGTCGGGCAGCGCAGTCAGAATCTCTGATCAGGAGGCAGTGACAGAGGGGAGACCCCATGTGAAGCCAGAACACTCCGAGTGGCCTGCAGCGCCGCACGCTTTCACATCCACTGCGAACTGCTGCGCGCGTAAACGTGAGGACACGCCGTTTGCCTCTCTGATACGAACTGGCTCATAGAGAATAAAACAGTATTCAGAAGCAAAGTGGTTGCATTTGAGGGAATCTCAGATTACATCAATCATGAGTAAGATGAACGTGAATAAGATATAACAAAATTGACGGAATGGCATTTGCCATACAAAACAACTGTGAACAAATGTGCAAGCTACATAGTTGCGTTTTTGCTTGCCATATAGTTCGGAATAATACGGACTTACAGAGTGCTGTTATTAGTTATACGAGCCTTCGTCCCTTTGAACCATATTCTGTGCCTTCGTTGTGCAATAGACATACAGTGCCCTCCACTATTATTGGCACCCCTGGTAAAGATGAGTAAAAAGGGTTATAAAAAATTAGAAAAATCCAACCTTTATTTGAAGTAAATTTATTATGAGATTTAAAAAAATCCCACATCAAGAAATAATAATTTTTAACAAAACCACGTGTGCCACAATTATTGGCACCCCAGCATTTATATAGAATAAAAGTAATCATTTTTAATATTTGGTCGCATATCCTTTGCATGCCATGAATTCCTGATGTCTGTGACCCAACAACATCAAAAGACTCTTGATATCTTATTTTCTGGTACTCTTACAAGCGATACTATAACGTCTCTGCATTTGAACGGATCTCTATGGGAATTGGGGGGTGGGACTAGATTTAGCCGTAAATTATGCTTTAACAGTACAGAACACATGGTTGGTAAAATGGCTGTAAGTCATCAAGGGTCTGAGTTATCAAACAAGCCTCAAACCATCACTCTGCTGTCAGATATGCAGTA
Source organism: Synaphobranchus kaupii (assembly GCA_029718625.1). Taxonomy (NCBI): domain Eukaryota; kingdom Metazoa; phylum Chordata; class Actinopteri; order Anguilliformes; family Synaphobranchidae; genus Synaphobranchus; species Synaphobranchus kaupii. The sequence continues at coordinate 106,705,729 of CM056377.1, read as the reverse complement.
GATATGGATGGATCACTTTAAGGGTTGTTTCTCCTGACAAATTCTCCTTTTGAACTCTATGGAAAAATAAGTCAGGAGAAGAAACCCTTCAAGTTATTACAAGTCAATAACCGTGAATGGAATGCGAAGCCAACAAAGTAAATGTATCCGCCTCAGCCATCGCTGGAAACATCATATCACACATGGGACAGTGATGACCGTCAGCAAAGAGGCAGAATTTGGGCGAGTGTGATGTTTAAAGGGTAAAAATAGTAAATCAGTCAATGAGCGATTAATACGTTTTCCAAACAGACAGACAGGGTGCCTATATCACTTAATTTATGAAGAACAATATTACAATCTGGATAAAAATACGTGCACGTCTCATGTGAGTGGGCATGCAAAACAGCACAATGTTCTGAAATGCTCTTTAAGAACACAGATGTGCAGTCTTCTCACTTAAAACGCCATGCAAAAATTATATTAATCATCCATTCCATGTTATTGTTATTAATACTGCACTGTAGGCCCATATTTGCTACTACAGGAGCAGCATATTAATATTTTATTAAGCATATTTCCGGTCTACTGAATATTATGCAGGACGGCTGGGATAGAACAAATCACAACAAGGGCAATAGCTAGACTAGCCTTTGTAGAGTGCCGGCTACATTCGACTGACTCCTATGAGTGGGAAAGTGAAAGAATGATGTGTATTTGAACAGGGGGATTTTATCCTCATATAAAAAAAGGAAATAATCAACGGTCACATTTCAGTGCACATTTTAACAACGCAGTTAACAAGAGAATAGTATGAACGCTTATGTTATGAGCCAGAAAGAGGGCAATCAGAGATGAGTTCTCTGAAACTGTAAACGGAGTAATCTATACATCGTAATGGGTCTTCAGTATTCGCATGCCTTTTTGCTGTCCGCAGTAAGCAAATTATTTAAACTATTATAAGGATTTTTTATTATTTTTCTCTTCCCTGTTTCTAAGCTCACAATGCACTGCTCTTTAGACTGAAAAATGTTCTTGAGGTTTTCCACTGTAATGCTTTACTTGACATTCAAAGCCTCATTATTACTTCCGTTTGTTTCACAAACTGTAATATATACCCAAATGGGTACGTGCAATACGGAGCATATTCTGACTGATGCAGAAAGGAGCAGTTCTGAAACTGCCACGTCTGCTATGAAGTTAACCAAATAACGAGAAAGGTATGAGGAAGTAGACGGGAGTGGGTGGATCTAAAGGATTCAAGGGCGCAAAAATATAAATATGCACACTGAATGGTGTTTCAAATGCTGCCTTGAAACACACACACACAGAAAGAGAGAAACAACATAAAATAAAATGTAATCTAAAGACAGAGCCGTATTGAGAGCATTCAACAGAGCTATTTAACATTCACACGGCACTAAATAAAGGAAAAATATATAGATGAAAAGAGATATTATATACAATGCTGCATGCCAACACAGCACAAATGACTGCCTTATCCAGTGGCATAATTACTTGGGAGAGAAGATGCACACTGCAGCTCCATTCAGTAACACACCCAGAGAGTTACTTGTGCAATGTAAGCACTGCAGAGGGAAATACATTGTAGAATGCATATACATGTTTCAATTTAAGGTGCGTCATTATTGTTGGCCAATTTTTATCAAAAAGTCAGTGAAGGGGAAAAATGCTGACTTTTTTTCCCTTTGACTAATTACTTAGGTCAACAGTCTTATTTATTCGCTTCATTTTTGTCACTATCAAAGGCGTCTTTGATAACACTGAGAACATGAATGATATGATTGTCAGTAACTGAAAGTGATCATACATCCACTGTCAGCTTGAGTCTTTGGTGCGTCCACATCACTCGCAACATAAATTGATGTGAATACAAAGCTACTTGGTACATACTTCACAACCTTTTATCCCTTATTTTTCTCCCAATTTGGAATAGTCAATCATATTTGTAAGCTTGCTGCAATACCCTTCGTCAATTGAGGATAGGGCAGACCAGCTTGCGTTTCCTCCAAAGCATTTGCAGCCAGCCACTGTTTAGCTGAGCTGTGGAGGACTTCACCTTTAGCGTAGCTGATCGAACAGAGGAGTGAGTGAGTGAGTCAAATCTTCACTGCTCTCTCCCTGCTTATTTTAAATGGCCCGGTGCTCAGGACTGGCACAGTCAGGATTTCAATCTGGATTGCTGAACACTTCACTGCACTAATGATTTTAGCTGGATATGCCACCTGGGAGGACAGTTTGGCAGTGATCTGATAGCAACAGCAAATCATTTTTGCTGGGTTAAAACTAGAGGAGAGAAATAAAGCATTAGCATTCCCATTAGGAAATTGCCTACAGAATACCCTCCATATTACATTAGAATAATAATGCAATTAGTGCTTTTTGGTAGTTCTTATATGACCCAGAGGAAATAAGCAAATTGACATAAAGAACGTGACATTTAGTTTGTAAATGTATAAAATATAATTGTCATTTTTTTACCAAATCAGCATCTCACTGTCAACTCAAACAAGAACTCACATTATGAAGCCCTTCAGAGAAAAGCTATCAAATCCGTGGGATGGGAACAGACAAACTTAGAGGGTGCAGATGAGATAAAATCATTCTTGAGTAGAAGACTATTAATCCCGGTGCCACATGGCAGGCTGGTGTACACAATTGCAACTGTATCATGATCAGAGTAATGAGGAAGTAATCTGGGAATTATTTTCAAAGTTTTACCACCGCCTCTCTTGCATGCTTATATTCACGAGCGCGTGCACACACACACGCACGCAAGCACACACTCAGCCTTTAACTCACCTTTGTGACCCATCATCACTGCAAGGTGGAGAGGTGTATTTCCTGAAGCAGAGAGAAAAAAGATATATTTTTTCTTCAGTTATATCAGTGTTCAGCCACTAGCAGACAATAAAACCAAGAAAACAGCAAGTACAAATTTTAGATTCACCAATAGAGTCATTTAAAATAATAAACTGCACACCCCACGAATAAGCCCACAGGTGAATATGTACACTAAAAACAAACATCTGGTACTGTAAGAGTGTGTTACCAAAGAAAAAAACACCACAAAATGAACAATCATATTTGTGATCTGCAGTCATGTTTATTATGTGTGTAAATAGACAGACAAATAAAATTTTGTTGGTTTCAGTTCTGCGTTACCATTTGTATTTGTTAGGCTACCATTCTGATCCGTTGATGCTTCAGTGTTTTGAGTTGTGTGTGGCATGCTCAATGTTAAAATTACAGCACGGGAAAAAAGTGACTATGCAGCAAAAAGACCCTGGGGTGGGATTTGGTTTATAAAGACAGCATTGCTTTGCTATGAAACAGAGGCTTTTCTCATAGGGAGACAATAATCCACAGCAGTGTGTGGTCTGAGTTTCCTACGCAGAAGCATTATTTAACTCGGTTCGTTCTCAGGCTTTTGCAAATAATTCACTGTCGGAGAACACCCCAGGCCTGGCAGTCCCACCTACAGCTTTGGCACTACCTGGGAAGTCTTGAGTGGATAAAGACAGATCAAAAGTATAAACTTTTTAAATAGTGATTCAAACCAACTACATAAATAATCCACATCATGTTTTTCCATGCATGAGGGAAAAAACTAATATGTCAACTTAATATAATGAGCACTAATGATGACATCTGAGTTGAGTAACAAAAGGTAACTTAACATGGTACTTGCTATTAGTGATTTGTTTTCAAGATACTGAAGCTCCCATGGAGGTGAAAATAATTAAAATAATTCATAGGTATTTGGTCAAACTTCACAGCTGATTCAGTTTATCTCTATAAAAGAATGATTGCCATGTATATAATGGGGTTTTAAGATTGTTAACTTGACAGACAGCTTCACATCCGGAGAGGAGAAAAAATAAATACCAAAATAAACTGCCCCCATTTATTCTACAGTTTTTAAGAACTATCAGCCTACTACTTGACTGAAAACTGAACAGAATAAATCCGGATTGAGGAACCATTTCTCAATTTAACTTTAGCGTTAATCTCCAAAATGTCAGTTATGTGCAACAAGTAGCTAGGCCTAAATTATATCTGAAATATATAATCATCACTCCCATCTTCTCGGCAATAGCACTTTATGATTAATAATCAAAAATCCTAAATCAATATCAACCTCATAGATACAGATTGGGGAAATGATCATGCATACATAGCAAAATTGCATAGCTCAAGTCCATCCAACAAACATTCTAAACAACCAAAATGTTGTTTCTTACAACTAAACCACTAAAGATTGCAATAACAAACTATCAACAATGTTTGTGTTTTGTTTCATGTAGATCATACAGAACTAAAATAGTCTGTGTTTTATAGTCTTACTTGAAACCAAGTAAGCTTTGATAAAATCCAACGAAATATATTGAGCTACAATTTTAAGAGAATTTTTAATAAGATGCTACAAGTCATATAATTTTAAAGAATTGATTCAATTTGTGATGTCAAGACAAAATCTTTTTAATTCAATAAAATGTGTATATTTTCTACATCGTACCACTGATTTTTCAGAAGAGGGGACAAAGGCATCCAAGCTAGGGTGCACTTGAACTTGGTTGCCTGAAAACATGCCTTCCCTCAATAATGCATCTGTGACCGTATCTATAGTGTTAACATTAATAATAATAACATTAATCTGCCCTTAATCATTTATTGTACAGAATCGCACAATCCCAATTTATCTGTGCATTTAGCTGATGGTAATATCACTACTTTGGTGATTATGAAACCACATCTCAAGTCCTCTGAACATTTTGACATCATTTCAAGAACACAACTTTTTGGCATACTGGAGAATTGCACTACAGCAAGGTCATGGGGTCAAATGACAAGATCACCTATAGGATTCAATATGTGCAATGACAGGTGTACACCCAACAATCTAATGCATGATTATTTTTTAATACTTCATCTAAAAATTGTAAAAATGGTATGTCTACTAGACGGTTACGTATTTGCCTCCATGTACGTTATGTATACGACGGTACGTTGCTAACAAAATTAGTAACTTGGCTGTAATGCAAGACAACAACACGCGAACGTTACCGTTAATTGATGGTTATGACTTGTATGCCTATAACATTAGCAACATTTGATTTAGCTACTCTAGCTGCCAATAACACAAGTCTCCTTACTAGCTAGCGAGCTCGATAAATAAGCATAGGTAACGTTAACTACTACGACTTGGCTGATGTTAGCCAACTTTAGCTAGTAATGACTATAACTAACGTTGACGTTAGTACAACACGGTAGCGTTAGCTAGCAAAGTACCCTAGTAGCTCGTAGCATTTTGAAACTAGAAGTGACGCTAACTAGATTGATTTTATTAGTGGTATATGGATGGCATACTTAACTAACATTAACGGCTTACCGTGGACATCTTTCTGAGAGATGTTTTTGGTCCGAATTAGGGATGACAATCGGCGCACGTCTCCTTTAAACACACATTCGTGAACCGGGAAATCTTCCGTGTTACGGATGATGGGGTTCTTGTTGTTATCGTCGATAGTACCAGCTGCTGTGTTTGTGTTAGTGTTAGCATTGATCTGCGATTGTTGATTCTGTTGCTGCTGTGTCGCTGGGGGTTTGACAAGCTTGTGATTGCTAAACATTTTATTTCCTTTGCCTCTAGTCCTCGTCGACGAAGTGAACGTCCCAGCAGCAGCTTCCTCGTCCGGTTCCAGCAAATCCTCATCCTTGCTGGGCTTGTGATCCTTACGCAGCGAGCGGATCTTTTCTCCAGTCATTTTTAAATATACGAACCCTTAAAACACACGAATACAGCTTCCAATGACAATGATCCTTGAAAATGTAAACGTTAACGTTATGCTAATTGTTGTTGGCAATGATGTTGCCGGAGGCAAGTAGTAGAGCGCCTTGGGAATGCTGAGACAATAACAGCAGCCCACAAAACATGAAAACACGCAATCCTTCAAATGAAACATACGGCATAGAAATAAAAAAAGCGTACTATCTCAATGCTCTACAAATCTGCCTCCCCTTTCCTCGTATAACACACAGTCCATCTGTTGGAGGGGACACTGATGTTGCTATATCCTCCAACTCCAGGAAAGACAGAACTGCCATCTTCCATCTCCAATCTCGCGACAGTTCCGTAAACAAGTAGTGGGGTCTGCTATAACGTCACGTTATCGCGAGGCTTTGTTGTGCGCTAAATGCACCCTATCAAAGATGGTTGGAGTGTAATCGTGAAGTGAGTTAGCCTCATAGCCCTAGCTAAGTGTTAGCTAGTTAGCAAAAAAATATTTAGTGCTCAAAACCAAGCCTAGCACCGAAAGCACTGAGAACAGAGGAGTAAATTTGGAGCGATATGTATATTTAAAACTGCCTACTTGTCTGTATCTAGTTAACCTGTGCCATCAACGAGAGCTTGCGTGACAGCAAACTGCAGCAGTTACTAGTACTAGCCTAGGCAGCTAAATTTTCTAGCCTAGCTGTTCCCAATTAGCCTACATCAGTGAGTTAGTTGGCTGAAGCTAGCCAGCATGTTGTGGGCTTATTTTAATTTAACAGCAATTATTGGTATTAGATTGTCTAACTAGCTTTTTTTTTGTTTGTTTAACTCTAACCGGATATATAGGGTATTTCGTCGCACTTCGAATTTATCTCCCTGTGGATCTCCAAGTGGCACACGCGACATACGTCCCAGTCAGGATTTCTGTCTGCCCGCCTCAGTTCAGCATTCCATGGCCCGACATCCCAACCCCCTCTAGTGGCGGTACCACATAATATAACTATATTAACTGTTTTTATTTTTGGGGTGAAGTACTCCAGGGCTAGAAAGGTTATGACACGAAGGACAGTGTGATGTTCTAATGTTCCGAGTTTTAGTTAGTGCTGGAGTAAGACTTGAGTTGATACTATAAACTGACACATCATCTGGAGATGTTCGAAACTGCGGGTATTGGGAGTGTTGTGTGTTCACTAACTGGGGGAGAATTGCAAATGGGGTGGAATGTTAGAGATTTTTAATTTATTTAATTACTTATTTTACTTTTTTCCCTCTTTTCGTTCTGTTGAATCTTTGCAGTAATTATTGTTGGGAATTTGAATCTGGTGTTTATGGTTGGTTGAAAGGAGGATTATTCCTTCAACCCCTGTTCTCTAGAAGCTCCAAGTTTGCACACATGAAAATAATTGCCTCAAAGACACTGTTGCTTTACCATTAGCCTCTACCTGTGAACCATTAAAGTAACTGTCACATTTTCTGGATAAAAATCAGGCTGTGAATCGAAAGGAGACTTGAGGGAAGCTACAGAGAGGCCAACAATCACCCAGGCATCATCCAAACAACCTGAATAACCCGGAGCAAATCTGCCAAGAAGAAAAAATCGTTCCAAAACAATGTGCAAAGCTGGTAGACCCTTATCACAAAAAACTTAAACCTGTTATTGCAGAAAAAAGGTAGCTCTACCAAATTGTAATGTGTGTGTGTGGTTTGATTAGTTATGCAAGCAGTTTTATTTTTATTTTTATATCTTATGACAAAAAACTGTGTTTATTTTGGAAATGTAGTTTGCAAGAAAAATACTGACTGGAAAAAATACGTGTGCCATTTGTAATCCAGAAATAAATAGAAAACTTTCAATGGGCTATATATTGTCTTAGGTCGAATTAATAAAAACAATAAAATCAACGAAAAAGCTGAACAACGATAATTAAGTAACGAAATTGCTACAAAGGCGGTACTATTTATGATTAAACCAACACATTTGTATTGACAAGAGTATAATGGTTTGTATCCTTATACAACCTTTACTCATTTTCATAGGCTATAAATGATTGGCGCCCAACGCAAGCTGAGACAACCTTGAAGCACTGTTGCAACATTAGAAGTTCCTGACGACAACAAAAAGCCTACAACGAGCATGTCATGTGGTAATGCACGCCCCTAATAATGAACCAATGGTGGCGGTCGACAATGTGTACAGATTCGGTGATTGGTGTAAAATGTTGGCCTTGGTGTTACGCGTCTCTACCATATATATAACCAAATTTCGGCAAAATAATCGCAGAAGAAGCTAAATTGCGTACGGTTTATATTCTCAGGGATTCATTGATTCTCACCAGACCTTGACCCACACATGGTCATGGATTCCCGCAAACATGCCGACTGTTTTGATGGATTCCAAGGGGGATTTAAATCCTTCGCGACAGAGGCTATCCACGTGGGTCAAGAACCGGAGCAATGGAAATCTATGGCCGTAGTTCCACCTATTTCGTTGTCCACTACGTTTAAACAATATGGACCTGGAAACCACGCTGTAAGTTGCGTCCAAAATGTATTTAACGGTAGGACGTTTTCAGCGTCACGATTAAAATGAAATGACAAAGTATCGCTCTTTGATGGTTTCATCATTCATTGACGTCACGTTAGCTAATATTGGCTAAATGTATAATATTGGCATGCTATCAATCCATATGGCACGCTGTTGCTAGCCAGTTAGCACATTTTAAATAGTTACTTAAGTTAGCTAGCGAACACTATCTTAATTAGCTACCAGGTAGCCCATCACAGGTGAATTTGGGGTTTTGGGTTCAATATGTAGGCTACATTTTCAGATATTCCTATGTGTTACTTGTATTACTTACTTGTGTTACTACGTTACCCTAGTTTCATAGAATGTACAAAAGAATAATGATGAATAAGTTCATCATAAATGGTTATTTTAGATGATTACCCCTTCCGCTAAGTAAGTTGCACAAATCACTTTTATGATGGTGCGCCGGTGCGATTTCTAACACTGTCTTGGTTTTAAATAATATTTTCTTAAATTCAAAACTAAAGCTTATTTTATAGCGGCCTGTAGCTGGCATGTCCATATTTGGTTATTTCCCAACACCAGCATCGTAACGAGGGCTGAATTGAAATACAAGCAGTACTCTGAAATCTCATTGCCTCCCGGCGAGAAAAGACATTTTCTGATCTTTCTATTGGTTGGTATGCGTCATATGACCCGTGTAACAGCTTCCGCGTTTTGAAAATTTTAACAGGAGAAAATACGGGAGTGGCTGTTAGCGAATCAAGGCAGAAATTTTGCTATATGACAGAAGCAATCAGTACCTGATCAACAGTTTAAATATATTGTCCAGCGGTAAAATGTTTTTTGAATAGCTTAATTATGCACGACTTTCTGGTCTTCAAAATTAACCCCAAAATTAAATGTACCCCTTGTACGAATTCCGGAAATGCACACAACATATCACCCAGATATCAAAAAAAGAATATCCCAAACATTTAAAATCGATATATTTATATTTATAGTATTTCCATGTGTTCACCTGGTGGGCTTCTTAATTCGGAAAGCCTGAAAGACCTGGGATTTCTGACTGAATGAGTGAGTTCCTGGGCTTTAGTAGTCCCTTAGTTCTCATACCTAGCCTGTAGTGCAAAACAGGATACACTAAAGTTAAGCAGGTAATTGGCCTGTACTATGTTTACCAAATAGATGGTGTAGGCTACATATGTGAAAAGGGTTTTGGTCATTTATAATTATGCTTTTAGTTGTGCTAGTGGGGCATAGCAACCTATCTATCACACGGTTTTATTTATTTATAAAATTTTTAAAAAAATTATTTTTCCCACCAGGGATTTGAATACAGTCGAAGTGGAAACCCCACCCGGAACTGCCTGGAGAAAGCAGTGGCTGCTCTAGATGGAGCCAAGTACTGTAAGCTATTTGCTAATCTTAAATGTTTACTTGGGATATGTCATATGTGATATGAGTGAAATGCTGCCCCGAAGAACATGGGTATATTTTAATGTAATTCGTTCAGCTGTACCTTTTTTTAGGTCTTGCATTTGCATCAGGACTGGCTGCCACAACAACAATCACACACTTGTTGAAGGCCGGCGATGGCATTGTGTGCATGAATGATGTATATGGAGGTGAGAAATGATGTCCACATAATGCATGCAGTTAAACGTGCATATGCAATTACTGAAAATTTAATTGTGTGTGAAAGGCGGTCTGTGTAATGCTTATCATTTCAGTTTTAAATAGAAATAGAAAATTGGTTTCTATTTTCCGATTTCTGACTGACTTGGAATTTCTAAATACAAAATTGAAAATGGGGTTTTTCCATTTATTTATTTATTTATTTATTTCTATTTTTCCATTTCTCACCTTACAATTTTCATAATAGATCACAAAAATTGAATCCAATTTTCTTATTAAATCCATCCATTCAATTGCCGTAAGGATCTTGGGTCACCTGGCAACAGAATGCACCATTGACACATGTCACTGATTTAAACGAAAACTCCAGCTTCACGCTTCACTTCCTTTACACTTGTGGTTGCTACGCTTAGCTATGGATTCTCTCATGGAGGAAGAAGACTTCAGCGAGGTCTTGCTGTCACACAACTACATTTTCCATTTACATCATCGATCTAGCTTCTTCGGGCTGCAGACGGCTTACTTTAAAAATAGCCGCCAAGCATGCTTGTCAGGTCTCTTGAGGTCATACACTTATCGTACTGCTGATCTTGTAACTGATAAGCCTTACATGGACCAAATGCCTGCCCTTGGGCCCCTAAATAAAATAAAGATATCATGAATATTTCAAAGAACATGAACAATATGCAAAATATAATGACAACTTTAAATGTGAAGACACGTACTGCTTTCTCAATCTAATGGATTTCTTTAGGAACAAACCGGTATTTCAGAAGAATTGCTGCAGAGCATGGCCTGGATATATCCTTTGCAGACTGCACGCAGCATAGTATCCTAAAGGCAGCTCTTAAACCAAACACAAAGGTAATCGTCTAACAAGACATGTCATTGTCCTTTTCATTTTCCCCATTGTGAATGTTCTTTTTTATTTATTTTATTTACCTTTCCTGTTTGGCAAGTTATTTACTGTTATTTACCTTTCCTGTTTGGCAAGACTGGTTTGGTGGGAACATTTTGTCATGTTTATCTCTGCCTGTTATGTCAGATTTGCGGAACTGCACTGAGTAATACTGGGAACAGCTCTTTTTACGTCTGTCCATGTTCCAGATTGGGGAAGGTTCCGGGTTTAACTCAGTGCAGTCATCCAGCTAAGGGACAAATTTTTTATTTTTTTTTAAAGATGAGTTTTTCTTTTGCCATGACATTTCTGAAAGACAAACCAAATGAAAGCACGGATAGAACAAGAAAGTTGTTTACTGTTGTTGCTGCTATAGCGTCCCTCGCAGCAACGCTCTGGTTTGTCTTTCACAAATGTCATGGCAAAAGAAAAACTGTTTGCGTAACTCTGTTAAGCGTCCACGTTCACGTATTTCCATGAGGTATGTTTCGGCCCTTACTCAGTAATCCTGCTCCGTAGTATACCCCCAGATAGACGTTGGCAGGTACCAATTATGGCAGACGTTCCCATAAATCATTTTTTAAAAATCTTATAATATGGCTGAGGCAAAGCTGAGAAGAAAGCCATGTTTTTCAGGAGAAATTTGATTTGTTGGCTTAAAATAGATAATTCAAACCTAAATCAAAAGAGGAAGCTTGGATTTTAATTACTTGGGTTGCCACTTGTCCATTATAATACCGAAACGTCCGTAAAGAAAACAAAATGTTGCATTCTACATTGAATCAATACGGGACAAAATTTGCTCTGTATTTTCCTACACAAAGTTCCATACTGTTACGACCCCGGCTCGAAGGGCCGCAACACAAAGGATTTCAAACACAACAGGAACGGTTACAAAGCACAGGGACGTAACGCGCACACACACACACACACACAAAGTCTTTCACAGTAGTAAGGATAACGTAATCCTGAATGAAATAAAACCTGTTTCACATGAACTGAAAAAAAACCTGTTTGAGCATTTGTTCAAGCCCAGATTTTACTAAAGTAAAATGTACGTCTGACTGAACATACACTACTCACAAAAAGTTAGGGATATTTGGCTTTCGGGTGAAATTTATGGAAAATGTAAGTTCACGCTACAGTGATATTATACGTATCATGAAAGTAGGGCATTTAAGTAGAAGCATGCAATGGTGATTTCCTCATCTCAAACAATTTATTGAAACAAAAGCCAACAACAGTGGTGGGTATACCACAACAAAAATGTCAATGTCTCAATAACTTGTCATGTGCCCTTGAGCATCAATTACAGCTTGACAACGACGTCTCACGCTGTTCACAAGTCGACTTATTGTCTGCTGAGGCATGGCATCCCACTCTTCTTGAAGGGCGGCCCTCAGGTCATTGAGGTTCTGGGGTACAGAGTTACGAGCCTCTACACGGTGAGTCAGCTGATCCCATAGGTTTTCTATGGGATTCAGGTCTGGAGAAAGTGCAGGCCACTCCATTTGAGGTACCCCAGTCTCCAGCAGCCTTTCCCTAATGATGCGACCTCGATGAGCTGGAGCATTGTCGTCCATGAAGATGAAATTAGGCCTGTGTTGTTCATGCAGGGGCACAATGACTGGATTAATGATGTTATTCAGGTAGTATGGGCTTGTCACTGTACCATTCACAAAGTGTAGGGCAGTTCTGTATTGACTAGACACACCTGCCCACACTGTAACACCGCCACCACCAAAGGGTCGTCTGGTGACAACAGTGGCTGATGCATAGCGCTCTCCTTGACGTCTCCAACATCGTTGGCGGCCATCATTTCTGCTCAACATGAATCGACTTTCATCAGAGAACAGCACTGAGGCCCACTGGTCCCTCGTCCAGCGTAAATGCTCCCTGGCCCATGCAAGACGATGACGCCTGTGCCTGGTGGTGTGGTCAGGTACCCTTGCAGGTCGTCTAGCACGCAGACCACGCTGATGTAAACGGTTTCGAATGGTCTGACGTGACACTTGGGTGCCTCTCACCTCCCTTAAATGTGCCTGGAGTTGAGTGGCATTCATCATCCGGTTCCGCAGGGCACTGTTCACAATGAAGCGGTCATCAGTGTGGGATGTGGCCAAAGGACGTCCACTTTTATGCCTTTCTGTGACTCTTCCAGTCTCTCTGTATCTCTGTTGCAACCTGCTGATGACACTCTGTGACACTCTAAGCTCAGTGGCCACTTCCCTCTGAGAACATCCTGTTTGAAGCCTCGCAATGGCGAGGTACTGTTGATCAATTGTTAGGTGTCGTCTTGGTCTCATGATGTCAAAATGTGAACAGCATGATGAAGAGGACTGTTTAAATACCAATTCTAATTGAACCAGGAAATTTATTAGTCGATTCATGGATCAAACACCTGTTGTGAATTTTGCCGTTCAGCTCCTTGTTAGAGAACAGCAAGTTGTGCAAAAAGTACTGAAACATTGAATAGTTGGACATGTGCATTCAAAAGTTTAGAGAAGGTCAAATTAATTTCACCTGTAAAGGTTATAGTGCATTTTAGGTTCATCCTGAAATTTCACCCGAAAGCCGAATATCCCTAACTTTTTGTGAGTAGTGTATGTTGGCGCTTAATCCCAGGTGTAAAGGGATTTCATGCAACCGGCCCCAGATAACAATCTTTCTCCACTGACTGTGCCATGGACACATTGCATAAATATTTGTTTGGTCATAACTGTTGTGCAGTAGCGTATGATATTTTAGAATTTGCTAACCCTTGTCTTTTTTTTTCTACCAATTTTGCAGTTGGTCTGGATTGAAACTCCTACCAACCCCACCATGAAAGTAGTAGACATCAAGGCCTGCTCTGAGATTTCTCATGAATACAGCAAAGACATTGTTGTAGTAGTGGACAACACTTTTATGTCTGCTTACTTTCAGGTAATGTTTCCAACAAGCTGTCGTCTTTGACGGAGTCGGTGGTTTTGTAATAAAATTGTTAAACATCAAAATCTATTCAGTCAAATCTGATTCTACATCAAATTAAGTCACTAAATTAAGCCCCTAATATTGTAAAACAATGGACATTTTGTTATTTTTTTTCCATAGCGCCCCTTGGCTCTTGGAGCAGATCTCTGCATGTACTCAGCAACTAAGTACATGAATGGTAAATTACCAGACCATATTCATTTAAAGTAGGGCTGCACTATATATCGCAACGATAATTATCGATTGCAATAACGGCCGTTGCCAGCATGTGGGGTATTGCCTTTCTTTTCGTCTTTTTTTCTTTAATTATACTTGATGCGGTAAAAATCGAAACTTCAAAACCCGTGTGAAATTCTTCCGGGGAAAAAACGTCATCACTGTCCACTGTGTGTTGATAAGACGGACAATCACAGAAAGGCGTTGCACCTTTCATGCGATTGACAAAAACACATCACATGATCACGTGAAAGCTGTGCGACCTTGCTGCTGGTTGGCTGACTTATCAACACTCAATAGATATCAGCGGTGATGTTTTTTCCCGGAAGCATTTAACGCAGCCTCTGAGGTTTGGATGTTTACTGCCGTATATTGGGTATACTTAAAGAAAAAAAGACGAAAAGAAAGGCGCCCCACATGGTGGCAACGGCCGTTATTGCAATCGATAATTATCGTTGCGATATATCGTGCAGCCCTAATTTAAAGCATTTAATTCTGAATATACCTAATTGCATACCAAGCTTTAGAGTGTGCTTGGCTGTTTAATGTAACTTCTCTTGTTTCGGTGGCATGTGTGAACAGGCCACAGTGATGTTGTTATGGGCCTGGTGTCAGTGACACGAGAAGACCTGAATGAACGACTGAGATTTTTACAGAATGGTAAGAACATAAACCCTCACCGCAAGTACGGGCTGGGTACTGTAGCTGAAGCTGAGATGTCATGGGTTTGAGACACTAGCCGATGATTACTAGCCGAGTTGGTATACAAAGAGAATCCCCCGCTAAATATATCACCCCAGTGGCTGAGAAAAGCTCTATTTTCATACTCCATTGACCACACAGTGACGAAGCAGTGTTAACAGATTTGTGCTGTATTCTGTGCCCTTTCCCACTGTTCCTTGAGGAAGGTTACTGGTCAAAATGTGTTGCCCTATACATGGGTGTGGTCACGTAGCTTAAGATTAATTGTTTTCCACTTGTTTGGAGCCCTTCCTGACATCTTTGTCACGCCGAGAGCTACGTAACATGTTTTTCATACCTTGTCTTCCTTAACTTTCGCCTCTGCAGCCATTGGTGCCGTGCCATCCCCCTTTGACTGCTACCTGTGTAACCGAGGACTGAAGACCCTTCACCTGCGAATGAGGCAACATTTCAGGAATGCCATGGCACTGGCCAGGTTCCTGGAGGCCGACGAGAGGGTGGACAGGGTCATCTTCCCAGGTTAAACCAGACTAAAGACTTTAATATATTCAGAATACCTAATCACTCCAAATGTTAATACCAAATCCAAGGCACCCTCACGTCAAGATTAGGATGGTAACCTTCCGGACCTGGATCATTTATTGGGCCTTTTCTCCTCCCCCCTGTAGGACTGCCTTCGCACCCCCAGTACGAGCTGATGAAGAGGCAATGCACAGGCTGCCCTGGAATGATCTCCTTCCACATCAAAGGAAAGCTGGAGAACGCCTCCGCTTTCCTCAGCAACCTGAAGGTGAATCCCATGGGAACATTTGAAAAGGCTGTAGGAGAGTTCTCCACTTGTTTTAAAAAAAAAAAGATTTTTTACAATGATGATGCTTTTCTGGGGAAATGTCTAAATTATAGACCTACATCAGTTTTTCAGGTTCACACGATACTGTGTGTTAACTTGACCATGGCTAGTCATGATTATACCATTCCTATATACCACACTGAAATTTCAAGATTTATAATAACTTCAGAAGGAACATTATTTGAATATTTGCATAGCCTGCATTTGACTCCAAATGTACCACACCAGAAGAGACGTTTACCTTTATGCAAGTGTTATGGATTTTAAAATGGAATATTTTGCCTTCATGCTGGGGGGTGTATGCTCTTAATGTTTTCAGGGAAGATCCAGTATAGTGGATGGCAACCTATGGCTCCTGCCTCAGGGCCAAGTCTCCCCATTTGAAAACTTGTGTGACCCCCCCATTATCTGAGCTTGTGCTATTTTTTCAGTCAGTTTGTGTGGCAGCTCCACTCGCTAAACTTATGGGGTTTACTGATTTTCCTGTATCAGTTTTCTTTTTTCGGATTCATACTGTACTGATAACACAAAATGTGTTATCAAATAACATTGACTTGTGATGATTATACCATTACCAAGTACAATTTACAATGGCAAAAATGTTGCATGATACAGAAGTGGTGTGTGTTTACGCAGGGTAATACATTGTTTGAACAGGTGTGCATGGTAAATCATTAAGGACGGAATTGGCTTTTTCACACAATTATGCACACAACTGAGTCCTTGCACACTTTTATGGCAGTACCATAATGTATTGATGCAGAAGAGAGTGGGTCTTTCAATAATGTGCAATATTGAACTTATATTGTTTCCATAATTTACCCTTGTTCAGTTCTGTAAGTAGTTGCGTACACCAGCAGCAGTTTACTCATAGATTATGCAGGAGTGCAACGTTTCCTATTTGGGATAGTTTTCAGCTGTTCATGGGCTTATCTAGACATTTCGCTAAAATGTTGGATCATGTAAATGATTTGACTAATTACATCTCTAAGAACAGACGTTTGTATGAAATTGAGACACTGATACAGCCCCCTTGTCCACTGCTGGTGTAGTGCAACTTCTTGGCAGTTAACAAATTGGGAGATGGCATTTCTCCCTAATATTTGAACTCCAGTGTGCATGGAACTAAGAACTTGGCTACAATTGTTTTGAACGGGCTGTGGAATGCTCAGGTGCTTCCTTCTGCTGTTTAAGGTCGTAAAACCTTAATTTAAAGTTAACTGTCACTGCCACTATGTGGTGAGTTGTAGCCATCCAGAAATCAAAATGTACAGAGGAACACGTATGTTTACTGGAAGGTCTTCATCATTGCCAAGGCAGCAATAGTTAAGTCTGATATCTAGACTTTTATGCCTACCACTAGCAAGCTAGCAATTATTTCTAAGTGTTGAAGCCGTCCTTTGGCTACCAATGATTCAGTTCCCCATTGAATATGGCTCTGCTCTTGTCTTCATTTACAGCTATTTGCGCTTGCAGAGAGTCTTGGCGGTTACGAAAGCTTGGCAGAACATCCGTAAGTCCTCTGAACTACTGAAATTAGTATGCGTTTCCTCTGGTCATTAATCAGAATGTCATTGTCCCTATTTTTGCATTCCACATAATCTGAATATTTTGGCAACATTTTAAGATGGTTAAAAAGGATAAAACTCCTGAAAATTAGGCTCCCGAATATACTCAGCAAAACCCCGGAAATAAATATCAAATAAATATCATCAAATATTATCCTGGAATTTTAAGTGCACTTCATTTAGAGAAGATTTTGCCTACTTAACAACCTTTTCATCAAGCATACTCAATGGTATTGTCTTGGTCTGTGTCCGAATCAGAGCTCTATCTGCTGCGTCCTTTCTCCTGTGTACAGTGTACTAGCAGATGTGTGCTGTTTAATGTGCACCGTTTAGTACGTGACGTGCAGTACGCAAAAAAATATCCTCCACACTATTTTCCGTACTGTGGAAGTATCGTAAGACGTCCCACCCTTACGCAGCCATGTCACATGTTGTTTTTGTTGTTATTGAAGGAAAACGTCAGCGAAGTATATCATACGGGGGTTTTACGTATACTACAGTTTGAGAGAAAATTTCGCCTACTTAACGACTTTCTCATCCTGTATACTCAACAAGCCTACTTAATAGTAGGGAAGGGTGCTGATTCGGACACAGCCATGGAAAAGCAATCGCCAGGTCGGAGGGATGATTCTTTGACAAATGTAGTGCTTTTATCAAACGGCCATCAGGGAACTATACCATTGACAGCAAGTTCATCGAGCACAGATTACAGTTGTTATATACCTTTCATAAGGGTTCTTAGCAGTGGAAAATTACAGAATACTGACCTGCAAAAGAGGAAAAACAAGACTCGTTTCTTTATTTCATTAGTAGCTTTGAATGAATAATGTTCTTAACAGTCAGCTCCCAAGTGGATGGAACATTCTGTCTGTTAGTCTGTTATTGTTTTATCAGCGGAACAGCCTTGACATATTAAGATTATGCTTTGTATAGCAGGAATTTATTAGCCTTTATTACGTCACTTGTAAGCAATAAGAACAGTCTTCATATTCCCTTTCATCTTCCGCAGTATGGAAGGGACACAGCCTATGTCATTCTTTCACAGGGGCTGTCTAAATGTTTTATTTGGAGAAACATGGCATTCCCCCCTCAATTCTTTCACAGCAATTTTTATATCATAAAAAATAAATTTGGAATGATGTAAAAATAGATACTGAATAATGAAGGGAAGGAAAGGACGGTGGCCCTGACATGCTAAAATACTTCTACAAATGTTTATTATTTTCTGAGAGAGGTGGGCTCCTAAAGTATTACTATTGGATTAATTCAATTAATGTATTTTTCAATTCAGTTTTCCAAAACAAGTACATTGATGGGTGCATTGTTACCTGTTATGCAATTTCATAAATGTGCATTCCTGTTGTGTGCTTTGCTGATTGGTCATCTGCACCTTCGGTTGTATTCTGATTTAACCAGGATGTTTTTAGTTAGTCCTTTGATATGAAAGGTATTTGTATTGATAAACCTCTTCATGTACTGTTGGGTGTATT
Source organism: Synaphobranchus kaupii (assembly GCA_029718625.1). Taxonomy (NCBI): domain Eukaryota; kingdom Metazoa; phylum Chordata; class Actinopteri; order Anguilliformes; family Synaphobranchidae; genus Synaphobranchus; species Synaphobranchus kaupii. Next base: position 106,687,091 of record CM056377.1, on the reverse strand, counting down.
TAAGCCATTGTCTTATCATCTCTACAGCTCTCTGAATGCAGGCCAAAATATGCGTTGTTCTCTAGAAGTATTTTACAATTATAAAAAGTATAATTTTATAAACTGTATTGACACACTAACCTGCACTTTAGTTTTCATACGCATTGTTCTAAGAATGTGTAAGACCGAAACACTAGTGTTGCAGTACTATCAGTGGCCACAGGAGGGCATCAGGAATACATTAAGAGAACGAGGTGGAATCCCTTCCGTTATTGTAGCCCTTTTCAGACGTTACATCAGAATGTTTGCAAATAAAGTACAGAACTCATTTACCCATTTACATAAAATTGATATTTTTAATTTTGAAAATGGTAACAGGATCAGAAAGGGCAGATAGTGACAATGGAAAAAAAATAATGCAATCAAATCACGTACTTGAGAATTAACCCTAGAATATAAGCATTTGTAAGGAAAATTCTCTGGCCAAAGTAATGTGCTCTGCCAAAATCTCTTGACCAAATTATACATTTTGAAAGCCAGTTCTCATTATGTCAGATGTACCAGGAAAAAAAATCATTTGGCATATAATAACCTTTCACAATTTCTTTTGTATAACTCAAATCTGAAATGTACTTTTTTGTGACATTTCCAAGTACACCCACTGTGATTGGTTTCCAGCCTTAAAAAGTATTTATTTTATGAGAGAGCCTCCTGAACCGTTTCAGCTGGTGGTATTGTATTCTTCCACAGCATCCTCTGTACCCAAATGTTCCAGCTGTGACGTAACCCTGTTATTTCGGTTGTTTTCAGTGCAATCATGACGCATGCCTCTGTTCCCGAGAGCGAAAGGGCCATACTAGGCATCAGTGACACACTCGTCCGTCTGTCAGTGGGGCTAGAGGATGAGGAGGACATTATAGCAGACGTGGACCAGGCCCTGAGTGCAGCTGTGAGTGCCTGTGGCTCCTTCTTTCATCAAATAGCATTCCTCTCTACACGCAAACGATGCACACGCTACTACAAATGCACCTGATAACGGGTAACAGGTGTGCAGAGGTCCCTGATAATGGGTAACAGGTGTGCAGAGGTCCTGGATGTGACACTGTCGTTATCACTGTTGTGTCTCACAGTCAGACATTTTGTTTGCTAATGGAATAGTGTGTGTCTATTCCTGTATGTTTCGTATTGTTGTCCATTCTAGCACTTGTAAGAAAAACGAGATTGTACCTCTGTATTTTACCAGAATGGGTTTTGCCTGTTATTTCATTGTGGATTGGTATGTACTGGGTAAGTGGGAAATGGCAGGTGTCCTTTTGGGCTTGTCGCTTTCTGGGTACACATGTCGCTTTCGGGGTGCACATGAATTCAGAAAGCTGCCACTTTTTCCAGCTAGTCCAGAATATGGTCCATCTATCAAATTTAAGACGTGGGGCTCTGTCTCTGAAAGATAATTGTTGAGGAGAGACCAGCATCCATGAGTCTTTTGCCGTGCAGTAGTTTCACGTGGTGTAGCCCCTAGGGAGCTGTGGAACATTCACTATGCAGTAACGGCAATGCATTCTAAATGTTAAGTGTCTTGCTTCTCACTTATTAGTAGAGCAAGCAGACCGTAAATAACTAACTCTTGATGCCAGTTTGAAGCCCTCACCTGCTTAACCGAACCATTAATCATTTGTCCGTTGCTAATAAGGATAAATAAGCCATTTGAATTCTGCTCGTTTAGCACTTTCAGGAAGCTCGTAAACTAATTTAGGTAAACCTGGTTAAGCAGCAATGTGAACGGTTTCTGTTTAATTGGTGCAAAGCATGACGATTATCCAACAATATAGAATTTCTCAATTTTTGTTGCGATTGGCCGGCACTTTTTTCATGGAATGGAGCTTTCCATCTCGGTTGTTTTGTTTTGTCCTTAGTTTGCAGGAGTTAGACTTTACTTGTGAAATAAGCTTTCTAGATTTATCCACAGCACAAACTCCAAACAAATCTTATAGCCCCAATATTTTGGCAAAATATTTCATTTCCTGTCTGTTTCAAGGACGCAAATTCTGATTGCAAGAACTTTTTAAACGTATTTTAAGATCATCCATATAATATGAGCACACAGAGTGGTAATTCTGGTAATTGTGAAAATTTATTGATGTATCCAAAGTGTGGTGGGCTTTTTCTCTTTTCTTTATTTAAAAATGTTTTTTCCTCCGTCCTCATAGAACCGCTCACCATTCTCCTGAGTCCAAGTGACAGGAAGATCACAGAGCATCTGCTTCCTAACCCATCTGTAGAAGATAGTAGAAATTGAGATGGATATCTTCAATATCCATTTGAAGGCATAAAGAAAGGGCAGTGTGATAAGTGCTGAATTTAACTCGATGTGACACAACATCGGCAGACCGAACTCATTAGATTTCCTGACTCGTGTCTATCGTTGTAGATGGACATGAGTGTTCTGTTTTCAGTTGGAAACTGGTGAATTATAAGCAGCTGTCAAGCTTTCGGTTTGTCTCTCTTTCACATTTTATTTCAGAAAATGCAGAATATTCGAGGTTTATATAGAACCTGGGTTTCTGCCAATTGCCTGTTTTTTAGCTGGATTGTTATTTCAAGCTAGGATGCTTTGGCAAAGGTTGTAAGGCTCCCGTTGACATGAAGTGGAATGTTAATAATGGTGCTTGCTATATTTGGGGAAATGTTGCTTGCCTATATTTTGGAATAAATTGATCGTTTAGAGATTGCCTCTTACAGGCTGTGACTCCTTTTTTGTGTGTATGTTTTTAACAGCACTCGCAGAAGAACTGAGCTCTGGACACGATGGTAGACCAGCAATGGCGTCTTACCACTGGAGGGAGGAGAAGTTACTATCTGAGGTCCACACAATTACAAAGAGAAATGGGCGCAAGCTCACCATTCGCATGACATGCACATACAACTAATCAGGGAAATGGCTCCTAGAACGCTGTGCCTTTCTGAAGTCATGGTTTTTATTGGAGTTATTCTGCTGTTGACAGTTTCATCAGGAATGAATTGACTGTACTTTTTGTTATGTTAAGGTGAGAGAATAGGAGGACAAGTTCAAGGGCAACATGCAAATTTTAATTATCTTACTGTTTTAAAATCTTAATGGAATGCAAGAGGTTTTAATTAAAGGGATAGTTCGGAATTTTGGACATGTCTGAATTACGACTTACCCATGATGTAGTTGATTGATGGAAACCATTTTCAGCTAAATCCATGCTGTCCCTTCTTTTGGACATACACATGTTGCTAATGCTAGCGCAACTCTATGGCAACCGGTAGCATCCACTACCAAATGCACTTAAACACTCCACAGTGCACATAAGCAAATAAAATACAACGACAGTCTATCTGGGTTATTTTGAGTGTTTATACCATCATTTTCCTTTACTTTATGTGCTGACCTAATATTCTCTGTGGAAGTACGGCGGCGGAGCGAACATGGCCATTGCAACTTGTTACTCTTCTTTGTTGTTGTAGTCGACCAGTGCCGGCACTACATTCGTAGGTAACGTAAAGTATCGCTCCCCTGATAGACTGTCGTCGTATTTTATTTGCTTTGGGTGCACTGTGGAGTGTTTAAGTGCGTTTGGTAGTGGATGCTACCGGTTGCCATAGAGTTGCGCTAGCATTAGCAACGTGTGTATGTCCAAAAGAAGGGACAGCATGGATTTAGCTGAAAATGGTTTCCATCAATCAACTACATCATGAGTAAGTCGTAATTGAGGCATTATGTCCAAAATTCCGAACTATCCCTTTAAGTCTATCAAACTGGCATTGTAGTGAATGGTTTGACCAAATAATTTTTAAACATGCGCTGATAATCTGGATATCTACACAGCTTCAGTGCATTGCTTTACGGCTTTTCTTTTCATCATGTTCTTTCTTAACATCTCCCAAAGCAATGGCTTCATTTGTATTTGCATTACCCGGCTTACCAGTGATACTGGCATACCTCTTAATTTGAGCACGTGCTTTGCCTAGACAAGGCCGCTTGTTGAAATATGTGTCCAAGTTCATTAAAATCCGACTGACATAAATGTTCCAAGATGCATCCTTTTCTAAACCATTGAGTGTGAAAAGTGTCACGGCTAATACCTGCCTGTTGTTCCTGCACTGGGTGGTGTGTCCATAGACCAGTACATTTAAGGGGAGGTCTTGTTTTAAACTAAACTGTCTGGTATGCCAGGATCCATTCAGGTAAAAGGTGAAGATGTATCCAAAGAGGCAGAACTTTAATACATCGAAAGACTGATGTGAAGCATTTACAATTACATTGTGATAGATTTGGAGGCAGCTTAAATCCAAAAAGAAGCTCTCCCTGGAATACGGACTTCGCGCTGTTGTGCGTAATCTTCATAATTTCTGTAGATCAAAAGGAGTGTTGTAACGGCCGACAGATTGAATCATATCCGGGCCCCACTCAACTGCTTTGATCAACTGCCTCCACTGAGCTCAGGGGCAGTTCAGTTTAGATGAACTCTGAGATTTTTACTTGCAGAGCAGACATCTCTGACACTGGCCAGCCCTCTCTAATGCAGTGCTTGCTGATAGCCGGATGTGCGCAGCATCGTCACGCTCTATTAGGCTTAGTCCGTCGCATTTGCAAAGGATAACAAAGATGTTAAACCTGTTCTAGGTATGCAGCTGAAATGTTTGACCCATCATCATACGTTATAAATGTGGCATCTTGGGTCCCAAGAATGATGATTCGATGTTTTAATCGCATCAGACATGATGTGTTTAAAAACAAATCCGTCCAATAGGCATAGTCCTATAACTCATAAGCAGATTAGACGAGACCAACCCCTAGGTTCGGTCAAACATGATTTCATTTAGCTGGATTCTATCAAACCTGACACATGCACACACAAGAAACCTTCTGCTCATAAGGGTTGAAAATTCTGAGGAGAGGAAAACGTGTGGCTTGGGATTTTGGAGTCTAGATCTAGGACAGGATTACGGTTCTATCCAAAGCAAAAGTTTCTGACATTACGCGTACCACAGTAAAATTAAAAGCTTTCAAGTAAATTACTCTTCAATACCTTTGGGTATATGATGCATAGAGAATCTATATCTAATGATGACAACAACCATTGATTTAAAAAAAAAAAAATGTTTTGAGTAAAAGCTAGTTTAACTTATCAATAGAATTCCCATTAAAGGCATGATTTTATGGGTTATACTATTTTACACAATGTATGGTGACCAGCTGCATTCTGATATTGTTTAGTGATGTTCAATGCACAGAAAAGATTGGCAGTGCCAAATATGGTTGTGCTGAAAATAGGCCATCAAACTTGAGTAATTGGGCCATCAGTCACTAGAATGTGTTTTAGATCAGATTTACATAATCAATGGTAATGTCAATAATATTATGTTGAAGCCTTGGAGTGTGTTGTCATAGCAATTTACAGTGCAACCAAAATATTCCATGTAATTATACATAATTATAAAGCGATTTGGATCTATTGAACATTTTGTTTTGCTGGATACCCCCCCCCCCCCCCCACCCAATTTAGAATTTGTATTATTCATTTTAGGTTTATTACCAGCATTGTACAGTCATTCTGAGGTGTAGCAATAATCATAACCCCCCCCCCCCTTCCAACAGTGTGATATCCACCTGTTGCTGTGCTATTGACACAAAAATAAGGAGCTAGGTTTTATATGCAATAAAGTTGTGACCCAAACAAAAAGATCTGGCATGTGAAGAGGCAGACATGTTTGCTACTGCCTGGCCAGTCCTACACTATCCATGGTGTCAGTCACTCGTGTTTCAATTGGCTGCAATGTTTGACTCTCTACCATATCTTACTATTGATGGAAAAATGACTATTATTGGACTTCATACAGAAATAATTTTTGTCCAGTAACTAGAAACTAAACACACCTCTAAAGCCTGTGGAACAGAAAATATGGTGATCTATGGAACTATAAATGCTATGAGCCTCATCACACAAGGATTAATGGAGCCATTCAGTTATGAAATACCAGATTATAACATAGTTGAATTGGATTTAAGAGTCCCCAATTGACAAAGGCCCAGTTGAAATGCACATTTGTAATTTAATTCAGGCCATTTTGTAGTATTGGTTTTTATTACATGTTAGGCCTTATTATGCCAATCCAATACTTCAGCTTTTGCCTTCAAAATATGCCCTCATAAACGTGCCATGTACACATAACCTCATATTTGATATGGCACCTGGGAGTGGAAGAGATTTTTAGCTTATTATAGCACTTTTTGATATGGGTCTTCTCCATAGCCTGGTGCACTCTGCTGATGTAAGACCCATCGATCAATGAAACGCATCCTGATGATCTGTGGTGGGAGACACAAGTTTTGTGAGGAAACCTGCTATTTTTTTATTTGTAAAGCGCTGGACTCCACCGGGTGGGATCTTTGAGACAGACCACTATCTGCAGTGCAGCAGTTGTTGTCTGGCTGGGTAACCATCAGTATTGGAAAGTCTCACCACCAGGGCTGCATAAATGATTTCATTCAAAAGAACTGCACAGTCTGAACTAAACGCATCGATTTTGTGCAAGGGGACTGGCCTCTGTTTTTTTGTTTTTTTTGCTTTGAAGTGGGTCCTGTCCAATTTGTGCATTGATTTTGGTAGCATAGCACAACCTGTTTTTCTAGTTCCCAGAACAGGATCCAACAAGGACTATAATAGGGGGAAATCACTGCATGTTAACTACAGCAACAAAAAACAAAAAACCAAGTCATTAGGATCAGACAAAATGTTTCATAGATTACTTAAACCAGCATTGGTAACAAAACCTTTGTTTTCCCTTGACAAAGCTTGGTTACCCTAGCCCCTAGCCTCCAGTCTTACAAGAATCGCAGTACCAAGTATCCAGCTCCGGAAACAAGCGACTACACTGTCCCATAATGAGGCACTCTGAAGCCTGTGCATATTCATGGTTGGGTAGCAACATGTTTGTTAAATCAGAACTGAATTTAATAATTCTGCTGTACGTAGCAGCAAGACATCTGTGTATTACTGTTAGTGCTGTGGGCCTGTTTCCAGGTTTGACATTATTCCATCAAAGACATGAATACATGTTTAATTAATTTCAGGTGAAATTGAAGTGCTTCATCGGTGCTGTAAAGGCTTTCCCTGTGAGGAGGAGCTTTTATTTTAATGTAGGACCCGAGACAGAATACAGACAGTCCACATTTTGCCAACCTGCACTATGGTTGGCTCTACTGAGGAAAGATTAAAATGTAGTATCAAAACCCTTGGAACATTAGCTGTTCTTTTCAAAAGTTCATCTCTTCTAAATGGTCTTGATGTATCCCATAAGGTACTGTATGTTAAAAAAAATTAATTGATGCACTTAGTTCACAAGAAGAAGCCATCTTTTGGAAAGCAGACACTGTAGACTAATGTCTGAAAAATGGCTGAAACTATATCAGCCTTCTCAAAGCTCTTCTCTGTAATATAATTATTATGATCAAAATTGCACATTTCTTTAATGCAGCCTCTACGTTCTGAGTATGTAAGTTTTCTGATATCACTTAGCTATGAATCATAAAGAAATTATTTACATTTCTCACCATTTGGAGGGAATACAGGTAATTTCAAGTTAACAATGGTAACTCATTTTCACCATCACATTACCATTTTATCCTGAGCTTCAAATGGAAATGTGATTAAAGTTAATACCAATGCACCTCTGTGGCTTACAGAAGTCTTTATTGATGTATCATCAGAGAAAATTCTGTATTAACTGAGAACCCAAATGTTGTAAATGTTGGGATAGACCTGCCGGAGACATGGAGGAATAAAGGGGGTGCTTTGATCGTCTACCCAGAAGGGAGCAGTCATGCATACAGAGGTAAAGGCAACAATGACCATTTGATTACCTGCCACCTTATTGGTGCATTTTGTACATCTGGGAAAGGGTACAAAGCTGGTACTTGAAAAACACTCTCTTGTGATTGACCGACCTTGGTTTTACCCGTTATGTTTCATGCTGTAAAGGATTCTATTTTTGCTTGTGAATACAATTGTTATTTGAAGCTTTGACAATTTTACAAAGGATCACATTCCTACACAGTTTCTGACACTGGAACCATCACGTTTGGTCGAACAACAACTGAACATCTTCACCATGTCTGCATGCTTCATACATTGAGTTGCAGCAATATGACTCATTGTAGGAACAGGCTATTGCGTTAACAAGCAGGTGTACCCAGGTGAAAAAAGATTATCCTTGAAATATACTTTTACAAAGTGTACTTTTAGTAGTTTTCGTACTTTGTGTTAAATTGGCAGTGCTTTAAGCATACTAAGTGCACTAGTTGTTCAAAAGTACAAGTTGTTCAAAAGTAGTCATACTTTGTGTACTTCAAGTGCAGTGTGTATATTTAACAAGTATATTTAAGTGCACTAACAAAAAGTATGATTTGTCGGTATCTTAAATACACTTGCAGTGCAATTTCATTACGTCACCAGTGCGTTTGAAACAACCTTTAAAAGTATTACGGTGTGTGTTTGAGACTATACTTGAAGTACACTTTTTAAAAGTTTACTTTTAGCACTTATGTACTAATTATGTACTTTGTGCTAGATTGACAGCACTTTAAGTATACTAAGTGCACTAAAGTTTTTCAGAAGTGGAACTTAAGTCATACTTAAGTGTAATTCAAGTGCAGTCTGGATGTTAAAATGGCTTTATTTTTAGTGTACTTAAGTATATTCAAGTGCACTAATAAAAAGTATGATTTTTTGGTATTAAATACACTTGCAGTACAAGTTCATTATGTCAGCAGTGCATTTGAAACAAACTTTAAAAGTATTAGTGTGTTTGAAACTATACTTGAAGTACACTTTTTAAAAGTGTACTTTTAGCACTTATGTACTTTGTGCTAAATTGGCAATGCTTTAAGTATACTAAGTGCACTAAACTTGTTCAAAGGTAGATCTTCCGTTCTTAAATGTACTTCAATAGCAGCCTGTATGTTAAAATGGGACTACTTTGTGTACTTAAGTACCGTACACTAATAAATAGTATTTCTGGGTATTTGAAATACACTTGTAGTACAACTTTATTATGACACCAGTACACTGGAAACAAACTTTAAATGTATTATGGTTAGGTTGATAGTGTTGAAGTTGAAGTGTATTTACAGTGTAGTTCTATGACAATTCATGCAATGCACAGATATGCGCCATCATATTATAAACTGTTCTATAAGTGCATGAGTTCTATTTATACTATATAGAGAAAATTAACTAAGTTGAATCCAGTACAGTATTATGCATTATAGAAGTGTGCCTCCAATATGTCACTATCACATTTCACGTGCATTTTTAAACCATTTTCTGATACTATTCTGTTCCATGACAAATACACTTTAAGTAGGAGAAAAAAACACTTTATTTGGATCAAATACTGCTCAATCATCCAAGAACCACATTTCTAGCATTTTAGTAGCATCAAATGGAGAACACAAGTAATAATTACATTAGATTACATTCATTTAGCAGACGCTTTTATCCAAAGCGACGTACAATAAGTGCATACAGAGACATCAAGATCACTACAGAACAGACAAGACAAAGCACATCCTTCCCATAATGTAGCAGCTATCCCTAGTAATGAACATTGACTGTAGTTCACAGTAAGCTGTGGATAAATCAGCAATACTACACTTCTATTCTAAATACTATTATAAACTATAATAAACAGACAGGAAAACACAGGGAACTAGTAAACACAGGGAACTGATATTCCTAGATTAGAATATCAGTCAAGGTGGAGTCTGAAGAGGTGTGTCTTCAGGCCTCGACGGAATGCAGGCAGGGTTGGAGTAGAACGTAGGGGAATGGGAAGTTCATTCCACACTGAGGAGCTAAGGTGGAAAAACTCCGCAGTCGGGACGAGCGAGAGCCTTTGACACAGAGGGGGGGGAAGTGCCAGTCGCCCTGCTGTAGAAGAGCGAAGTGGTCAAGCAGGAACATAGTTCTGGATTAAGTCCTGCAGGTAGGCGGGGCCTGTCCTATTGGCTGCAGTGTAGGCCAGGGTCAGAACTTTGAACCTGATCCTGGCTGCAACTGGCAGCCAGTGGAGTGACCTCAGCAGGGGGGTTACATGTGAAAATTTCGGGAGGTTGAACACAAGCCGGGGAGCTGCATTCTGGATCAGTTGAAGAGGCAGAATGGTGCAGGCTGGTAGGCTTGCGAGCAGGGAGTTGCAGTAGTCCAGGCGTGAGGTGACCGTGGTCTGGACAAGAAGCTGGGTGGAGTAGGTGGTCAGGTACGGTCGAATCCTCCTGATGTTGTACAGGAGGAACCTGCAGGACCGAGCCGTCGCCCTGGTGTGCTCTTTGAAGTCCAGCCGGTTGTCCAGGACCACCCCCAGGTTCCTTGCAGAGCAGGAGGCAGCCACCACGGTCCCGTCAACAGTGATGGAGAGGTCATGTAGTGGGGAGGTCTTGTATGGCATGAAGAGGAGCTCTGTCTTGTCAAAGTTGAGCTTCAGGTGATGGGTAGCCATCCACTCAGAGATGTCAGTCAGACAAGCAGATATCCTCTCCTTAACCTGTGGGGTAGAGGGAGGGAAAGAGAGGAAGAGTTGAGTGTCATCAGCATAGCTATGGTATGAGAAGCCATGTGAATGAATTACTGAGCCAAGAGACTTAGTATACATAGAGAACAGCAGAGGACCCAGTACAGATCCCTGCAGGACTCCTGTAGACAGGGGATGGGGAGCAGAGACGGAACCCTTCCAGGAGACTTGGTAGGATCTATCAGTGAGATACGATACAAACCAAGAGAGGGCAGTTCCAGAAATGCCCATCTCAGTGAGTGTGGAGATCAGGAGATCATAAAGATCATTTTATTATAATGATAATAAAATCTTAGAAAAACTATACGGTTACATTCCTTCCAAACAATACAATTGCACAAACAGGGGTGTTAGTTTTGGCTTCCTGCAACATTCCGAGAGAAGCCTTCGTTGTTACATTTGCAGCGTAGAAGCTTCCGGATCTCACTGACCTCGGGCCAGGGAACTTGTCTTTCACCGCATCTGTGAAAACAAAAATGAAGCGTGAGACTCAAAACGTTTCAAAATAGTACAATTATATCCATTCATAATGATGAGATGAATATGGCATATCTGTACCTATTATGGCGCCTACTGTCTCTGGGTCCAGTTGCTCTTTGACCTCACTGTTCTTTCCTTTCCCAGTCGAAGGTGATGGAGTGTCTTTTCCAAACACAAGGGTAGCAAGGTCCTGAGTAACAGAGGGACTCTTGTTACCAATTCCTTTGAACAGGCTCTTGGAGACTTGGATCCTTCAGTTGGCCAGAAACAAAGAACTCTGATTACAACAAGGTAAATAACACCCCTCAAATCAGGGTATGTCTCTCACAATATCCAAATAATGCTCAATATATGAAGATATAAAGGTTAAAAAGTAATGTACTTACAGGCATTGCGTCATTAAAAGTATAAAGACAAGGATGGTGACAGATATTGCTGAAATCCCTCTGTGCACCTCTCTACTCCGTGCCCCGGAAACGGATATTTGTGTTTTAATCTAATGTTGCTGATTACATCTTAATTACGTATTAATGTTTACATATTAATTAATGTCTTGACGCAAACCGCAATGTCAGGTACATTGTATACTGTACATGCAAATACTTGTACTCGAAACGTTCAGAGTTTTGCATACATCCAGGTAGGAGAGGAGTGGTAGTGGGGGAGTTGAGGAAGGGAGGTGGGGAGTGAAGAATATTGGGACGCACCCACAGAATTCCTTTAAAAAAAAAAAAACTGACTTCCTCAATGACTTCCTTCTTCTTCAGGTTTCATTGCGGATTAAAAACCAACTTTAAGGTGCATATCGCCACCTACTGTACCGGAGTGTAATCCTTACATATCAAAACCGTTCACAAAATTTTATTAGCAAGCCCAGAATTAGAAACATAAACATAAAAAACATTCACTGTGTCACACAGTGTTTGGGAAAAAATGTATAAATCAAGCTTCATATTAGTATAACTTACCAGGTTTGAAATAAAATGCACTTTTTATTATTATACTTACATAGTGTGATTACTATTGTTACGGCTACTCCCTGAAGGACCGCAACATAAAAGGCACAGAGACGTTGAGTTGCAAGTGAAGAAAATACATTTATTACACCAGGGGGAAAAGGGATAGGGAGCGTATGGGTGCGTGAATGCAGGTATGTATATGTATATATGCGTCTGTGAATGTAGATATGTGTAGCAAAGGAAACAGGTCAGTAGATGAAGCAAATACGGAAAAACCACAGTCCAACGAACTGTGGTCGTAGACCGTGAAGGAGAGAAAAAACCGTCTCCTCGGAAGCACAGGAACAAAAAGAACAGCAACTCCTGATTGCTGGGCAAACCAGTCTTTTAAAGGCGTGGGCCAGGTGACTCCAATCAGCCAATTACCTCTGGAGGAGGGGAAAACAAGACAGCACAGCAGGGGTAAGGCAGGCACACGTAACAACTATACTTTCATAAAGTGTGCTAATAGTAGACTATCCGGGGATGAAAATAAAGAACACTTTTTAAAAGTATATTAAAATACCACGATAAATACTTGTAAGGTAATACTGTAAGGACACTACAATACACTTTCAGTTAAGTGAACTTAAAGTAGACTTTCAGGAAGTATACTAATAACATGCTTTCCAGGGATGCAAATAAAGCACAATTTCTATAAGTATAATAAAAGACCACTACAAGTACATACTTTCAAAACGTACGATGAAGTACACTTATAAAATGCTATATTAAAGTATATTTTCAATGAGCGTGCTATTATTATAGCTTACCAGAATTGAAATAAAGTAGGCCTATATTAAAGGACACAAAATAACAACTTTCTGATTTAGTATACTTTTTTGCAGTGCACTACAGTACAACTTGAAATATACTTTTTGTAAATGTACTGAAAAACACTTCTAATGAATTTAAAGTACACTTTTATAAAGCTCACTAATAGTGTGTTATCTAGGACTAGAAAATAGTACTGTTTTATAAGTACAACAAATGACCACTATAACTATTTCAGATTTAATATACTTTTTTGAAGTACACTACAGTACAACTTGAAATATACTTGCAATGAAGTACACTTTAATAAAGCTTACTAGTACAACTTAAAATATGCTTACAATAAAGTGCACTTTTTGTAAGTGTACTGAAATACACTTTTCATGAAGTGAAATAAAAGTACACTTTAATAAAGCTTACTAATATGACTTGAAAATAGTACACTTTTTTTTAGTACACTAAAATACAGCTTATAATAAACTTACAATAAAGTATACTTTTTACAAGTATACCTAAATATAACTACAAGTGTTGCAGAATTAGTACACTTATTTTTAGTATATTAAAGTTCCACTTAATGACAATTATTTTGAAGTGCACTTTTTAAAAGTACGCCTTGAACATATTTAAAAGCAAGTACAAAAAGGAAATGTATACTTGTAATAACTTTTGTATACTTAAATTATATTTTTATAACACTAACGTATACTACTTTTTCACCTGGGTAGGCCACATAATAAAATGGCCACTATATGACCATTGAGTTTACTCATGTAATTGTATAATCAATGACTGCAAAGGCCTTCCAACAGTTATTAGAAACTGTTATGGATTACTAGCTTTTATTGTTGCCATCTGAAATTTTGAGTTTTTTATAGTTAAAAAAATTTAATTTTTATAGCGCTTTTTACAGAAAACTGTCACACAGACACTGTACAGAGAAACAGAAGGAGAATGGGGTAAAAACACCCCAGTCGGAAGAAAAACACTCAAATGGTGGCGAGAAAAAACTCCCCGAAGGGAAGTAACCAGGCTAGAAGGAACCAGCCTTCGCTGGCCGGCCCGGTTTAAACTAAAGGTAGAATGGATGAGGGATCTAACACAGTAAATAATCAAGTGGGTTGAACATTTTACAGTCTGAGATAGTAACCAAGCTGGTAGAACAAAGTCCAATGAAAAGATGTATAATATGTAAATCAGAGGGGTGGGGTGTTACATCTGGGACTCCGGTTGTGTCAAGACATGGGCATAAACCAGAGGAGGACAGGGCAGGAGCAGTCTGCAGACTCAGGGTGAGGGGCAGGGCTGGAGCAGGCCGCAGCGCAGGGTGAGGGGCGGGCCTGGAGCAGGCCGCAGCGCAGGGTGAGGGGCAGGGCTGGAGCAGTCTGCAGACTCAGGGTGAGGGGCGGGGCTGGAGCAGTCCGCAGCTCAGGGTGAGGGAAGGGCAGAAGCCCCAGGGAAAAGAAACAATTGAACATGATAAAAGGAAGGAAGATAGGAAGATAGATTTGAAAATGAGTTAGATATCAGACTATATTTATTTTCGTATCACCACTTGTATATGTAGTCTCTCATGGGGCTGTCTTCACATGAAATCTTGCATGGGTTAGGTTGCCATAAAATAAATTTGCTAGAAAATTGCAAGTTGTCCTTACAGTCACCCTGCTGCTGCACAACTCCATAGATTTTTATGCATATTATTTTAATTTAAACGGTGATTTCTGTTTCAATCGTCAAAGTGAATTTTATAATATGACCTTGGAATGGTCGTTAATCTTTTAACAGTAATATATTTGATTCCAGAGAATGGTTTGCAACACACCGGTGAATATGGCCCAAGGGCAATGTTCCATCTCCCTGACCCCCATGTTTTGTTCCAGTGAATTAATTATTCACTCCCTGCAAAGCAAGATTCTCTGTACCAAATTCACTTCACCTTGACCTCCATTTCTGCCTTGTCCGCTCTGTTTAGAGTCATTGCTCGCTAGTGTTGATGGATAATGAAAATATCCATTTGTTATTCTTCCATCAGGTCCATTAGATATGAATGTCTAGCCTGTCCCTCTGCATCAATGAAATTTATGCAGTGCAGTGTATGTATGATGCGTAAAAACCCACACCCTGACTTACTGTACTACCAGTAAATAAAAGAAAAAGGCTTGAACTCCACAACACTGGCATTGCAGTGCTATTCATTTGGAAACAGAGAATTGATTTCCATTCTAGGATGTCTCTTAGGGTTTTTGCTGTCTCCTGTGTGCTGATGTCTTTTGATCATATTTTTGTTTTATGCTGGAAATAACTTCCACGGCGAGCGATGCATTTACAATTATTTGGAGTGTTCAAAGCTGTAATTCCAACAGTTTGCATCCAGAATGACTTGACACCAAAAAATATATATTATTGGTAAATGAAATGAAATTAGATTTATCAGCACATTGCTACGTAGATGATAATCAGTTGTAAATGTTAAGAGCTAGCAAGAGCACTTAGGTTTTATATTGACTGTGTGTATAAAAAGCTGTATGATAATTAAGCACTGGCGCAATGATCAATTTATCAGGGAAGAATGGCCTGTTTGTGAATTCATTTGATTAGTGCCACTGAAGGGGTCTGTAGCTCTATTTCTGGACTGCATGCTCCTGCAGATATGCACATGACTATTCTCTACTATCCCCTTTAAGGTGCAAAAAAAAAAAAAAAAAAAAATACAAAGTTTTGGAGAAATGCATCTATCTCTCTCTCTTCCATTCTTGAGTGATTGGGATGGCAGGTATGCCATCCGCCAAGTTACGGCTTGGTGGGGCATGCCCCATACCTATACAGCACCGAGAGTTTGGCACTTTTCAGGGTTTCCTACAGAAGTAACCACAATGACCATAGACTCTCAGCCCTTAAAAACATTAACTTCTGTATGTTCTGACCTCATGTAACCACACAGCATTCAGATACAACTTCACACATCCACACAATAAAGCCCCAAACTTGGGTTATTTTGCCGTTTTTCTTCTGGTTCTTCTTCTTCTTCTTCCCATTTTTCCTGCCAAACTGCCTGCCTCCGTCGCGATGTTATCCAATGGGGAGAATTATTATTTGAGGGTATGGTCCATATACCTGCTCATCAAGCTTATCGTCCTTATCGCTTATACTGTGGCCTAGTGGTTAGAACTGCAGTCTCTCACATAGAGGATTGTGGGTTCGAGCCCAGCAGGGCACATGCTTATTTTCCACAAAAGTAATGTGCAACTGTTAAGTACTTTTCATTTCTTAGACTGTTATTATTTTCACATTAACACATTAACGTATTTTTATTGCAAAGGCAAAAGAGGTTTCCAATATTAACTGTTCAATGTTTCACTTGTATTTCACTTGTACTATATCACACCCTCCCCAAACCGGACACTCGCTCTTGTCTGGTTCGGGGAGGGTGTTACGCTCTGCTCTTGCGGTCATGACTGACTGACTGGAAACCGAACCTCAACCTACCCTTGCCTCGGCCAACATTTCTTTATTCATTCATTTCTTCACTTCAGCTCTGTTCACTTTATCCTTTTCACACATAACACAAGGTCACCATAAAATTAACTACTAGGAAAATTAAAAATTTACAATTATAGCCTACATTAAGAATTGATGATAGCCTCTTTTAAGCTGCAAACCTTTAAGATATCGGATTTATAAACCGCCAATTCCCCAAACATATCTTATTCATGGTTAGTCACTTTAAAAAAACAAAAAACAATAGCCTCCAAATGTGGCTCTAGTCTACGCTAGTCTGCTGATAATGTAGCTTACTGCAAACACTTTTAATTATAATAATAATAATAAGAAGAAGAATAATCTCTGGTATGTACTTTCTTAGTAGTATCTATTGTTTTCTTTCTGGCTAAGATTCCTGGGAAATATGCGTTGTCCAATTAAGCTTGTTCGCCAACGTTACTTCCTACTTCTCGTCAGGAAGCAGATACAAGCTAAGCTACTACGAAGCGAATCAACATGCATTATAGCCTACATTCATTGCACTACAGAAAACTAAACTAAACCTAGCTGTCCGGTACCAAAACATTTCCCGCAGGTAATGTTCTACACTACCGGAAAAAAAACTCTGCTGTGCTTATAAACTCACTAGCTCGCTCGCTAGCTCGTAGCCCACACATGGAAGGTTGGAGTTACACATCCGGCAATCCAGTGTTGAATAGCCTAACTCTGCTGTGCTTATGAACTCACTAGCCAAGTTACTCACGCATAGCCTACAGAGCGCTGTCTATAAGTTCTTAATTCCAACTTGCAAAAACTTACAACTAACAATATTGCCTATCGTAGCTCACACTAAATAAACTAGCTCCATTCCAAAGCAATGCTATCCAAACTTTCCTAAATTATTTAATGCAACTTGGCCCTGTGTTTCTTCATCTTACCATCTCAAGAGAATGTGGTCAATGAAACTGTATGTACCACATCAAACTGCAAAATGAAAATAATTTATAGTGGAAATACTGATTCAGATGTGTTGCACAGAAAAATTACTACACTAGGGCATGTTTGAACAATTGTCTGCATCCACTGCTTTGAGTCTATGAAAAGCACAGAATGAATAAAATGTATTATTATTATTACTATTATTATAATTACTATTATTATGTATTTATTGATTTATTTATTTGGATTTCTATCAAAACTTGTGTGGTCCTACAAAGCATAGATATCCTTGTGTTCACAAAATTCTGTTTGCAAATATCATAAATACTATTATGTTAAGAAAATTGGTACTATTACTTATTTGCCACCATCTGACCCACAAACATGTCTGGATACGTTTGTAAAAATGCCATATGTACGCTATTTTCTAGGTAAAAATATTACTCATTTTTATCTGCATTTATTTATTCATCACCCCTTTCTCTATTGTACATGATGTTTCTTCATATAAATGTGAATTGTAAAGGATTCTGTAGCAGCAGTTAACATTTTAAAACCTGTACATTTTCTAAAGTAAACTTGCCAACAAAGTACAACGATATCCTTTCTGGAGTGTAATTATTCATCAACTGTTAAAAACATTCATTGAAATCATATGTTGTTCCATGAGGCACAATCTCTTCACATGCAAAGATGAAGAAACACAGGGCCAAGTTGCATTAAATAATTTAGGAAAGTTTGGATAGCATTGCTTTGGAATAGAGCTAGTTTATTTAGTGTGAGCTACGATAGGCAATATTGTTAGTTGTAACTTGGCCACATTTTGATATCACGACTTTTAAAGGCTAGTTTTTGCAAGTTGGAATTAAGAACTTATAGACAGCGCTATGTAGGCTATGCGTGAGTAACTTGGCTTTTTTTAATGTCGTAGGCGTTTTTGATCTGATACATTCATACAGTACATACTGTATTGTGAAGCAAGGCCTCCACCTGTACGCACGAGACTATTACCTATTGCAGCATTAAAGGAGACATACAATAATTAAAATTATACACAATCGAATACATAAACCAGCAACGCATAGATTGAGTAGTGTGATGAACTGTGTATGTGAAGTGAAGGAAGCTAGCTCCATAAGGGAGCTGAACAGTACATGAGAGAGGCTAGGGGGATGATGTTATCTGCTAACAGTAGATCACTTTGCCATTGAACTCAGCAACGGCAATAAAAGTATGAAATGCATTAAAAAGAGACTGGAGGTGTTTTTAAGTTTCAAATGCAACATTGGTGACCCCTTGGAAATGTTTGGTGAGAGTGCTTGTTGATCATCACACTCAACTGGAAGACAAGGACAGTCTGACAATGGGAAAATATTACCTAGTAATTAATTTTTTTGATTTTGGAAAAAGCCTACAACCTACGTTATTATTCTGTTATTTGGTGTTGCAGGACTGACCCTGACATCTTGTTCTATGATGGTTATTCTAAATCTGATAAAAGGATGTATGTAATGTGCGTATGCCTGGAGCAAAGAGGCAGCGATGAGCTGAGCTGAGCTAAATGAGAGTATGGTGGCAGAAAATGTATATTAAGAAGGATAAAAAGGATTGAGATGAGAAATAAGAATGTCCACATTCACAAAATTGTGTCGCTTTATTGAGAAATGTGATACATGAATAAATTATGTCCTGGATTTCTAAATTAAATGCTCACTCTTGTTTTGTCTGTGCTGCAAATTGTAAATCAAACAAAAGTTTGCTCATGGTAATGAACAGGAAGGAGACTTACATCAATTATAATTATATGGATTTGCAGCAGCTTAAATTCTGCAAGCATTTCCCTACTATTGGCTTCTTTCCCGTTACCTAAAATCTAAAATTGGCAAGCAAATGCACAAAATGTGAACCCCTGCCAGCTAGTAAGGTCATGAGGTACAAGAAGCTTGAAATTGAACTTCTTTTATCCTTTAAAGATCATATTAGGTAAAGTACTGAATGCAAACCCCAAGTATTTTCGTCTAAATTATGATTTAGGTTAATTCCAGATTTTAATTTTAATGAAAGAATTAAACATACTTAATAATTTACTTTACTGATGCTCATGTTTGATGTTACATTATCATGTATATACTTTCACGTATAAATAAAAAGCAATACATTTTGCAAAAGGGAAAACTATATTCTTTAATAATTGAAAAATACATAACATTATGAATATAGTGATCATGCCAAATAAATTGGCTGTGAATGCTTCATATGATTTTGAGTAACCCCATCACTTTTATTTAGGTCTTGCACATTGTTGTATCTTGCTCAGTGATGGATTCTTTCAACCTGAATTCTCGCTGACATGGATATGAATCCATGCATCAACCATGTCAATTAGAAAAAATTATCTGTTTTTCAGTGCACGTTTCATTCTGTGGGTCACACATGCGGAAAGAAATTGAAGGGACATCAGGCAATAGATGATTATATAAGCAGATACTGTGGCATACATACACCATAGTGGTGATGACAGATATGCACTTGAACAATGTATGACATTTCAAGGGCATTAAAAGACAGGACTTCATGAATGCAACACATTGTTTTCAATTCACGGCAGTTGCAAAACAGAAGAACTCCACTGAATTATACATTGGATACAGAGTTAAGAACCTTGTACAAACAACAGAACAATTATGCTAATCCGAACGAGTCTTCGGCTGGACAGGTATGATGTGAAAAAGGTTTAACAATGTAATTATGGCTTTGTGGAGAAACAAATAACAATGACGCTGCTCCGCGTTAGCTGTCATTCTTACAATTGAGAAAATGTCACCTGCATTAGACAGCTCTTTGTGGTTTATATTGTTGATTACTGATGCAGAATAGACATCGTCTGTTGATGTACAAATGGAGTTAAAACCACAAGACCATAACAACAATGAAATGATGGGCGGATGAAAGAAAAGGTGCCAACCATGTCAACAAATACAATGTAACTGGAGGGGACTGAATGGTCTTGTGTCACAAAGGAAAATCATTCGGTCCAATAGAAATGCTGACTTCAGTAGCAGAAAGGTCAGAACCTGTTCAATTTCCCTATGCAAGAACGTTAACAAAACTGATCTGTGCAAAATGGAAATAAACACGTTGCATGCACGGCACAGATCCAGTAATGGGGTCATGCTCCTCTTTAATGGAGCTCACGCAGAAGACGCATCGCCTGTAAGTGCGCTTACAGGAAGCAATATACTACTGTGATGGCTAACATTACAAAGTCCTTGTTTAAATGGCTCAAATGGAGTCAGTGTAAAATTAAAAGAAACCGACTGTTACACTACAGCCCCACAATAGGCCTGGTCTGACTGTACATAGATCCTATCCATAACGTAAACAGCGACACTCGCGTGGATTCAATCAACATTCGTCCTTAAATTTCACTTAAATTTATCAGGTATTTGTGATTTCCTTACACGTGATTGTATTTCTAAGTCACAATTAAGGAGAAATGTTGACTGGACAGCCCATAGTTTTTCAACACAATCACAAAATGGCACATTTTTAGAAATGTCCAGCTCATTATCATGCAATTGAAGTGTAGTATTCACTTCAGAGAGTCAGAGAGAAACAGAGACAGGTTGGCATTGCAAATTCTAATGTTTATTATAAAATATAAATACCTCAACTGAAAACAAGCTTTATATCTTTCAAAATAATAACACATTTTAAAATGCTTTTCATGGGCAATTTGGTGAATTAAAAATTATACAAGCATGTATTACATATGACACATAAACTGCATGAAAGGAAAAGTACAGTACAATGAAAATGAAATCACAAAAAAACATTGATGTTACAAAAACAGAAGGAAATTATGTATGACACAACAAACATGAGGGGAGGGTTTAACTAACATTGTAAAGGAAGACGATGCTCTGGAAATGTGTTGTTATCCAGTTTTTAAGGTACTGGAAGAACAGACAAGACAAAGATCATGAGACAAATTGTTCCAAAGATGCACAGGGAAGATTAGAGGAACCCAGTAAGGGGGTAAGATAATCTTACTGAAGTAATTTATGGATGTGTCACAGATTATTCATTTGCAGGTACAGAAGTACACTTTAAAACCAGCAAAGTTCATTACAAATAAAACAACCTGGAACAAGCCATTGTCCTCTCCAGCTCTCAGGCAGAGACTGCCACAGTTTCCGCCGTGCAGCTATGTGTCCATAACAGTGCTGTTCAGGGACACCTTGCAGCTCCACTCTCTGTCAGTCACATCCTAATGGCAGCATTTTATAACGGAAACAAGCCCAAGCAAGTAAGGCAGTGACAAAATGAGTGTAGTAGAAGTATTCAGTGATGATGTGAGTTTCCCTACGTCCTTCCTCCAGTGATACCAAGGATTGGAACCAAGCAGCATTACTCAATAATCATCAATCATGAGGAGTCAGACCTAAAAGCTTCTAGTAAGCATCGACTAAACCATTGAAATTCTGCATTATATTAGCCCCTTGAGTGCCCCTTGGGCCCATCACCGCTGACACTCTGGATCCCAGGCACTGAACACCAGCACCCTTCAATAAATTTGTTTACAACCATCCAGTGTCTTATGCAGGCCCACAGAACCTCATCACCACAACATTGTATGATGGGAATTCACATTTAATATAGCGCGTACGTGATCAGTCACAAAAAGAGTCCTCCAATCGTGAAGCAGCCCTGACTCTAGGGTGCAGAAACGAATCAATAAGTCAATAATCATTTACCCCCTGTTTTTTTTTTTACCCTTTCTGATCCTGATTATCTTGCCTTTGAAACTAGATGTCTGCATGATACTCTTTTAAGAAATTAAATGTGATGCAGTCTGATTCCTCAAAATGAAGTGGAATTTATTTTTTATTAGGAACTTACACTTGTTATGCTAGTCAGGGGATTCTCAACCTGACACCTGGCATTTGTACAGTATATAGCCATAGGTATCACAAGACGGTACATTCACGCAGTAACAACAACCTCATTTAATGATAAGATCACAGTTTAGTCTTTTACATCCTAGTAACAGGTTACAGTCAATTTCCATCGAGCAGACCGACAATAAAATGTGGAGAGCAAGCTGATGTGGGGGGGGGATCAAAGTCCACCTCGCCTCACCAAGAGCTATCTCAAAAATTGCTTACAAGTCACTTATAGCTCAGAGCACTAAATGCATAGGAGGATGGGAATGGGATCCAAAGCAAATTAAATGTAGAGACAGAGTGCCTCTTGGGATCTGATCCAATTACCTATGTCCCTTCCCGGTCAGAGATAGTAAGAACAGAGTGTGTGTATTAATTACGGATTCCTGAGGCATGTCAGAAGCTATATAATCTTTTTTTTCTGAGGCTTCCAGGGAGCTCGGACTGCCAGGCTTATCTATGATCTGTAGCCCTAGACAAACAAGTGTCAGCAGCATCCAACAGAAAGCAACCATAAAGATAAATATCTTGTACTGTATACCACTAGGACCACAAGATAGACACTGTAGTGAAATGAGCAGCAATCATTGGCTGTTGTATTCATTCTTACGTATTCTGAATAGACAACCTAGGGGGTGTATTTCAAAATGTAAAAAAATGAGATGAAGTAATTAAGATGAACTATTAAGATGCAATTATTTAAAACAGAATCCCAGATTAAAATTACAGCGCTCTCCAAAAGTATTTGGACAGTGACACAATGTCTGTGACTCAACAACAAGAAGTGTTTGAATGGATCTCTATGGGAATTGGGGGGTGGGACTAGATTAAGATATAAATTACACAGGAATAGTATGCAACACATGGTTGGCTAAATGGCTCTAAGTCATCAAGGGTCTGAAATATCAAACGAGCCTCAAACCATCACTCTGCTGCTAGATATGCAGTAGATATAGATGGATTATCTATATCCCCCAATTCCAATAGAGATCCATTCAAATGCAGAGAGGTTATAATATCGCTTGTGAGATACGTACAGTATATCGCTTTTGGTGGCCAAAAATAAGAATGGATACAATTGCTATACAGTTCATCCGATATGGATGGAAAAACCATCAAATTATAGATGAAAGTCTGCACTTCATAGTTACTGTTAGAGTTCAAATTCAATGTGCTGCAGTACAGAGCCAAAACAACAAAATGTGTCACTGTCCTAACACTGCATGTATAAATAACAATGAGATTTGAGTCCCTATTTCAGTACATCCATGTATGCTCCAACCCCAAATAATTTTAACACTTGTCAGACTTATGTTAGACTTACTGCAGTCTACACCAGCAGTTTCCAGTCTCATGATGAGTAAGCAAGAATATTGAAGGTACAGACATAGATATATCATAGGTCAATATGGGAATGCACAGTTGGGTTTTATATTGCATACATCAATTTGAAGCAATCGTAAGAGCAATCTCAAGAAATGTGGTTCTGGAAATGGCTCCTTTCCAATATGTACGCATTATCTCACTGGTCCAGTCGATGGTGCATATATAGCAAAATACCTACATTGCAGAGGACTTCTCTGGTATCGATTGTACAGAGATTACGCCTTGAGATGCCAAAAAAGTGTAATATACTATACTTCAGGCCTTAAACAATGCAAAACATGTCTGTCTTAACAAGTGTTTTAGTCTTGTAATGAGACTTAAAATCATAAAAATTATCTTGTTTTAAGTTACTTTTTGCTTGACAAGTGAAATTATCTTACCCCACTAGCAAATCTTGAATTGAGTAAAACTATCTCACCCACTGGCAGATAGTTAGTCTTTTTAGCAAAAAAGTAACATAAATAAGATTCTAAAGTTTAAATATAAGATTAAAATGGTTGTTAAGATTTGTTTTTTGCAGTGGCACCAGGAAAGCCTTCTGTGTGTTTAAGGAAACCACAGGTAAACCATGAACACTTTCCAAAAGTGTCTATAAATCAAAGGAGTGCAGAGTTGTGCTGTTGAAGTCCGGTTTTCATCCATATGCTTTGACTCAGCAGCATGTAGTGGATTAGCTTGACCATAGGGGTGTCAGTCCTGAGTTATAGACTCCTGACTCATGTTGACAGAACTGCTATGGTGTTCAATTATTCTGGGGTGACTAAATTCAAAAGGTTTGGTGACTGAATATAGAGTGACATACAACACTGCCTTATGCCAGTTATTTCAATCCAAGTGGAGGTAGACCAAGTGCTGGCCAAACACTGCAAAGCCTACAGAGAGGCAATCTATGAAGCAGAAAAACTAATTGTGCACATAGACCAAAAACGTCAACATGCAATTGATCCAGAGAAGTGCTTTCCAATTGTCAGAGTGTGCTGATGCACACATTTTCTACTGCTTCTCTATTGGACTTCTCAAACATTTTCTACACATTTTATACAACATACACCTCACCTCTGACCTCTGATTCATTCCAGCAGTGCTCGGGATAACTAGTTTTCTCTCTGCCCCCTCATGCCAGAGTATAATACAATTGTGACATAAAAACACATGTGAAAGTAGTCCCCTGTTACTTTTAATTTATGTATGGAGGCTGGCTTGAAATATCAGGCAACATGTAAGTGAAAGAGACAAAGTGATTATGCTACCACTTATCTACATCTTTTTCATGCATGGATAATGGGACTGTCCTCATTAATTACCTCTTCTATATTCAAGTGGTAGATGCTGGTGTATTTACACTGACAAGACCTGATAGCTAAAACGTCTGTGCATTTTCTTCCCCTGTGTCTTACTTTTTACATTTTTTTTTTTTTTTAGTTTTTAAAAATGGCAGTAAATGTCAACATACTGTATCAGACCTACCGTTTTTTCTGTACTCAAATGCAAGGATGAATTCCTTGCCTCTTGGTCCTGCAAAATAGCTGCCTATTAGCTTAGAATACCTGTGGAATAGCTGTGTGAATTGCCACCTCAATCTTTTCCCCTTTTTTGAAATATTTCTCCCAGAAAGGCAAAATTGTCACATCCCGTGCCTGTGTGCCTCTTGATTTCCTGGTTTTTTGTTTCTATGTGTATTCCGTTCCGTGTTTTCCCTTTTCCCCATTTTGTGTCTCCACTTCCCGCACCTGATATGCGTTTCCTCATGTTGTTTCGTCTCACCTGTTCCTCGTTGTCTCATTAGTAATCTGACATATAAGCACCCATTTCTTTGTTCTGTGCCAGATCGTCTTGTGCCTTGTGCTCGTGTTAAGTCTTTCCTGCGTTTTTGTATCCCTGCCTGCTCCTTGTTCCTGTGTCCAGTCCTGTGTACCCGTCCTGTTCCTGTCCTTCCTGTTCCTGTCCTTCCTGTTCCTGCCCAGCCCTGCCTGTCCAGCCCTCCTGCCTGCCTGCCCTTCCTTGTCTGAGCCCTGCTCCTGCCCTTCGCCCTCCTGATCCCCTGCTCTGACGGATTCCCCGGTTCTGACCCCTGCCTCTTCCTGGACTTTGCTTTTGCCCATCCTGCATTGCCCCGTTCACTGGACTTTGACCCCTGCCTGGATTTGACTACATTTCTGCCTGCCCTGTATTGCACTGATTGCTGGACTAAAGCCTATTCCCATTACTCTGGTGTCTGCGACTGGTTTCGATCCGTTCTCGTAACACAAAATAACAATACACGAATACAGTTTTATGCAGTGTTTATTCAATAGGAGACAAATACACACATGACCTCCTCCTAAACTACAGTACATGCACTATACCTGTACCAGACTGTCTCCTTTAGGAACTTAATGTCTGCCAATCCAACTGAATTGATGGAAATCAACATTATTCCAGAACTCATGATCTTTTAAAAAACTCTCCACTGAAATGGAGTAAAAACAAACTGGACTTCCATAACTAATTATCGAAGGCCCTGGGAGGGACTTGATGGTCATGTCTCTCCCAGTGAAGACTACTGCAACTTGCAATTATAAAACTACAATAGCCTTGCTGCCAGAACATTACTTTTGCACTGTCAAGAAACTCAACTACCACATTTAATGACACAATAGCTACTCATATTTTTACAACAGCATTAAAAGATAGCATGAAGCTCTCCAATAACGCAATCGATAGTGTAATCAATCCAGGTTCTCACAGAGGCTACACAACAATCTCACAACAATTGTTCTCACAACAATCTCTTTAGTCTTCTTGTTATTAAGAATGAGATTGGTGGCGGAATACCAGGCTGTCAGGTTTTGCACCTCGTCCCTGAATGCTGACTCATCGTTGTCAGAAATCAGGCCCATGACTGTTGTGTCATCTGCGAACTTGATGATGGTGTTTGTTGCGTGGACAGGTAGACAGTCATGGGTGTAGAGGGCATACAGGAGAGGGCTCAGCACACATCCCTGTGGAACACCAGTGTTCAGGATGAGGGTGGAGGATGCATGTTTTCATAATTTGACAGTCTGGGGGCGGTTGGTCAGAAAATCCAGAGTCCAGTTACAAATGGTTGTGTTCAGGCCGAAGCTGTGGAGTTTGGACACTAGTCTGTTGGGAGTGACAGTGTTAAAGGCCGAACTGAAGTCCAAGAAGAGTATCCTGACGTACGTGTGCGGTCTCTCCAGGTGATCCAGGGCGGTATGGAGGGCGAAGCTGATCATATCCTCTGTTGATCTGTTTTCCCTACACTAAGTATACTACACTAAGTATGCATTAGTGTAGTAGCCTACATTATCAAACAATGTCTTAGTAGCAGAGGCTGTCTATCAACTAGTTACTGGTATAATGGTAGAAATATAAAACGGGATTCCAGATTCAAATTAGTGAGATATTGATAATTATAAATATTACAACTGCTATCATTGGCAGTAGCTAGTTGTGGCTGTCCAGCAATTTGCACACAGCTATCCTGTTATTGCGGTAATGGTAGCGTCAATAGAAAAAAAAAACTGCATTCCGGATCTAGGCAATTTATTACAGATGTTCACGTTACATACAACTGTTATCATACCATTCAGAAACATCGAGATTCTCTCGGGGTGGACCGCATTTTCCTCTGCACGAACTGCATCTCACCGTTTCCGCTTCCTGGGGCATGTGATGTATCAACCCCTTATTGGATATAAAGCTACCATGTGATTGTGCACTTTGAGACCGCTTTGCGCTTGCGTACGTGTAGTTACTGTTTACGTTATTTAACTTAGTAGCCTGTTGGCTAGAAAGGTAGCTAAATGCTAACTACCTAGCTAGCTATCACTTCCGTTGTTGATAGGAACAAATATTTGTTCCTTTCCATCTATTGTAGTTATTCGCATTTAGCTGTAACATAGCGAAACACATTTTCCTTGCTAAAAAGCTTGATAGCTGGGTGAGTAGCTGCAAGCTATTCAAATGTTATGCATTAACACATTATAGGCGCTAGATAAAAACTGAAATACTAGCAACCGATAGCCTGCTTAACTCACAATAGCAAGCTAGAAGGCGAGTTAGCTTGCTAACGCTATCTAGCTAACTTAGAGTGCCTAAGTTGCAATTTTGGCAACATATTTAGGATATGATAACGTCAAATGTCACAGTAATTGCGGTTCCGATGTAAGTTAACGTTAGTTTGTTCACATTATAGCCTAAGTTATCAATATTAGCTACATTGCCAGCTTTATCTTTAAGCTGGCTACACTTAGGCTATTCACGTAGGCCTAGGCCATTCTTGCCCGTTATTAGGTTGCTGCTAAGTAATTAACGTTAGCTAAAGCTAGTTAACTGTAGAAAGGCAAGGAAAAGTTGGAAGGAGAGATTTACAAGGAATCTAGCGTAACTGTGGAATTCAAACCTCCTTCTCTACCTTGCGTCATGGTGCCACATCCAGTCGTATTGACGTGACTGTTCAACATAGCGAACTACAACTTCAGGAAAAGTAAGACAAAATGTGCATCAGTTTGTATTTCACTTGAACCGCTCGCTTTATTTTGGCAAAATTTAGCATCTTAATAAATTTTTGTCTAATTGTGTCATTGTTTGTTTACTTTCTATTATAAGCCAATACTAACCAACAATACTAGCGAGCCTATTCACATTTAGATTTCTGGCATTTCTCAGATTGTTGTTTGAATTCAGTAATTCGATAGGTTCCGGAAAACTCAAATGCTTATGTAAACATTGGCGGCACTGCATTGTGGGTCGCGAATACTACCTTCCTTCTGAAAAGGATAGTCCAGAGCATCCTTTGTGAAAGGACGGATAAAAGGAATCATGAAGCTCCTTTCCTTCTCAATATAAGAAATTTGAACGGTCCTAAGCATGGCTGCCAAGAAACTATTTCCGGTTCATGTGATCTAAAGGATCCTTCCTTGCTCGAATTTGACTATTCGAATGCAGCCACGGTAACATAGCTGTACGTGAATCCGTACACATGCGGTAGCATTGTATCCAATAAGGGGTTGATACATCACATGCCCCCGTAAGCGGAAACGGGGAGATGCCCTTCGTGCAGAAGATGCAGCCCATGCAGTTACACCGGCTCTCGCTGTCACGGCAGAAAGCGGCAGCAGCAACAGGGGGTGGCTCAATCATACATTATAAGGCAGCAATGGAGCGAAGCCATCCACATACTCGTAATCATTTCCCTCCCCAGTACTATCTTCACCCTCCCTGTCCTCCTGCCCCCCGTTGTCCCACAGAAACAATGCCTCAACAGGGGGTATGGAGGAGGAGAGGAGAGTGATCCTCAATTTCAGACAAAATGTCATCCATTCTGGATAACGCGTTAGCTTTGTTTTGAGCACTGCTATCTAGAAGCTAACTAGCTAGCCACCACGACTACCCGCCCACTTAAAAAAAAAAAGAAGTCCTGCCCCAACATCCGGTTTCACACAGAAGCCTTCTGAAAAGCAATAGAAAAATGCGAGCGGACTTCCATTGTGTGGGGTCTTTAAGGCCGCTCTGTAAAAGGGAGAATAGTTTAATTTCTCTATCCAACTTTATTTTTCTGTGAAGACTCTCACTCATGTCAAATTATCAATCCATGATTACAGTAGCCTACATGGTATGAAAACTCGTAGCCCACAAGACTTGTATTAGCCACAGCAGTGATAAGACTGCCTTGGCTTGCAATTTACCATCTAATTTAGTCAGACACATTAACAAATTGACGTCACATTCCGGAAGGGCAAAATTGCTAATCTTTCGGTAAATGTCATCTGAACAAAAACGTCTCCGACGTAAAAAAAGCCAAGTTACTCACGCATAGCCTACAGAGCGCTGTCTATAAGTTAAGTTTTTGTTCAGATATCACTTATTTTTGGTAGCTAACTAATGATGAACAATGCATGAAGATAATGACATCGAGAGAGACATGCATACAGAATAGTACATGCATTCCAAATAAATGCATGCAGACATTTGCATAACCATAACGCCCTCTACTGACGAGAATGATAGCATTTCTCCTATTACCGATAGCCCACAATTACATTAAAAGAGTTTGTAGATGAGCTGTATTTAATGTCTAATTAAATACAATGAACAGCACCACCTGAACTATGGATCATGAAGAAGCATGTAAATTAATTAACCAAGTCTAGCCTATATGGAGACATGTATGCACAATAGGCTAGACGCAAACACATTGTAGCTGAAAGAAATACATACAGCCTAAAATATGTAAATACAGTTGTAAAATAGACATATATAGAAATAACGTTAGGCTATTCAACACTGGCTTGTCGGATGCGTAACTCCAAGCTTCCATGTCTGGGCTACGAGCTGCCGAACTTCATGAGCACAGCATAATACCTTCGCAGTTTTTTTTTCCGGTAGTGTAGTCTAACGTTGTCTGCGGGAAATCTTTTGGTACCGGACCATGTAGCTAGGTTTAGTTTAGTTTTCTGTAGTGCAATGGATGTATAAGGCACATTGATTCGCTTCGTAGTAGCCTAGCTTGTACCTGCTTCCTGACTAGCAGCTGACTGACGTTTCTCTGGCAAAACTAACCTTGGCTAAAACAATAGATAGGCTACTACTAAGAAAGTAGCCTACCAGAGATTATTCTTATGATTATTGTTATAATTAAAAGTGTTTGCAGTAAGATACATTGTCTGCAGAGTAGTGTAGACTAGAGCAATGTTCGGAGGCTATAGTAATTTATTTAAAGTGACTAACCATGAATCAGATATGTTTAGGGAATTGGAGGTTTATAAATCCGATCTCTTAAAGCATTGCAGATTATAGTAGGCTATCGTCAATTCTTAATGTATTATCGTAAATTCTTAATTTTCCTAGTAGTTAATTTTATGGTGACATTGTGTTATGTGTGAAAAGGATAAACTGAACAGAGCTGAAGTGAAGAAATGAATGAAGACATAATAAAGAAATGTTGACCGAGACGAGTGTTGAAGGTTCGGTTTCCACAGTGAGTCAGACATGACCGCGCCGCAAGAGGACAGCAGGCTCCACACAGACAAATATTTTTGTAGGAATATGTGTGAGATTAAAACATGTACCAATGGCACAGTTATTTATAGAATTTATTTTTTACATTAATGCAAGAACGCGATGTTAACCATTTGATATTCTGCATTGAAACCTTTTTCTTTGCTCGACAAATGGCCATGGGATGCCTGTTCGCATAACGTTAGCTAGCCTATTGCATTACTGTCGTGGTGTCCAGTGACTGAATTGTTTAACAGGCTACAAGTGAACAGTTAATATTGTAAACGTGTCTTTGCCTTTGCAATAAAAATACATTCTTGCATGAGAAAACCAGAACATGTGCACACTGTTTGACTCCAAAATGAAATTACACTTTAATATCAACCAGGCGAGGTACGAACCCACGTCTCTCGCAATATTAAGGCTTGATGCTAACCAGAAGACCAAAGGGGTATAGTCACGCGATATAGGCCATTTGTCAGTGTCGGTCTGACTTGTACTCACCATTTCGTTGTAGTATAAGTAAAATAGGCTACAAGTGAAACAATGAACAGTTAATATTGGAAACGTCTTTTGCCTTTGCAATAAAAATACGTTTGTTAATGTGAAAATAATAATAGTGTAATAAATTAAAAGTATTTAGCAGTTGCACATTGTTTTTGTCAAAAATAAATTTGTGTCCTGTTGGGCTCGAACCCCCAATCCTCTGTGTGAGAGGCAGCAACTGTAACCAGTACACCACAATATCTTCATAGAATACACAAAGCCATATAGTGGTTTTGTCTGTGATTCTGTGACATGTGCATATTAGTTTGAAGCGTTTTTAATGGGCGGTAAGAACCGGTATGCAATGTTGTTATCCAATGGGGAGAATTATTCTTTGAGGGTACGGAGGCAGGCAGGTAGTGAGGGTCTCTGTGTAGGCAGGAAAAATGGGAAGAAGAAGAAGCAGAAGGAGAAATAACCCAAGTTTGGGGCTTTATTTTGGGGATGTGTGAAGTTCTATCTGAATGCTGTGTGGTTACATGAGGTCAGAACATACAGAAGTTTATGTTTTTAAGGGCTGAGAGTCTGTGGTCATTGTGGTGTTTTTACCCTGAAAAGTGCCAAACTCTCGGTGCTGTATAGGTATGGGGCATGCCCCGCCAAGCCGTAACTTGGCGGATGGCATACCTACCATCCCAATTAAAGGGTTAGTTCGGAATTTTGGACATAATGTCTCAATTACGACTTACCCATGATGTAGTTGATTGATGTAGTAAAGTAAAGGATTCAACGATAGTTTGACTTGAAAAATTATGGTATAATCACTGAAAATAACCCCGATAGACTGTCGTCGTATTTTATTTGCTTTGGGTGCATGTTTGGTAGTGGATGCTACTAGTTTCCTACGAGTTGCGCTAGCATTAGCAATGTGTGTATGTCCAAAAGAAGGGACAGCATGGAATTATCTGAAAATGGTTTCCATCAATCAACTACATCATGGGTAAGTCGTAATTGAGACATTATGTCCAAAATTCCGAACTAACCCTTTAAGTATTCTTTTCATTTCTGTGGAAGTTAAGGTTAAGGCAGGCCGGAGGGGTAAAATCCTGGGTAGGGCTTCTGGAGCGAAGGTCAGGTGGAGCCCTTGAAAGGTCTGGTCCTGGGGCACATGCCCCTCATGCCCCATTGGTAAATCTGCCTATGCGACTGAATTCCATTAATTAATTTTTTATTTGCAGCTTCCAATTTCCATGATCTCTGCCATTTTTATGCTGCATGTTCAGTTCCTGCTGTCCACACACTTCCAGTAACAAGATTGCTTTCTATAGTGGATAGAGCTCTGAGTGTTGCTACTGCTCTGCTTTGGAATAATTTCCTTTATACATCCCAGATTTTTTTTTAAATCCATGTTTTTAAACTCTAATCTCTGAACAAATCTTTTAACCTTGGTATTTTGTGTAAAATTGTTTTCACAGAGCATTCTTTATTATCCACATAAAAAGTTGTGAAGTGCAGGTGTAAATGCACCAATACAACTGCAAGATACATATGACAATACTGCTCCCAAAGTGTAACATCACATGACATAGCTGGCCGCAAAGCAGAAACACATGTAGATTCACAATCATAAATGTATTAAACAATCTCATCGGTTGTCTTCTGTTATACATTGTCTGCCGAAAATGGAATCTTCCCTTAACTTTAAAAAACTGAAAAATGCCATAAAAACTAGCTATTTTGGAAGCGGCTACCATTTTTGCTCTCTGAGAAGCAGGAAATGCTCTGTCAGGGTTTTGCATTTTACGTTAGGGTTGTCACAATATCCCTTTTTCATATCGTCGATATGCCTTTAAGAAATATCGTGATATTCAATATTATCATTTGTATATAATTATAGTGGATTAATGACAACGTGAACAGAAGTAATTACCACATGTGGCAGCGTTGAGTTCTAATTGCAGGAGCCTTAGCGTTGCTTCTGGATCCGTGTACTTTTTGGCCAATCGTTTCCCGTTTCAGAAACAGAAATTAAAAAACAAGAAACTAATGGTTATGCTATATTAATTTTAAAAACAGAAATTGAAAAACGAGAATCAAATGGTTATTCGTTTTGGATCCGTGTATAAATGAATGCCAACTGCAACATCCCGTACGGACCCGTCACTCATCTCACAAAACTGTTTTTTTCTCGTAACTTAGTAGCTAGACACTTCAGAGATCGCTCCAAAATGAATGTGATGATAAACATGACGATGAGCGGCCGTCAATTTATTACGTTTTGAACTATGTCCACAAAACAATGTTGCGATGCAATGTTTGCTGCTATGTCTGCATATGACAAATTATTTATTGCCATCTCCTGTAGGCTCTCATAGGCATAATGTTATAATGCACTCATAATGACTGTAGTTATCGAAAATGTTTTATGGGAAATGTTTGTTGTATTCCCATCCTTAGTTGTGATGGCTTTTTAATGCATTTACGGCATGCTACCTCGTCGACATTCGCCGGTTCTCCATTATCATTGGGTTTGTAGCCGAAAAATTCCCAGATTGGCGAAGTGGTGTTTTTCTTTGAAACAAGATCAGCCATCTTCTCTCGCTTTCTCTTAACTAATGATATCGATCAGTCACGAGATAGAGGATAATACATTGACACCGTGGCTGTTACATCTATAGCACTAGCCCCCTCTGCAAGGATGAAAGCAAGTGATCAGAAGTTGTAATTTGATCCTACATCCTACCTTACACTAACCTTCCTCTGGAAATTGGAAAATCGATGTAATAGCAATCCTCACTCTGCTGTTAACATTGCGCATCAGATAATTAATTAGGACCAGTATACGAATAGGCTAATGGTAACAAAATAATAAATGCAGAGCAAATAATAACAACCAAATATTTAAAAAAAACAAAGCATACAGAATTTGTTGCGAGGTATCAGAACTAAAATAGAAAATGGAGCGGGAAAGGAAGCAACACTCAGATTTGTAGGGCAGGCCACTGCACAAGCAGTAGCCTAATGCAAATATTTTCAGTTATACAAATTTTGAAATATAAACTCACGTATTATTTCCGACCAATATTATTATTTAAAAGTATGCATCTTTTGTCCTTAGAATAGCAATAATACATTTCTTTTAAATATATATATTTTTTAAATATCGTGGCTACAGACAGTCATCTCTGCGATATTTTCAAATATCGCCATATCCGATATTATCGTGACAACCCTATTTTACGTGCAAAATAATAGCAATCGGACTTCAATCGGGCAAACCGGAGACGCATCTGACTACTACTGTAAGTGTAAATGCAACGTGGTAAAATCTTATCTGGATACAATCTAGATACAAGTCACATGAAACGAACAGGTGTAAATGGGGCCTTACTTTTTGACCCCCGGACTTTCACTTCTGGATTTCACCCCATTATTAATATCACTGACTGGCTGTGCATTACACGCTTTTG
The DNA here is from genome assembly GCA_029718625.1 of Synaphobranchus kaupii. Lineage (NCBI taxonomy): Eukaryota > Metazoa > Chordata > Actinopteri > Anguilliformes > Synaphobranchidae > Synaphobranchus > Synaphobranchus kaupii. The sequence continues at coordinate 106,652,555 of CM056377.1, read as the reverse complement.
CGTTGCACTACCTCCCAATGTACTCCCAATATTTATATCCCACTTAAAATATTAAAACATTTCCATTCTCCACTTTCACTGTGCTGACAACAGAACTGGTGCATACACCTTTAAATGTTGCTGAATTCCGCACATAAACAGTAAACTTCGGGACTAGCAGGAGAATTTCTGGGGATCAGATGATACAGAACTCCAGTTGCACGCTTACAATCAGGACCTTCCTAAACTTAATACACAGCAAATCCTGTGTAAACCTGTGTTAATATACAGCTGCAGATTAAAAACTGAAGGCCCGCTGCAATGGACCCAGTATGTTGGGATGCCAAAGATCCATAATACAAGAAAGGTATCAGAGACATGTGAAAAAATTTATAGTAGAGTCCGTGGTGAGGAGAGAAAGACATAATAAATTACATAAAGGCTGCATTTTTCAGCTTGTCCACTGGTAATTCAGCAGTTTTATTGTTGATAAAATGAAATCACATGAATTATGTGATTCATGAACATCATGTAAATTTGATGTTTATATACATTTGACTTAAATTTGAACCAGCTATTCTGGTTACAAAGTTCAGAATGACCTGGAATGAATTAAATATGGCTATGAGCACACTCCTGGTTTACATCGGACCACCAATAATAATAATAATAATAATAACAATCCAGGGAAACATTCCAAAAACATGAGAAAAATGGATTTACAAATTGCAATCAATGGACAATACATTTTAGATGAGTAGCTATCTTACATTAGAACCAGAAATATGAAGTACACTACTGTGCTTATAGGCCTACCAATTAAACCATAGCTAGCTGCAAAGAGAATGTCTGCTTCAGCTCTCCAGTATGCATCCTGATCAATTTATGCACAATCCTAGATTTATTATTTTATTAAATATTGAGCATCTACGCAGTCTTATTTACATCTAAATCATATTATTTCAATGAACAAATAATGTTTTTCATTAGATATACCCGTCCAATGAATGAGTGTTTTCTGTGATTCAAAGTATTAGAAAACATCTCACCCTCAGGCACTGTAACGGATATCTGTTTTCAAGATGGGATGCTGTCAAAACAGTTGTAGATATAGAGTACACCCTTGTCCCATATCAAAGGAATCCTTCACTCTTGGTTAGCCTCACAACAACATCAGTGCTTCAGCTCCTAATCATTGTCCTACAGCTCTTGTCAAAATTAAATTCAGTTTGGAACACTGAGAGAACAACTCTAAGGCAGTGGCGGCCGGCCTATAGAGGGCGCCGCCCCCACTCCCCCACATACAAAAAAAATAAATAAATAAAATAAATAAAAAATAAAAAAGTAAAATAAAAAGAATACAAATGTAGCTCAAACATGTTACAACATATAAATATGTTGGTCTTGTGTTGTCTAAAGTTGCCCTGCAATCGGCACATTAACCCCTGAAAATGTATTGTATAATACAGGAACCCCTGAATATGT
>CM056377.1:106403179-106650591 GCA_029718625.1 Synaphobranchus kaupii | reverse complement strand
TCTTTGTCCCAAAATGTTAATGTGAAATGTGAATTAAACTGTCTTATGCAACTGAGACACAAGATTGCTTATTTTTTTCCTGTTTAAAGTCAAAAGTCAAATGTATTTCCCTTTTTTATTTATAAACAAATGCCCAAAATTTTTCTGACACTAAGACCATGCTAGCGCCCCAACCTATATTTGGATCACCAGCCGCCACTGCTCTAAGGGTGACAAAGCAGGAGCTTTTATCAAACAAAAATGGCTCTTAAACCTTCAGCCTCCACACCTGTAGACTACAGTTTGTGTAATTATGTCCATGGCGCCATATCCTGTTTCTGAATCAAGGTGAAAAATTTGCGAGGGTGGGAAAAGTGCTGAGTTATTATACAGAAGACTGTATTAGAAGGGCATAAGACATTTTCCATGGCTAAATGAGCTCATGTGGTAAATTAAGTGTTAGTTCAACTAGGTGTGAAATAATAAAAAAGAACTCTTCTACGATGACGCTTGGTGTGGTCCTAGCTTTCTGTCTTATAAACGGATAATTCTGCTGTCATGGTCATTTAAAATTACCTTATGGGCTGTAAACTTTTAGAATGCATTACAGCACTATACAGAGTGACAGACACTTATATTTGTACTATGTTTCATGACCATAAAGGCAGCAAGGAGTAAAATGTGCCAATAGCCCATTTATCAGTGGTTGCCTTAAAGATTAATAGATTTTGTTTCTACCAACTGCGCACTACATCACTGATATGAGTGTTATATTCATAAGATGTGCTACTGTACTGCTTCTTATGATAAGAGACAGCTACTAAAAGCAGTTACATATACTTTAAATGCAATTCTAAGAATTATGCATTGTAATAAGAAATAAAACAATTTTAGTGCTACTCTAAGCATTATGATATTATGAGAAACTTAAATTTTAACAGTTTTTAACCAACCAACCAAGTAGATTCACTTTTATCACTCTTTTTCAGATTATCACTCAAGATTCAGATACATCATCAGTGTGTTCTGAAAATTCAAATAATCAATTTTATTTGGTTTTTACTGTCCTGGTTACCTCAAACTTAATTACCTTAGTTACCTCAAAGAATAATATATGCAAATTCAGGCAAAGTTAAAGCTCAAAGTTCTGAGTGACCCATCTTTTGATTTAGCAAACCTAGGGCCCTATCTTGGCGATCTTGGCGCTTAGTCTAAGCGCATGGCGCTAAGTCCATTTAGGGCGTGTCCAAGTCCACTTTTGCTATTTTAACGGCGTGTTTTTTTGGCGCTAAGCACGGCGCATGGCGCAACTGGGCTGAACCTAGTCGCTTCATTAATTATAGGTGTGTCTTGGGCGTGACATTCAATTAAACCAATCAAAATGTCATATCCCATTCCCTTTAAAAGCCTGCTTTTCCACCTTGGCGGATTGCTTATGATGGCGAAACAGACATGCTCGTGCGTGTTTAGTGTGATCAAGGAATAGGCTAAATGGAGTATGATCAATATTATTCGGACTAACCATTAGCCTATGAGTTCCCGGTAATTCCAGACAGGGCTGTTATTTTACAAAATATGTGCGGTTAAATTTCGTTAAAAGGACCTGCAACAGCTGAGAATAAGCTATCAATGGCTTCAGTCTCACCTTAGAAAACGCCAAATTAGCCTGCTTGTTCAGCGAATTTCGTTTGATTATGCAATGAAAGTGTCAAACATCAATTCCAAGAGGCTGTTCTCATGGAGTTCTCGAAGTTCAAGCTTCATCCAAAGTTCATTAGGCTACCTGCATAGTAGGCTAATATTGATTAATAACATACATACCGTTATTTTGCCTTAATGATGACACTAAATAGCCATACAATAAAGCTGTCAGGTTCGCAACCCATAAGTTCACGCATATTTCCCCTTGTTTAATAATGTCCTGTTTATGGAAATGTGACCAACCTGTTTTACTCGTAGCGTAATCCTTTAAAACAATCCACTTTCCCAGGAAGACCGTTAAACGTGCGATTTACAGCAGGGGAAACAGAGAACATGCAGCTCACGTGCAGAGAATGGCATTAAAATTAATTGTGAATTAATTGTGTAACGTGCTGCAAATTTGTTTTAGTTTCTAATTAGATGCGTAGTTCTCTTTAAAATCGTTTTGTTCAGTTAAGGAATAACGGGTGAAATCAGCTGGGTTTTAAACGGTGAGAGTATGGAAACCTGGTCACTGTAATTAAAAAAAATATGAAGGACGAAGAATAGCTAAGGTTACAATTTAGTTAACATGGTGACATCTCCGTTTTTTAACCATAGGCTATCGAAAAAAACCTTATGCACAGCGAATTCGCTGTAGCCTAGGCTATTTGAAAAACAATAAATGCAATATTCACTGGACAAGGTTTTGAACTTTTTTCAGTCACAAACCATTCTATTTACTTACAGGCTGTATTCATAGATAAACAGAGCTGTATTGTAATGACATCTGAACCGCATTTTCAGAACTTAAATGTCCGTCTATTGCCGTGCGCGAGTTTTCCATTGAATGACAATTCACGCATTAGGTGCAAAGACAATTCGCGCATTAGGCTTGATAGCTATAGGTGTTATCAGCTCCTTTTTAATGGATAGCCATTGTCCCGTACCATCGCACATCGCCTGGATGTTGATGGAGTGGGCTGAGAGCAATGTAATGTGGCATTGTTTCCCTTCGCCGAGGGAAAGGTATGTGGACCTATGGAACCTTTTATTATTATGCATTTTTGATATAGCCTACACAATAATAATATTTCACATTGTGATCTAGATATTTTAGTCATGCCTGTGCACGCCCCTGTGTGTAACAGACAGGAGGGTATGCGCGTTGTGCACACGCCTATGTAGACGCACTTATATGCGCCGTTAAAATAGCATGTAAACAACTGCGACATGACTTTAGACCAGGTTTGTGGTGGTTCTAGCGCAAGCGCTTTCTGCTGGCTCAAGATAGCAATATGCCAAAAAGAATCCTGGCCACTCCTCATCTTAAGACCAACACGCCCAGTTCACTAATGATGGCGCAAGACTAGTTAATGGCGCAATGCTAGTTTGACGGCGTAAGCGTTAGGCGTTATTATGGACCTAGCGCCGGGTGTAAGATAGCAAAGACACTTGCGTTTGCGTTAGCGCCGCTTTGCGCCGGGTGTAAGATAGGGCCCCTAATGCCATATGGTACAACTAATCATGAACCAAGCAAACCTACGTTAATATCCTAACAATGGTTTTCTGTTGGCAAGATGCACCTTACCAGTAAGAACACAGGAAAGTAATATGGTCATATACAAAAGGGGCAATGAACATCGTCGTTTTAAAAATAATAAAAAATGCATTTGGGATGAGATAATAAAACATACTTATAATTATCAAAATGGAGATCATTTCCAACTGAAGATAGTGCTTATTTTCCATTGCTGTTGCTATGGTCTGCTCAGGCATGTTTTACATATGATGGCGCAGATGACTAAGGATTATTTGGTGTACTAATGCTTCCTGTATTTCTTGGAAAATAATTATAAAATGAAGCAGGAATGACTCCCAACTAAACCATTTTAGTAATTTGAACAATGCTACCATGCTCAATATGCCATGGTAGGTTTACAAATCAATACAGTCATGAATAATGAGTATTTTCTTAAACAATAGCATTTTATAGCGCTCCATCATCCCATGGTCTGCCATCCAAAGCCAGAGCAGCATATACAAATATTGTTCTAAATTTTTGTTGGGCTTTCACGCAGAACATGAGCAAAATGGCTGTAAAATCAGTTAAATGTTTTCTTTTGAGGTACCTGGCGGGGCAATTGAAAGGAGTAGCAAATTTGTCACAATTTCACAGTGGTCTAGGCTAGTCTATATATGGTCTCTCTATACAACTAGCACTGATAATGATTCCTCTGAAAAATACAAGCTGTCATATATTTACATTGCTTTATTGGAACCAAAAAAAAAACCATTATGATATACACATACACATTATGAAAGGAACTGATTCAGGAAATACCTGAGCAAAGTGACTGAAGACATTTTTAGTTTTAACGGCTGAAGTCACCACAATAAATGTTATATGTAAAAAAAGATTTATCCCAAGATGTGGAACGAACATATAAAATGAATGACTTAAAATGTGAAAAATCAGCACTGCATGAGTGCCTCTGAAAATATGCTTTTCTATTGAACCAAGTGGATCTGATATAATTGGCACTTGAAAAGAAGACTTGAAAATAATTCCTCCCCAGTAATTCCTCCCCAACAAAGCTTATCCATAGCAGGAGAGTCAGATGATTGCCGATATACATTGAGCAACACAAAATAAACCTTGGCAAGATGCATTGGACTGAAAATTATAGGGTAATTTGGGCAGTTGTTTGGGACAATTTTCCACCGTGGGTGATTGTGATTTTCTTGCCCTAATTGCAAACACAAAACCTGGATGCGGACTATGAAGGATGGTGTTGCTGTGAAATAAATGTTCTATGTAATTGGCAGAACAATCATCATCATCCAGCCATCTCAGTGGTATACCTTCACTGCAGTTGTATTGATTTTACTCACTTCAGACCCCCCCCCCCCCAGCTATCCTGGCCCTGGTGATGCATTATATATACATATAAAGTTGTCCCTTCAAAGACTCTACAGTTCAAAGGCAATATATTCTGGGTCTGATCATTTCAAATCCTAAGAACCGTAACTCTTCCAGAAGCGATGTACAAAGTAACAAGTTCACAGTATGCATGAAATTGATTTTTTTTACAAAAGCCTACAGGCAATGTAAATTTTTCCAGGTTCACTTAAAAAAAAAAAATCCATAACATTGTAACTATCTGTGCACTGCTTGCTTTTAAAAAAATCTCACTCACTTAGTGGTGCATTTTACAGAATACGACAAATACAATAAACCAGCCATTAATGTCTCCATGTTATAGAGATGATGATGATGTTCTTCTTAACATGAACTTCACCATTTCAGCACCTGATATACAGCTGGTGGAAGCTTTCTTTGTCTAAAAATAACCACAAGACTATTGAAGATCAGTGAGATTATCTGATTTAAAACAAGGAAAGGATTTTGCTGTTTGAATAAGGATATAAGTAAGATTTAGGAAGGCTTAGCCTTGATCTGATATGAGACACACAACTTAAAACACGCAATATATGATATCCACAAGTATACACTATTTAAATATTATTAAATGCATTTTATTGGGATGGCGAGTATGCAGTATATCAAGTTAATGGTTGGCAGGGCATACCCATACCTTCATGAACATATGCATTTTAATTCTTACTTATCAATGTACAGTAAACTTATGTTGCTAAGGCAGCATGTTTCTAGTCAGAATGTGTTATCAAATATAACACATTATCAAAGGTGACTGATATTATATGCTGTTCACACCGTCACATTTATTTAGCATTTGTGAAGGCAGCCCAACAGACTAGAAGGAACTGTCGAAAGTCCCTTTATGAATGATTCTGCTAAAATTCCTTGGTGCCTGTATTCTTTGTATAAATTTTCCCAGTGACAGCTGATTAGGGAACATCAATCTTAATGTGCACACAAAATAATATTTTGTGTTCCATCATTGTTGTACCAAAGTGAATAAAAAAAAACATCATCCTGTAAAGCAATATATTATGGAGCCCCTGAGGACCATAGTAGAGAAATAAAAAAGATAATTGTTGTAATAATATTGCTTCCCTCGCAAAATATTCTACTTTTTGTGAGGGCATGCATAATAATTTTGCTTGTTTAGATACTTTCTGTTGCAAAATAAATAACTCAATAGTTGGCCACCTACAGAGCCATTTGTCAAAATATCTTTTACATAAATATAAAAAAAACAATATAGATATAAAAGATAGAAAATGCATTTGCCTGTTTTTACAGATAAAATACGACATAAAATTAAACTGAGAAAATATATTTTTAAAAAGCCTAAGTGCATTCCCAGCTAATCGATTTATGAAGCTGTCTATGAATTATTATTTTTGGCTGTATCTACTTTTAAAGTAAAGTTGAGTATAAAAACAGTAGCATTAGAAAATGTCTGGCAGGGCCCGTAGGTGACCTAATTTGTGTTTTTTTCATGAAGTAACTTCAATGTAGTTTTTAAAAAAGCAGCTTTAGTTTATTAACTCATTTTCTCTTATTGGAAGCTACGCTGCAGCTTAAGTACTTCCAGTGTCGAGTAGGCTAATTGGTAACTTAGTCAACTACATTTTCAGAGTAGCTTTCCCAGCACTGTCTATATCAATGATTGTTGCATTGATGATTTTTCTTGGGAAATTACTAGGTTTAAAGTTATCTAAGAATTAAGCCAAATCACATGAAGGTCATTTTCTTTACATTTAGAATAGATCCACCCTTTTGTTTGAGCTGTGTATCAATTTAATCCTCAGCAGTGAATATGTTGTTTCGCATTGCGTGTTCGTATGTTGTATTCGTCCCTTATCGTCTCAAGCCTAAAATACATAATCCCTACCTAATTAGAATCCCTAACACTATGCGAGAGTATGAAGTATAATAAAATTCCTTATGAGAGAGCATGGAGGGGGTAAACTGATGCAGAAAGGACAAGAGGTTGGAAGCCAGGGGAAAGTGAGTAAATCATGGGTACTGGAGCAGAAACCTTTAACCATAAATAATGCAGCACATACTGTACTTAAAATAAAGTAGTCCTTCAAAGTGTGTGCCTGTGATGTCATCCTGATCATTCTCTAGTTCGCTATGTTTTCTTTGCAGTGGCTAAGCAGGTGGCCAGGTCTTTACTTGATACTTACAGACAATCACCCATTTATATTGTTTGAGCTATTCAATGTAAAATCATGCTATTCCATTATCATTCATGACATGCAATCTAATAAAATGACACAGTTAAATATGTAACACGTCACCTTAGTTTTACAAAAACCATATGTATGGAAATACTCTAAAAAACAAATCACTGAAGAAGCATGCTACCCAAACTGTGCATTTATGCGTTTCACTGCAACCAGTGGGCGGCGCAATAATCATGTAGCATGTGGCAAGATTAATGCCACAATAATAGAGACATTTTTTGCTTTTTAATGTAAATGTTAAAAAAAAATTTTTAATTTTTTTATAACAAATGGTTCTCATTTCTTTTATGTAGACTGTTGGGATAGCAAGTACATACTGGGAATTCCCAGGCTTTTTAGTGTAGTGACGTCTTAGCATAGAACATTAAAAGAAGTTCATATCACTGTTTAAAATGTCACAGGCATTTTTGATTCACTGTCACATAAGGTCCCAAGAAAAGCTTCATCATTATATTCCACTATTATCCAGTGTTTTATCATATAATCTGATTGCTACACATTTGAACTAGACAGGTCTCATCTCTAATATGAGAGCACTGTATAATTACATTGTCTCAGCAGTCACAGGCTTTATTGCCCTCAGGGAGGCACTTACAAACTACAAAATGGCTTCCCCGTGTACACACATATGAAAAGAGGAATGAAAAGTGGTCGAAGGCACATTTGGAGTTAGCCAGCAAATGCAGTTTTTGGCCTATAAGAACCATCAAAGTCCAGGAAATATATACGTTTCTCTGGCCGTAAATAAAATAAATAAATAAAAAAGTTCAAATAATACAATTTGAAATATGCATTTTGCTTATTTTGTCTTAAAGGCACAGCAATAGTGCATGCAGCACGCTGGGAGACTCTGTAGGCACAAAGCCATGATTTGCCTCATCTTTATCGCAATGTTTACATTCAATAAATCAATATAGTTCACAAACCAAGCATGAAAGACTGATCAGTATGTCATTGTGAAGACAAAAAAGGAAACTTTACAAAAAGAAAGTCACACTTTATAGCTATTAAACGCGCCTCTACTATGTGTGTACTTCCCGTCCCCACATAGCCCACACATGCACCCACATGACACATAATGTACCCTAAAACTCAGACAAATAAAAATACGAAAGCATGAATATGACAAGACATACACACAGAAGCACAACAAATTGGACAACATAAATATAAATGAAAATTACAAGGATAATAATAATAATCTAATTTAAACATGATTATACTGTTGAAATAGCAGACACATAAATGGATTATGTAATGTTCTCCGCCTTTAATAATAATCCATAAATATATCCTATCCCACGCTCTCTTATTCTTAATACCATATTAATCCTCATTGTTTACATCTACTAAAGGGTTCCATACCTTTCCCCAAATGTGTTCAAACTGGTAAATTATTTAAAAATCGATTATATTGAAAAGAACAAAATTTTGTTTGTGTATTTCCACAAGTGCAATCCTGGACTTGTGGCTTCTTTCCAGTTTAAAAGCAATATTTTTTTCACAATTAACAATGAAAACAGAATAATCTTATCATGCTATATTATCCTGCAGTAAAGATAATGAGGGATTTAATATGATATTGCGTTTCAAGACCTTTCTCTTTCTTTCTCACATTTCCAATGACTCCTCTCTATTTAAGTTATTCTCCTTCATTTTAAGGTCATAATTTATTTTGCAACAAAGTTTATATAAACTGCTAATCATTTTGTTGCCATTATTTGAATTAAATAATGTCATCCAATATGGTTTAAAGGCTATAGATACAGCTAACGTTAGCAAGCAAGCTAACGCTAATGTCTCAGTGTGAGATGATAAGAGAAAAGCAAAATGCCATAGAAATACTCTTTTCGGTCATGCTGTAATAAATTACGGTCTGATCTCCAGCTTAACAATGAAGAAAAACTGATCACCTATCTGATAGTTTGCTTGCTAGCTATCAGGTTAGCTTACCGGTCGAGTAGAAAAGTGAAGTGGCCATCTCTGCGTCGCTTCTCAAGCATTGTGATTCTTTGAGCTCCTCCAACGACCAAATGCTGAACCAAGATTGACCCTCGTCTTGCTCCGATTCTTGTCATGAAGGACTTTGGACTGGTACCGGGGTTTCTTGGGTCTAACGTTACTGGATGAGGGCTCCAGCGGTGGAGCAGGGCGCTTGGCATCAGATTCTGCCATCACTGTCGGACTAGCTCAATCTGGTAACCAATTGAGATTCCTGATACAGAGATGGGTGTGGTACCAACATCGTAATACTACTGGCTCAGGAGCTTTGTTAGAGGTGGGAACCAAACTCTGACGTCTGAGATAAACACCGTACTCTTTCACGGCCTGTAAAAAAAAAAAAATTGTAATGATAAATTCATAATCAATGTTGATTTTTAAGGAAAAGCTATACTTTTATTCTGCATCTTTCAGAAAGCTCTGTGGATGTATTATATAAAAAAAACTTTCCCAGTTTACCAAATCCAGAGTTGAATTTTGAATCTTAATCCATTTATCCATAATTTTGTATCCATGGGAACTGAAATGGTCTCTTTGACCATCTTTGATCTTCATTTTATATCAAGATCTTATAGTTACAAGAAAATTTCCAGTATTAGGTATAATCGGTATATGAGAATACATAAATAAATCCGGGAGGCCACATCATTCTAATTAAAGTGTAAGGTTATTGCTTAAAAAATTGTCCTTAAATAATAGATTTTTAGTGGAGCTGATAGAACATCCTAAATATTTAATTTTATGAGGTGATTGTTAAAAAAAAAACTTCAAACAGTCTGGTAATTCTTTTGTAGTCTTTGAAACAAATGAAATTCAGTTTTGTCATTATTGATTTCACGCGGCACGGTGCGGGGTCCTGGGTTTTGAAGTTTGCCGGAGCCCCCTGCAAGGTTCCCCCCGAGACCGCCCCCCCCCCCCCCCCTCCACACACACACACACACACACACACGTACCTGACATGTCACGCGTTGTTATGACAGCACCATTAACAGTGATCGGTGCATCACATTACAATGAGGAAAAAAGTAGGCTATAGGAACAATTCAATCTCACTCTCTGTCTCTCTTGGTTTTTAATTTCTGGCTATTCGACTACACAAATGGGATGCAAAGCAATACAATCAAAGTAAATAAATTTAATCAGCCTAACGTTACTCCAACTTGAGAGATTCCTGTCTTGCTATATTGATGCCCACTAGTACTACTAATTAAACCCTGCGTCACCCTACTTCTAAGGTAGTTCTTGATAAGGTTCAGTTTTGAAAATGATCTCTGCAGAAGCTACAGTCAATACAATAAACTATGTATAGTATATTTAATTAACACTGTTGTTTGTGATATATACCCAATAACTCACCATTGATTCAGCATGAATCTACAAAAGTCTTTAGAGCTATATAGCATTAAGAATGTATTAGAGTTCAACCAACTGGTTGAATAATAATGTATTGAAAAATAATTCAGGCTTGTTTGAGAACATAATAGTACAATGAAAAATGTAAAAATGACTAGGTGCATATTCTGGCCACCCTGAAATGTAATCAGTGAAATGAGTACATTGGGAACATTTGTTTCGCTTAGCAACATTTTCAAACTGAAAAAGCAGCATTTGATAAATTTCACAATGAGTTCATCTTCTCTCAGCTGTGCCAAGATGGATGTACTCTCGGAGCAGTAATACATTTCATTGTTTACCATATAAATTACAAAAAATTACCATATATACCATTACCACATATTACCATCTTTCATCATTCCCTTTCAGGAACAACATTCCAGTATCAGTTATAATCCCCATGTTTAAAACCCATATGCACATCTGCAATTATTATTTACTTGTACTAAGTTTAGTATGGCTTAGTTTGGTAGCATCTAATAATTGGTAATAAGTACCCTGGTAATAGCAAAACCACAGCCAAACTATATCAAAATGTGAAATCACGGTCTTGGATCAAATCCGGACTGTGCCAGTGCCAATTGTCAGCGGTAGCTCCACGGGGTGATGCACAATTGCCGATTACATCGCCTCTGGTATGGGAGGGTTCAGTTGGTTAGGGGTCTGCCGCTAGCTAGTGATCCCCATTGGTCAATGGGCCACCCATGGACTGATTGTTTAAGCCACATATGAAAAATCTTTCTCCGACTCTATGCTGTTACGTCCCCAGGCCTCTACCTGGTGCCCTTAGTGGCTGGTGTCATTCTTTCTTTAATGTTTTCGTTTGATTGCAGGATTGGCAGCACCTGCTCAAAATCCTTTATAAGGAGCCTCGTGACGACAAAGAGGCAGGCTCTCTCTGCGGCAACCACTGGGTGTTCCACACCGCCCGTGCTTCTGATCTGCCTTTCTTTTGTTAATACAACTATTGCTTTTTTGTGAATAAATTCACCTATTTTTATAAATAACTGGTTATGACCAGGGGTGGGGTCAATAAGTGCAATGCGCGCTTAGCTGCAATGTGAAAAGAAGCAGCTGGTGACACCACATGTTTTGGAGGAGAACCGTGGATGTCTACACTCTCCTGAATCAGCAAGGGGGTTGCGCATAAAAGTGAATGCATCTCCAGACAATGGGACATTCCAAATTGGGGTGGGAATTGGATTTCTACAGCCCCACATTCGGTGCCAAGTCTAAGTGAAATGACAGTGCTTATGTCACAGTGCTTAAGTCACCCTTAAAGGTCCAACACTGAAGCCAATTAGTTTTGGCAGTTATTTGAATCAGGAACAGATGGGTGGCAGGAATGTTCAGTTGGGAAGGTGGTAACATTCAGCTTGACAGTTTTGCAATCTCTGGCTATTATCTACACACAGACACACTGCCACAGACACTAGCACACACACATACACGCACACACACACACATTTATTTAAAGTTGTTTTACAAAAAATGTACAGACCATTTTACATTCTGCACAACTTTTATTAAATTAATACATTATTTAAAAATTTCACTATAAGTAAATTATATTGAAAATAATGTATTAAATGCACACTGGGGTATATGCATAACATCCCACTGAACCTAGCTGCCAATGATGTCATTGTCCAAACTTAAAAAATTATCCTTATCCAGAGCTGAATTTTGAATCTTAATCCATTTATCCATAATTTTGTATCCATGGGAACTGAAATGGTCTCTTTGACCATGTTCTTCATTTTATATCAAGATCTTATAGTTACAAGGAAATTTCCAGTATTAGGTATAATCGGTATATGAGAATACATCAAGAAATACAAAATCTGGACTATGACCTTGTTTGTGACCGAATCAGAGCCGAATCTACATAGGACACTATGTATTACCAAACTGTATACTGCGTACTGTTACAGACATGCAGTATGCAAAAAAATGTATACTATAATTAATACTACTGATAATACTATTACCATTAAAAAAACAGAAATATATCTGTTTATTGCATGTCATGCCCAAGACACACTTAATGAAGCAAATAGGTTCAGCCCATTTGCACCTTGCGCCGTGCTTAGCGCCCAAAAAACACGCCGTTAAAATAGCAAAAGTGGACTTGGACACGCCCAAAATGGACTTTACGCCATGCGCTTAGACCAAGTGCCAAGATAGAGCCCCTATGGGGTCTTAGTGCTTGGTCTAAAACGCATGGCACAAGTGCATTTAGGGCGTGTCCAAGTCCACTTTTGCGATTTTAACGGCGTGTTTTTTGAGTGCTAAATACGGGGAAAGGTGCAAATGGGCTGAACTTAATCTCTTCATTAATTGTAGGCGTGTCTTGGGTGCAACATGCAATAAACCAATAAAAATGTCATATCCCATTCCCTTTAAAAGCCTGCTTTTCCATCTTGGCGGATTTCTTATGTGATGGCGATCACAATGTGATCTTTATATGTTGTATGTATGCGTGTGTGTGCTGCGCCCCTGTGTGTAACAGACAGCAGCGTGTACACACATTGTGCACATGCCTATGTAGATGCACTTATATTGCGCTGTTAAAATAACATAGAAATAACTGCGACATAACTGTGCAAGCGCTTTCTGCTGGCTCAAGATAGCAATGCGCCAAAAATGATCCTGGCCAAACCTCATCTTAAGACCAACCCGCCCAGTTCACTTGGGCGCAAGATCACTTGGTAGTTAAACAACGTGAGCGCTGGGCGCTTTAATGACCCCTGCACCAGGTGTAAGATAGCAAAGACACTTGCGTTTGGGTTAGCGCCGGGTGTAAGATAGGGCCCAATGTCTGCTTTAGCTTAACTGGTGGACTGCAAAGTGAAAAGAAGAAGCGATGTGGTGCCACAGCTTTTGACAGTTTCTTATTTGTTCTCCCCTGGAGCACTCCAAATTGGGAGACAATGGAGCAACAATACTTATTAAAAAAATGACAGGTGCCTAAAGGTAATTATCCAGTTTTATTGATGATCTGTGTCAAAATGTAAAAAGATGGAAATGGAAAAGATGTCTGAAAGACATAACACCGGTAACAATGCAGTTCAAAAGGCTGAAGCAGAGAATGCACAACATCAGCAATTAATTTACTTTCTTCCATGTACTCTTAAAATAAACAATTAATTTTAAGCTCTACAATCAATAACCACTTTTATTTTTATTTGTGCCATAAATTAAATTTTCCTCCCCTCCCCACCTGCAAAGGTCCACAGAGAGGGATATTATTGATCAACTGGTAACAACAAAACAATATCCTTTTATGCATCACTTAATGACATGCTAATTGAAAATATCATGCTTATTTACTTTTAGAAAGCATAAACATTGTGCTAAAAAAACAATGGTGCATTGGTGCTTACTGTGTAATAAAAAGACTTGGCTGTATATCTTAAGTCACTTGCTGTGATAAAACAATTAGACATACCAAGGAGCAAACATGAGCTGTTATATAAACCCTGATTCATGAATATATTAATTGGATATAAAATCCTTTAATTCCAGGGAAATGTCCTTTCCTGTACAAAGCTGCTCTGATGGCACTGAAAGTCAGCCCTCATACAATTTATGAAGTTGTACAGTACCATAAAAGTATTTCTGAAACCAACTGGTAATTTGCATTTTAATGAATAAACTATATTCCAATATTTCATTGAATGGTTTTATATACGTTTACAATTCCACATGGACATTTTAATGCCCAAGACAAATGCATATTCATATTTATCACACAAACACACACACACAGAGGATATACAGTGCCCTCCATAATTGTTTTTGGCTTTGAAAAACTCTTTGTTGCTTTAGCAGTATGTTTGGGATCATTGTATTGCTGTAGGATGAAGCGCCATCCAATGAGTTTGGATGCATTTGTTTCATCAGACAAGACATGTTTCTGTACACTTCAGAATTCATTCTGCTGCTGCTATTAGGTGTTACATCATCAATGAAGACAAGTAAGCCAATACCTGTGGCAGCCAAACATGGCCAAACCATAACACCCCCACCATCACGTTTCACAGATGAGGTTTTATGATTTGGATCTTGGGTGGTTCCTTTTGGCCTCCACACTTTGCCCTTGCCATCACTCTGATACAAATTAATCTTGGTCTCATCTGTCCACAAGACCTTTTTTCCAGAACTCTTTCTTCTTAGCAAACTGTAACCTGGCCATCCTGTTTTTGTGGCTAACTAGCGGTTTTCATCTCGCAGTGTAGCCTCTGTCGTTCTGTTCATTCATTCATTCATTCATTCATTCATTCATTCAGCCGTTATTTAATCTTGAGAAACCATTGAGGAAGAATCCTCATCTACAATAGGTGTTGACTTTCAGATATAAAAACAGTAGATCAAATATTACAAGTGTGATAAAGTAGACATTTTTAATTAAAAACACATTTCTGTAAAAAGAATTAGAAGTTAATAAGTGCAACAGAAATAAAAAGAAATTACACTCAGACTTAACAAGCTCATATCAGAGATTTGGAAGTGTACTGGGCATAGTAACTGAAGGCAATTTTTACAGATTCAGTTCTCAGTGATCATACATGAAGGGTAAGTCTATTTTGAGAATGAGTACCAAGACTGTTACTTTACCTGATTAAAAAGGATACGCTATATGGTGGATGTTAATTCAATAATGTTTAATAAATAAATACAAATTATGCTCACATCTTACTGATAGAGACAGCCACCCAACCTTTGCATACAGGAGACAATGTTGCCACTGGTGATAAATCTTTGCACTGAGTGGTAAACAAGATCTTGTGCTTTCAGGGTGGTAGCAACAGTTTGGTCATAGATTATAGGTCCATAATTAAGTACAGATAAAAGCAATGATTCTACTATTTTCTTTCTGTGGAGCATTGGAAAACAGCTATTATTTCTGCACAGAAAGCCTAGTTTTGTCTGCAGTTTTGTTACTAGTTTATTAATGTGAAATTTAAAATCAAGTTTATCATCAACTCAGATTCCTAGATATTTATATTGAGGCACTCTCTCTATACACATACCATCTAAAGAATAGATATCAAGATTAGAATCAGAACACTTACAGTTGAAGTCGAAAGCTTACATACACCTTAGCCAAATCCATTTAAAATCTGTTTTTCACAATTCCTGACATGTAATCCTAGTAAACATTCCCAAACGCAGGTCAGTTACGCTTTTTTATGGTGGTTTGGGAGTAGTGGCTTCTTCCTTGATGAGCAGCCTTTCAGGTTATGTTGATATAGGACTCATTTTACTGTGGATATAGATACTTTTGTACGTGTTTCCTCCAGCATCTTCACAAGGTCCTTTGCTGTTGTTCTGGGATTGATTCGAACTTTTCGCACCAAAGCATGTTCATCTCTAGGAGACAGAACGCGTCTCCTTCCTGAGCGGTATGACGGCTGCTTGTTCCCATGGTGTTTATACTTGCGTACTATTGTTTGTACAGACGAACGTGGTACCTTCAGGTGTTTGGAAATTGCTCCCAAGGATGAACCAGACTTGTCGAGGTCCACAATTTTCTTTGTGAGGTCTTGGCTGATTTCTTTTGATTTTCCCATGATGTCAAGCAAAGAGGCACTGAGTTTGAAGGTAGGCCTTAAAAAACATCCACAGGTATAGCTCCAATTGACTCAAATAATGTCAGAGTCAATGTCAGAGTCAATCAGAATTTCTAAAGCCATGACATCATTTTCTGGAATTTTCCAAGCTGTTTAAAGGCACAGTCAACTGAGTGTATGTAAACTTCTGACCAACTGGAATTGTGATATAGTGAATTAAAAGTGAAATAATCTGTCTGTAAACAATTGATGGAAAAGTTACTTGTGTCATGCACAAAGTAGATGTCCTAACTGACTTGCCAACACTATAGTTTGCTAACATGAAATCTGTGGAGTGGTTAAAAATTAGTTTTAATGACTTCAACCTAAGTGCATGTAAACTTCCGACTTGAACTGTAGGCCCCGTTCACACTACAGCTAAATATGGTTGTCGTTCCTCATTTTAGTGCTTAATCCGGTCAAGTTCACTCTTAATACGGTTATGAACGAGAGCGACAACTAGTAGTAACGAGTCCTGTTCAGGTAGTGACTGCTGAAGTTGACTCTTGTTGCAATGCAAATGAGCTTGGTTGTGCGAGTGTGGACAGGAACGGGAGTTGACAACTGGTAGCAAATGCGCAGTGATTAACTGCGCAACACTCCCTGACTTCCATAGAGCGTGCTAAGAGCGATGTTGAACTTTAGTCGTCATTGCTTCATTTGCTGCCAGATCAGATGTGGAAACATACGTCTTCTCCGGCTTCTCTCGGCAGAGATTAACAAAACTGAATGGCCCGTTTGTTGATATTGGAGATCACGATAATTGAAATGCGAGATTTACGTTCAGAGCAAATATCACGCTATTACAAACGTACTGATGGCGTTGTAAATACAGGAGCGAGTTCTGTTACTCGTTCATACTTAAGCATTCTCAGTCTTCTAAATATGTGAGTGTTTCTGATCTGTCGAACAGGTGTTTGGGGATTTTTCTTCATTATGGTGAGAATTCTTCGGTTATCAACTGTGGTCTTCCTTGGCCTACCAGGCCCTTTTTGCGATTTCTGAGCTCACCAGTGCCCTCTTTCTTCTAAATAATGTTC
The DNA here is from genome assembly GCA_029718625.1 of Synaphobranchus kaupii. NCBI lineage: Eukaryota > Metazoa > Chordata > Actinopteri > Anguilliformes > Synaphobranchidae > Synaphobranchus > Synaphobranchus kaupii. Next base: position 106,633,697 of record CM056377.1, on the reverse strand, counting down.
CAAAGTTGATTTTGGTAAGCATTATATCTTATTGCTCAGTCTCATAACTTAACTTCCTGACTTTCATTGGCACATCTCTGGTCCTCATGTTGACAAATGCCAATAATAAGGGCAATCAAAAGCCCAGAATCAAGACTAGATACTGAAAGCTCTCTTATACCTGCACTAAGGAAGCAATTGAACACACTTGACTAATCAGAAACACCTGTGAAGCTATTTCTCCAAAATATTATGGTGCCCTGAAATGGGGGGCTATGTATAAAAACTGCTGTAATTTCTACATGGTGAAACCAATGTGTATAAAAATACCCTTTAAAGCTGACCAACTGCACTTTAACCACATTTGAATGGTTTGATTACAAATCTAAAATTGTGGAGTACAGAGCCAAATTTAAAAAACAGTATTTGTCCCAAACATTATAGAGGGCACTGTATGTAATAAATTTACTGTAAGTAGAACTCTGCTTGATTGTATAAAAAAAGAGAAAGATTGTGGAAACGCAAGCTGGCCAGTAATGGATGGAACAGTGAACTTCACTGGTATTTTTTATTTGAGCACCCATTTACCTCATCAGTCAATCTGATATATAAAATGTGCCCCATCTATCCAGCCATGCACAGCTATTCTGAAGCCATCTGGTATACAGTATATTTCAGACCAATTCTAACACTGATGCATCATCTGCGTTGCAGCGAGACCAGTAAGTTTAACAAATAAAAATTCTACCCAGTGCTAATTTAATTAAACATGGCTTTTGCTCCCAACACTACATCTGCATCTATTCTGCGGACTGCTGAGTTCTGGGAGTAAAATACTAATTTCTGTATGTCTCCTGAGCCATGGATAGATTGCGGATGTGCGTGAAGCAATATACAACTGATTACAATAGCACAGCAGAAAATAATGAACCTAGATGGGGTACTGTACAGCTTTTCTGAAAGACACTAAGATGATATAATTAATACATTTTTCCCCACACGGATTGATTTGGCTGAGCCTGATCTTGCCTTTTTCAATGAGCAAAAAACTAAAATGAGGAAAAAAAGGCTGCTTCTTCCAGTGTCATAAGTTCCGTTTTTTTATTCTGTCTAGGGGCAATGGCTAGTGTTTAAAAATGGCGAGTGAAAATGCATAAATATAATTAACCACTCAAGTAGAAAAAATGTAGGTCTTTGAAAATTAATTGAAATGCTGGTCCTTTTTAGGACCTGTAAATTACAATAGCATTAATTTATTCTCAGTGGCAAGGATGAGAATCATTATTCTCAGTCTGCTAAATCACAACTATTATATTCTCTGCAGAATTCGATTCGTGTGCTTGCAAGTGAATTTCCTGTTAGTAACCCACTGGAATTCAGCGGTCTCCTTGGGATTGAGTTACATAACATTGTAATGAGGATATGCCGAGGGTTATTCCAAAAGGGTCGTCAACTGATGACGTTTAAATGCCAGTAGCTGCAGTTATATATTCTTTGCGATTCTTAAAGCTGATGTTTATGTTAATTTTCATACTTTTTATGAAGGCATTCAAGTGCCATTGAGTATTACTAACATTCTCCATAAAACATACAAATAAATCTGTAAACATCATTATCACTATAGTCACAAGTCAAAACTGCACCTGACAATAACCGAATCATAACTGAGCATAAGCTCTGTGGGATTCTGGACTGAAACCTTTATCAGTTAAAGCATTGCGTGCAAATCCATGAGTGCAGTTTCCTCAGTGTCCTTAAGAAAATATTTACTTAGTTGCATTTTTAAAAGTGGACACAGCCAGCTCAATATACATTATTCTAATAAATAAGGTCATTTGAAATTCAATACAATGGCCAAGCAAATTCAATACCATTATTTATTTGAAGGAGGAAGATAAAAGCTATGTGGGATTCTGCTTACACCCTCTGAAGCATAAATCAGGAATATCTTCATTAAACCAGTAGTTCTCTAAAACCCATATGCATTCCAAAGCACTGTGCATGCAACCAATCAAGCTTTCATCTTCAGGTAATCTACATTCTGACACACATAAGAACCTCGATTGAAATATAATTTTGTGTGAGTAAATGTCTGCATCACTTCAGCTTTATGTTCCTGATTTTAGGAATGTTGAGAAGTCCTTTCCATATTGATTTTCCCGTACATTAAGCATTGCATTATAAAGCCAGTGGAAAGAAATTACGAGTTCATTTAGTGATCCAGCACTAATGGAAATATAATAAATAATGTTCCTCTGGTTCTAAAGAAACCTCTTTCTCTTGTGTGGTTCTTAGTAATTGGTTTAGAGACAGGTATAGTACTGCCTAGAGGCAATCAGATTCCCAGCTGTGATTCGTGAAGAAATACACAACCTGCTTGGTATTATTTATTTACAGAAAGAAAACCTGCAATTCATAGTTCCTCAGACAGAATTCCCCCGTTTGTTTCCCAGATTAAAATGTAACTTCATGATGGGATTTTTACAATAGTGCCCTTGGTTACAAAATGAATAAAAAATGAACAAAAAAGCCTCTTTCTTGGACCTCACTGAGCAGCAAAGTGCAATTTCTGACAATTCCTCTGTCCATATTTTCTTGTTGTCAGGACAAATTAGGTTGCTATGTGAGTGCGGAGAGCCGGAGGCAGAAAACACCCTCCTGTCAAGGCCAACAAAATAAGAGAGACTTCAACGATTTAGCAGAATGTTGAAGACAGCACTCACTCCTTGCAGGTTTGAGGAAGACTTCCATTGTTCTGCCCTTTTAAATAAGGTCTGATTGCATGAGGTTATAGTGTAGTGTATTTATAAGGTGGATTTGGAAGTGTTTTAATTGTCCAGAGGGCAAACATAAAATACATTATGATCAAATAGCTACATACACTCATTACAGCCATGATACCTTTAGTCTGACCTGTGTCATATAACAGTTGAACAACTGAAATATTTTAACCCTACTATTCTGCAAGTTAGTTTTAAAAGAAACCTATTTTCACCAAAATTCCATGGTTAACCAAGTGGAAAAGCTTCTATCACACACACGCGCACGCACACGCACACGCACACGCATACACATACAGGCAGAAGTATCATTTATTTATTTCTTAGACGTGAACCAAACATACTATAAAAATAATTGGGTTATTCATTAAAATATCATTCCTGAACCTTACAAAATCTGCATGATGGTAGTTTTCACAAATACCTAAAGGTAATATCTGACTGAATACTATGCCTGCTTGTCACTTCATTCTTCTGGAAACATGAGTGTCTAATTAAACCGTATCAGTAAATTGTACTGTTGCATTACACACATAGGAATAATGGCTGTCACAGACGTCTGTGGTACACCAATACACAGAGCAGTTATATATGTCCTAAATTATTTGAGAAATAAATGGCAGAACATATTTTTTATAAGGGTGGACTTAACAAAATTTACACAATGAAAATTTAGGTGATGAAAATGAAAATATTCTTTTGAAAATATATTCAATGATCATCTTACAAGTGATTTGATGAAAGCGCATGCAATTTGATTAAAGCGTGTTTATTTGATTAAAAAACAGAGCCACCTTTAATCATTCATAACCACCACATTTGCCATTTATCCATTCATCACGTTGGGCAGACAAATGTCAATCTAAGGCCACGTCCATGGATGCAGATTCATGTTTTTGGCTCTCAATATGTTTTTCTTAGTAGCAGGCAAAGTGCCTTTTGACAGATGGCAGGCGATTGCTGTACAGTGTTTACCTATTACTGCTGCTAACTAGCTAGCTAATCAGGTTTGAAATATGTTTAGACTTATGTTTAACTAATTTGCTTACTTCCTGGCTAATTTCAATTGTTTTGAATTGATGATAGGCACCTATAAGGTTGATAATCAATTTAGCATCGCAAGCTAGGTAGGAATGTGCCAAGTGGATTTAGCAACTACCCAGCTGCCAGGGTGATACAGTTTTGAAAATGTTCAATCAGCTAGTTAGGTAATTGGATTGAACATGCATTTAAATGGTAGTGTGTAATAGTAGTCTGTAATAGTAACAGGCAAGCTTCACAAATTCCGTTTAGGCATTTTAGTTAAACAACTATAGTTAGGCTACCTCACATAAACATAAAACTTGAATCAGTAACTGTTAGGCTATAGGCTATTGGAACTGGAGAGGCGATAGGAGCCAGGGGTTTCAGCACCTAACGTTAATATGGTTCCCATAGGCTATAATGAAGAAACTCCTGCCTTTTTCTGCCAAACAAAGGGGTTTACAGTCATATTTTCAACCCAGTTATACCCATAATACATACAATATAAGAATAAGAATCATAGCATGATTTTACTTGATACAAACAACGTTATAGTTGAGTTGTTTACATATTATGGACTCTGGCAGGTCAACATATGACTCTAAATCAGGGGTAGGGAACCCTGGTCCTGGAGAGCCGCAGGGTCTGCTGGTTTTAGTTGTTACTCGCCACTTAATTGAGCAATTAAAGCAGTTGATTACACAGTTAACTCACCTCACCTGGTTTCTTTGGTCTAAGTAGTTACATTACATTACATTACATTACATTCATTTAGCAGACGCTTTTATCCAAAGCAACGTACAATAAGTGCATACAGAGACATCATCAAGATCACTACAGAACAGACAAGACAAAGCACATCCTTCCCATAATGTAGCAGCTATCCCTAGTAATGAACGTTGACTGTAGTTCACAGTAAGCTGTGGGTAAATCAGCTATACTACACTTCTATTCTAAATACTATTATAAACTATAACAAACAGACAGGAAAACACAGGGAACTAGTAAACACAGGGAACTGATATTCCTAGGTTAGAATATCAGTCAAGGTGGAGTCTGAAGAGGTGTGTCTTCAGGCCTCGACGGAATGCAGGCAGGGTTCGAGTAGGGGAATGGGAAGTTCATTCCACCACTAAGGAGCTAAGGTGGAAAAACTCCGCAGTCTGGACGAGCGAGAGCCGTTGACACGGAGGGGGGGAAATGCGAGTCGCCCTGCTGTAAAAGAGCTAAGTGGTTGAGCATGAACATAGTTCTGGATTAAGTCCTGCAGGTAGGCGGGGCCTGTCCTATTGGCTGCAGTGTAGGCCAGGGTCAGAACTTTGAACCTGATCCTGGCTGCAACTGGCAGCCAGTGGAGTGACCTCAGCAGGGGGGTTACATGGGAAAATTTCAGGAGGTTGAACACAAGCCGGGCAGCTGCATTCTGGATCAGTTGAAGAGGCAGAATGGTGCAGGCCGGTAGGCTTGCAAGCAGGGAGTTGCAGTAGTCCAGGCATGAGGTGACCATGGTCTGGACAAGAAGCTGGGTGGAGTAGGTGGTCAAGTACGGTCGAATCCTCCTGATGTTGTACAGGAGGAACCTGCAGGACCATGCCGTCGCCCGGATGTGCTCTTTGAAGTCCAGCCGGTTGTCCAGGACCACCCCCAGGTTCCTTGCAGAGCGGGAGGCAGCCACCACGGTCCCGTCAACGGTGATGGAGAGGTCATGTAATGGGGATGTCTTGTACGGCATGAAGAGGAGCTCTGTCTTGTCAAGGTTGAGCTTCAGGTGATGGGTAGCCATCCACTCAGAGATGTCAGTCAGACAAGCAGATATCCTCTCCTTAACCTGTGGGGTAGAGGGAGGGAAAGAGAGGAAGAGTTGAGTATCATCAGCATAGCTATGGTATGAGAAGCCATGTGAATTAATTACTGAACCAAGAGACTTAGTATACATAGAGAACAGCAGAGGACCCAGTACAGATCCCTGCGGGACTCCTGTAGACAGGGGACAGGGAGCAGAGACGGAACCCTTCCAGGAGACTTGGTAGGATCTATCAGTGAGATACGATACAAACCAAGAGAGGGCAGTCCCAGAAATGCCCATCTCAGCGAGTGTGGAGATCAGGAGTTTGTGGTTGACCATGTCGAATGCCGCAGACAGGTCAAGGAGAATCAGAACAGAGGAGAGGGAGGAGGCTCAAGCAGTGGCGAGTGCCTCCGTCACGGCCAGGAGAGCAGTTTCAGTGGAATGGCCGGTTCTGAAGCCGGACTGATGCGGGTCAAGCAGGTTGTTCTGGTGGAGAAAAACAGACAGTTGGTTAAGGACAGCACGTTCAATTGTTTTGGACAGGAAGGGCAAGAGAGATACAGGACGGTAGTTCCTGACATCAGAGGGTTGCTGTATTTATGGTTGCTGTATTTATGGTGAAAACAAAAACCAGCAGACCGTGCGGCTCTCCAGGACCAGGGTTCCCTACCCCTGCTCTAAATAGTGGAAAGTGTAGGCTAAGTAGTTTGAACTTACTTATTTTTTCTACATGGTATGGATCCAGCCTAGCAGTAGCACTTGAGAGCAGACCTATGAAGCAAACGCATTCGTAGCTAATGTTAACGTTAGCTAACTGTTAAGTAGCCTACTAGTGCTTGTTACAGCAGCATTGGAATGTTCATACTACAACCCAGTCTCTGTAGTGGTCATTTGAATTGAGCGGTCACTTGGCTCAGTGCACGCACCACACGGCACTCTAACCAATGGCTGCACTAGATTAATCCTCCCCAGGGTCCTAGCGCCAGACTTTTCCGTGTGCGTTATGATTCTGGAGTGTCGATGGTGCATTTTGTCAAATCAATCTGAAAAAAATATAAAGATTAAAACAAGTGGCTTAAAAAATATTTAGGGGGGCTACAGTAAATTTTAGGGGGGCTAAAGCTGGTCTCAAACAAACAAAAAACACAATAGTTAAATTTCCACTAAATAGTCGTGACTTCAACTCCTACATAATTTTTAACTTGTGTTCCATAACAACATGATTGGAAATGACGAATTGTGTGTGCAATGTCTCACCAAAAAACTAAAAGTGTTTTCAATTATTCCTAAGTAATTTATTTCAGAATGAGAAAGCAAACTGCAATCTATTGGCCACATTTCAATCCAGCTTCACAAAAGAAAACATCCACACATTGATTCAAGAAAGTAATATCAGATCAAAAACGTCTACGACGTAAAAAAAGCCAAGTTACTCACGCATAGCCTACATAGCGCTGTCTATAAGTTCTTAATTCCAACTTGCAAAAACTAGGCCTGCCTTTAAAAGTCTTGATATCAAAATGTGGCCAAGTTACAACTAACAATATTGCCTATCGTAGCTCACACTAAATAAACTAGCTCTATTCCAAAGCAATGCTATCCAAACTTTCCTAAATTAATGAATGCAACTTGGCCCTGTGTTTCTTAATCTTTGCATGTGAAGAGATTGTGCCTCATGGAACAACATATGATTTCAATTAATGGTTTTAACAGTTGATGAATAATTACACTCCAGAAAGGATATGGTTGTACTTTGTTGGCAAGTTTACTTTAGAAAATGTACAGGTTTTAAAATGTTAACTGCTGCTACAGCATTCTTTACAATTCACAAACAGACATTTATATGAAGAAACATCATGTACAATAGAGAAAGGGGTGATGAATAAATAAATGCAGATAAAAATGAGTAATATTTTTACCTAGAAAATAACGTACATAAAGCATTTTTACAAACGTATCCAGACATGTTTGTGGGTCAGATGGTGGCAAATAAGTAATAGTACCAATAGTATTTATGATATTTGCAAACAGAATTTTGTGAACACAAGGATATCTATGCTCTGTAGGACCACACAGGTTTTGATAGAAATCCAAATAAATAAATCAGTAAATACATAATAATAATAAATTTTATTCATTCTGTGCTTTTCATAGACCCAAAGCAGTGGATGCAGACACTTGTTCAAACATGCCCTATAGTGTAGTAATTTTTCTGTTTAATTTCTAAGTGCAACACATCTGAATCAGAGTATTTCCACTATAAATTATTTTCATTTTTCAGTTTGATGTGGCACAAACAGTTTCATTGACCACATTCTCTTGAGATGGTAAGATGAAGAAACACAGGACCAAGTTACATTAAATAATTTAGGAAAGTTTGGATAGCATTGCTTTGGAATAGAGCTAGTTTATTTAGTGTGAGCTACGACAGGCAATATTGTGAGTTGTAACCTGGCCACATTTTGATATCAAGACTTTTAAAGGCAGGCCTAGTTTTTGCAAGTTGGAATTAAGAACTTATAGACAGCGCTATGTAGGCTATGCGTGAGTAACTTGGCTTTTTTTTACGTCGTAGACGTTTTTTATCTGATATCACTTATTTTTTTATAGTTAACTAATGATGAATAATGCATGAAGATAAACACGGAGAGAGACATGCATTCCAAAGAAATGTATGCAGACATTCGCTTAACCATAACGCCCTCTATTGACAAGAATGAGAACAGTTATCCTATTACAGACAGCACACAATTACATTAAAAGAGTTTGTAGATGAGCAGTATTTAATGTGTAATGAAATACAATGAACAGCACCACCTGAGCTATGGATCATGAAGAAGCATGTAGACATGCATGCACAATGGGCTAGACGCAAACACATTCTAGCTGAAAGACATACAGCCTAAATAGCTAGTACATCCTAAATAGTTTGCATCAGTAAAATATGTAAATACAGTTTTAAAATAGGGCTATTAGTATTCTATGAAATACATTTAACGTTAGGCTATTCAACACTGGATTGCCGGATGCGTAACTCCAACCTTCCATGTGTGGGCTACGAGCTAGCGAGCGAGCTAGTGAGTTCATAAGCACAGCAGTTAGGCTATTCAACACTGGATTGCTGGATGCGTAACTCCAACCTTCCATGTGTGGGCTACGAGCTAGCGAGCGAGCTAGTGAGTTTCTGCACAGCAGTTTTTTTTCCGGTACTGTAGAACGTTACCTGCGGGAAATGTTTTGGTGCCGGACAGCTAGGTTTAGTTTTCTGTAGTGCAATGAATGTAGGCTATAATGCATGTAGATTCGCTTCGTAGTAGCCTAGCTTGTATCTGCTTCCTGACGAGAAGCAGGAAGTAATGTTGGCGAACATGCTTAATTGGACAACGCATATTTCCCAGGAATCTTAGCCAGAAAGAAAACAATAGATACTTCTAAGAAAGTACATACCAGAGATTATTCTTCTTCGTATTATTATTATTATTATAATAATTAAAAGTGTTTGCAGTAAGCTACATTATCAGCAGAGTAGCATAGACTAGAGCCACATTCGGACGCTATTTTTTAATTATTTTTTAAAGTGACTAACCATGAATCAGATATGTTTGGGGAATTGGCGGTTTATAAATCCGATCTCTTAAAGGCTTGCAGCTTAAAAGAGACTATCTCAATTCTTAATGTAGGCTATTATCGTAAATTCTTAATTTTCATAGTAGTTAATTTTATGGTGACCTTGTGTTATTTGTGAAAAGGATAAAGTGAACAGAGCTGAAGTGAAGAAATTAATGAATAAAGAAATGTTGGCCGAGGCAAGGGTAGGTTGAGGTTCGGTTTCCACAGTCAGTCAGTCATGACCGCAAGAGCAGAGCGTAACACCCTCCCCAAACCAGACAAGAGCGAGCGTCCGGTTTGGGGAGGGTGTGATATAGTACAAGTGAAATTCAAGTGAAACATTGAACAGTTAATATTGGAAACCTCTTTTGCCTTTGCAATAAAAATATGTTAATGTGTCAATGTGAAAATAATAACAGTCTAAGAAATGAAAAGTACTTAACAGTTGCATTGTTTTCATGGAAAATACACATGTGCCCTGCTGGGCTCGAACCCACAATCCACCGTGTGAGAGACTGCAGTTCTACCCACTAGGCCACAGTAGCTTCTTGGAAAGCATGAAGCCATTAGCTACATTAACATTAAAAAACATTAGTATGAAGCGTTTTTATTGGACGATAAGCTTGATGAGCAGATATACGGACCATATGTAATGTTCCGCTCCCTTCCTGTCCGTTTTCCGTGTTTTCCTGTTTTCCCTCCGTGTCATGTTGGATCCCTTTGTCCGTGTTTTCCCCTCTGCCGCGGACTAGGCATGTCCTTCCCTGTCTTGTTCGTCTGGTTGTTTTGGTTTACTTCCGCCTTTCACTCCCTCCCCCTCGTTGCATGCATTTCCTCACCTGGTGTCTTGTAATCACTCCCGGTTTATGTTCACACCTGTTTCGTATTTTGTCACATTAGTTAGCCCTATATAGTCTTTCGGCTGGCTGCCAGTCGGCGCCAGTTCGTTAACTATCATCACTTGGTGTAGTGCTTGAGTCGTTAACTGGTCTCCCCGTGTAAACTATTCGCGTGTTTGTGGAATGTGTTTCCCATACAGCGTATAGTCCCTTGCAAACTACAGTCTGGTAGTTTACCTCCCGCACAATTCCTGTAATTATTGTATTGGCTAACTTGTTTCCCTTCTCCTCCATCCAACCCTGCTCCCTATCTCCCGTGGCAGTGTTTGTTTTCCCCGTGTTTGTTTGTGTGTGTTGCGGTACCTCCACCTCCAGCGCGTGTAGGCTCCGGGGTGATTCGCTACCTGGCTACCCTCCAGTTGTTCCTGTCCGACCGAGGAAACCACCCAGTTCTTCGGCGCCGGCTCCTGGAGCTCTGGAGACGGTCAGCTACCTCCGGACCTACCGCAGCTACGCCACACCACTCTGCCCTGCCGTGATTCCGCAAAACCTCCCGACTTCCAAACCCATCACCTCCGTGAGAACCTCCCGGTCTTTCCCGTGCCTTCCCTTGCACTAACCCTCCTCTGTTTTTGTTTTTCTATACCGGTGCAGTCAGCCCGGTCCAGTCCTGCCCTGCCGTAGTGAGTCGTTCCCCTGCCAGTTCCAGTCCAGTCCCGGCGTGAGTGTTACAGGCACTCGCTCAAGTCCAGTTCCGGTTTGGGACATTCCGTTCCAGTACCTGTACCCGTGTGGACCTCCCGGTCCAGTTCCAGTCCAGTCCAGTTCCGGTTTGGGACATTCCGTTCCAGTACCTGTACCCGTGTGGACCTCCCGGTCCAGTTCAGTCCAGTCCAGTTCCGGTTTGGGACAATTCCGTTCCAGTACCTGTTTCCCGTGTGGACCACCCGGTCCAGTTCCAGTCCAGTCCAGTTCCGGTTTGGAACAGCCCGTTCCAGAACCTCCAGTCCAGCTCCGGCTTGGAGCAGCCCGTCCCGGGCTTCCAGGCGCAAGATCTCCTAATTCTGTGTGTGTCTTGCCTTTCCTGTACAGTGTTGGGACTACCCCAACACTTAAATTATTAAATACCATCTTTTGTGAATTCTGTCTCCTGGTCGTTGCACTTGGGTTCGTCCCGTACACAGATACGTAACAGAACGAACTGGCCAAAAACATGGACCCAGCCGACCTGGAGCAGATTCGGCACGCCTTCTCCTGCCAAACTGCGGTCAGCGACCAACAGGGCCGTCGTCTGGACGACGTGTTGGAAGTACTGAAGGGCATCACGGAACAAGTTACTCAGCTGTCTCTTCACCAGCCGCTTCCGCGTATTCCAGTGGGCCCTACACCGCCCGCTCCGGACCCCCCGGCGGACCCTCCTGTGTCCGCTTCATTTCGGGAGCCGCGCGTTCAACATCCGGAGCTATTCCGCGGGGAATTGGGGAAATGTCGCGAATTTCTGATGAAATGCGACATTGTCTTCCGGATGCAGCCCTCCTCCTTCGCCTCCGACCCATGTAAGATCGCGTTCATCATGAGCAGCCTGGGAGGAGGTGCCCTGGAGTGGGCTACATCCATCTGGGATAGCCAAGCCGCGCTCTGCAACAACTTCGCTGCCTTCACCGCCGAGATGCGGCGCGTGTTTGACCACCCTACCTGTGGGCGAGATGCAACTCAGCGCCTACTTCAAGTCCGTCAGGGGGGTCGCAGCGTCGCAGAGATGGCCATCCAATTCCGTACCCTCGCCGCGGAGTCCGGATGGAACGACACCGCCCTTCAGGGGGCTTTCCGCCAGGCACTCAGCGAGGAGCTCAAAGACCAACTAGCCACCCGTGAGGAATCCACCTCCCTCAATAGCCTGATTAGCCTGGCCATAGCAGTCGACAACCGTCTTCGTATCCGGGCCCGTGAGCGTGGGGGGAATCCCGGTCACCTTCCTCATATTCGCTCTCACCCATCTGTTTCTGGATTCAGGGCGGCGTCTGGGGTCTCCGAAGAGGAGCCCATGCAACTGGGCAGAGTTGCGGTCAACTCTGCGGAGCGCCAACGCCGTCAGCGATCCAGGTCGTGCTTCTACTGTGGCAAACCTGGCCATCAGATCGCCTCGTGTCCAATCCGCCCAAAAGAATAGGCTCGCCAGTTAAACTAGGCGTACTGACGAGCCCTATCATTCCCTGCCATGCAGCCCAGAATCGCCTAGTCTTCAAGGCCACTCTCCTGTGGAGCGACAAGTCCTTAGTTTCGTCGGCTCTCATCGACTCTGGAGCCGACGCCAACTTTATGGACACCACCTTCGCCCAGAGGGCCGGCATACCTACGGAGCTTCTTCCATCACCCATTACTGCCTTCGCCTTAGACGGTCGGAGCTTGGGATTAGTGACCCACTCCACCGTGTCCTTACAGCTTGTCCTCTCTGGCAATCACCGGGAGAGCATTCAACTCCTCCTCATCAACTCCACACAGTCAACCATAGTTTTAGGTCAGACCTGGCTCCGTCTCCATAACCCACACATTGACTGGCAGGGCGGACGCATCCTGGCGTGGAGTGGCCACTGCCTGGCAAGCTGTCTCCGCTCCGCGCTTCCCCCTCCGGGGTCCAAGAATCCCAGCACCAACCTACCCGAACCCGATATGTCCACCGTTCCCAAGCAGTATCACGACCTCAGTCGCACCTTCTCGAAAGCACGTGCTCTGTCCCTACCTCCTCATCGCCCGTACGACTGTTGTATCGATCTGCTGGCGGGAGCCAAACTTCCGTCCGGCCGTCTCTACAGTCTGTCGGGACCAGAGAAACTCGCCATGGAGGAATATATCCATGAGTCCCTCGCCTCGGGCATCATCCGTCCCTCCTCTTCTCCGGTTGGTGCTGGGTTCTTTTTCGTGGGGAAAAAGGACGGCTCACTACGGCCCTGCATCGACTACCGGGGACTCAATTCCATCACTATCCGCAACAAGTATCCTCTCCCCCTCATTAACACTGCTTTTGAACCCCTCTCGCAGGCCGTCATTTTCACGAAACTCGACCTCCGTAATGCGTACCACCTGGTGCGCATACGGGAGGGGGATGAGTGGAAGACTGCCTTCAATACCCCGTTGGGCCACTATGAATACCTGGTGGTCCCTTTCGGCCTTACTAACGCCCCGGCAGTCTTCCAGGGCATGGTTAATGACGTCCTGCGAGACCTGTTGGGTAAGACCGTTTTTGTTTACATTGACGACATTTTAATTTTTTCCGAGTCCCCTCAGGAGCACATTCTCCATGTCCGGGAGGTTCTCCAGCGGCTCCTCGAGAACCAGCTCTTCGTGAAGGCGGAGAAATGCTCATTCCACGTCTCTTCAGTCCCGTTCCTCGGCTTCATTATCGAGGAGGGCAGTATCCGGGCGGATCCGGTCAAAGTCAAGGCGGTGACGGAATGGCCCCAACCCACCTCTCGTAAGCTGTTACAACAGTTCCTTGGTTTTGCTAATTTTTATCGTCGTTTTATCCGAAATTACAGTGTCATTGCTGCCCCCCTTACAAAACTTACCTCCACCACTTTTTCTTTCTGTTGGAATCCCGAAGCTCAGCGTGCTTTTGAGCAACTCAAAACGCGGTTTTCCTCAGCCCCTATCCTTTGCCACCCTGATCCCTCCCGTCAGTTCACGATCGAGGTGGACGCCTCCGACACCGGCGTGGGGGCCATTCTGTCCCAACGTGCCGCCTTAGACAACAAGCTCCATCCCTGTGCCTTTTTCTCCCGGAGGCTGTCCTCCGCTGAGCAGAATTATGATGTCGGGGATCGGGAACTTCTTGCCATTAAGCTGGCTCTTGAGGAGTGGCGCCACTGGCTGGAGGGGGCAGGTACCCCCTTTGTTGTTTTGACTGACCACCAAAATTTAATTTATTTAAGATCTGCCAAGAGGCTGAATGCCAGACAGGCTAGGTGGTCACTTTTCTTTGCCCGGTTTAATTTTTCTTTGTCCTATCGCCCCGGTTCCCGCAATATTAAGGCAGATGCCTTATCCCGTGTGTTTTCCCTTCCCTCCAGTCCTGCTGACCCCGAAACCATTCTCCCAGCGTCCTGTATGGTGGCTGCGGTCTCCTGGAGGATTGAGGAAATCGTGAGGTCCGCCCAGACCTCCCACCCTGACCCCCGTAATAACCCTAACCCTGCCCTGTTTGTTCCCGACTCCGTCCGCTCCCAGGTCCTTGAGTGGGTTCACGCCTCCTGCCTGGCGTGTCACCCAGGTGTTGCCAGGACGACCGCCCTCGTCAGGAGGAGCTTTTGGTGGCCCACCCTCAAGGAGGATACCCGTGCCTTTGTTCTGGCCTGCTCTGTATGCGCCAGGAGCAAGGCTTCCCACCAGCCTCCCTCTGGTCATCTCCTTCCCCTCCCTGTCCCGGGCCGTCCTTGGAGCCACATTGGGGTGGACTTCGTAACCGGTCTGCCGTTGTCAGATGGCAACTCTGTCATTTTGACAATTGTGGATCGGTTCTCCAAGGCGGCTCACTTTATCCCCCTCCCCAAGCTCCCGTCCGCCCTCGAAACGGCGGAGCTCCTGGTGGTACATGTGGTCAGGCTGCACGGGATCCCTTCCGATATCGTGTCGGATCGTGGGCCCCAATTCTCCTCCCAGGTCTGGAAGGCGTTCTGTGTAGCCCTGGGGGCCTCGGCCAGTCTTTCGTCTGGCTTCCATCCCCAGTCGAACGGCCAGGCAGAGAGGGCGAACCAGGACCTGGGGGCCGCCCTGCGGTGCGTCACGGCTCGCAACCCCGCCTCCTGGAGCCGTTTCCTTCCCTGGGTGGAGTACTCCCACAACTCCCTTAAGAGTACCTCCACCGGGTTATCCCCTTTCGAGTGTTCGTTAGGGTACCAACCCCCTCTCCTGTCGGTCCAGGAGGCCGAGGTAGCAGTCCCCTCTGTCAGGGCCCACATCCTCAAATGCAAGCGCATTTGGAGGCTTACACGCACCGCACTCCTACGTTCCAATTCCCGGTCCCAGCGTCTGGCGGACCTGCACAGGACCGCAGCCCCCAAAT
Source organism: Synaphobranchus kaupii (assembly GCA_029718625.1). Lineage (NCBI taxonomy): Eukaryota > Metazoa > Chordata > Actinopteri > Anguilliformes > Synaphobranchidae > Synaphobranchus > Synaphobranchus kaupii. Next base: position 106,618,619 of record CM056377.1, on the reverse strand, counting down.
ACAGGGCCGGTCAGCAGGTCTGGTTGTCCACGTCTAACATTTCCCTTCCCTCCTCCTCTAAAAAACTTCGGCCCCGGTTCATTGGTCCCTTCCCTGTTGTACGTCTTGTTAACCCTGTTTCTGTCAAGCTCTCCCTCCCTGCCTCCCTCAAAGTTTACCCCGTTTTTCATGTCTCCCAAGTCAAGCCTGTCGCCTCCAGCCCCCTCAGTGCCCCTACCCTCCCTCCTCCTCCTGTCCGGGTCATCAACAACGCCCCGGCCTATACGGTGGACCGCATCATTGACATCCGCCGTAAGGGTCGGGGCTTCCAATACCTCGTGGACTGGGAGGGGTATGGCCCTGAGGAGCGGTCATGGCTCCACAAGGGCCTCATCCTGGATCAAACGTTAATCCAGGATTTCCACAGTCGCTTCCCATTCAAGACCAGGCCGCCAGGTACGCCAGGTGGCGTACGTTGAGGGGGGGGTACTGTAATGTTCCGCTCCCTTCCTGTCCGTTTTCCGTGTTTTCCTGTTTTCCCTCCGTGTCATGTTGGATCCCTTTGTCCGTGTTTTCCCCTCTGCCGCGGACTAGGCATGTCCTTCCCTGTCTTGTTCGTCTGGTTGTTTTGGTTTACTTCCGCCTTTCACTCCCTCCCCCTCGTTGCATGCATTTCCTCACCTGGTGTCTTGTAATCACTCCCGGTTTATGTTCACACCTGTTTCGTATTTTGTCACATTAGTTAGCCCTATATAGTCTTTCGGCTGGCTGCCAGTCGGCGCCAGTTCGTTAACTATCATCACTTGGTGTAGTGCTTGAGTCGTTAACTGGTCTCCCCGTGTAAACTATTCGCGTGTTTGTGGAATGTGTTTCCCATACAGCGTATAGTCCCTTGCAAACTACAGTCTGGTAGTTTACCTCCCGCACAATTCCTGTAATTATTGTATTGGCTAACTTGTTTCCCTTCTCCTCCATCCAACCCTGCTCCCTATCTCCCGTGGCAGTGTTTGTTTTCCCCGTGTTTGTTTGTGTGTGTTGCGGTACCTCCACCTCCAGCGCGTGTAGGCTCCGGGGTGATTCGCTACCTGGCTACCCTCCAGTTGTTCCTGTCCGACCGAGGAAACCACCCAGTTCTTCGGCGCCGGCTCCTGGAGCTCTGGAGACGGTCAGCTACCTCCGGACCTACCGCAGCTACGCCACACCACTCTGCCCTGCCGTGATTCCGCAAAACCTCCCGACTTCCAAACCCATCACCTCCGTGAGAACCTCCCGGTCTTTCCCGTGCCTTCCCTTGCACTAACCCTCCTCTGTTTTTGTTTTTCTATACCGGTGCAGTCAGCCCGGTCCAGTCCTGCCCTGCCGTAGTGAGTCGTTCCCCTGCCAGTTCCAGTCCAGTCCCGGCGTGAGTGTTACAGGCACTCGCTCAAGTCCAGTTCCGGTTTGGGACATTCCGTTCCAGTACCTGTACCCGTGTGGACCTCCCGGTCCAGTTCCAGTCCAGTCCAGTTCCGGTTTGGGACATTCCGTTCCAGTACCTGTACCCGTGTGGACCTCCCGGTCCAGTTCAGTCCAGTCCAGTTCCGGTTTGGGACAATTCCGTTCCAGTACCTGTTTCCCGTGTGGACCACCCGGTCCAGTTCCAGTCCAGTCCAGTTCCGGTTTGGAACAGCCCGTTCCAGAACCTCCAGTCCAGCTCCGGCTTGGAGCAGCCCGTCCCGGGCTTCCAGGCGCAAGATCTCCTAATTCTGTGTGTGTCTTGCCTTTCCTGTACAGTGTTGGGACTACCCCAACACTTAAATTATTAAATACCATCTTTTGTGAATTCTGTCTCCTGGTCGTTGCACTTGGGTTCGTCCCGTACACAGATACGTAACACCATACCCTCAAATAATAATTCTCCCCATTGGATAACATCGCGACGGAGGCAGGCAGTTTGGCAGGAAAATGGGAAGAAGAAGAAAAAGAAGCGGAAGAGGAAGGAGAAAAACGGAAAAATAACCCAAGTTTGGGGCTTTATTGTGTGGATGTGTGCAGTTGTATCTGAATGCTGTGTGGTTACATGAGGTCAGAACATACAGAAGTTTATGTTTTTAAGGGCTGAGAGTCTATGGTCATTGTGGTTACTTCTGTAAGAAACCCTGAAAAGTGCCAAACTCTCGGTGCTGTATAGTTATGGGGCATGCCCCACCAAGCCGTAACTTGGCGGATGGCATACCTGCCATCCCAATTCCAGTAATATACCATGTGACTAAGATAACAGAGGAACAGTTGAACTTTTATCTAGTGAAATACCTTAATGACAACAAATATAAACAAGAGACAGTTCCCATGGTAAAACAGGTGGCCATGGTAATGCTAAAAACTCTATAACCAATCTTGAATAGGAAAATGCTGCAGCAGACAGTGCCAGCACCGTTTACGACAGAAACAAGGAGAAATCAATCCTAATATCCTTGTACTCTAAATCTTTATGTATACAGAGTAAAATGTTTAGTGTTAAATGAGCTCTACATTTTACTTTGATAGAGCACATAGCAAAAATGGTGGTGTACATTTAACACCCTAGGGTGTTCATATGAGGCAGTGGAGTCATATAAACACCCTAGGGTGTTACATGTACGCCAGCAGTGTTAAATTTACACCAAATATTTTGCTGTGTATGTTTTATCCTTTTTGCACTCATACAAATATACATGAACAAAGAACACTTTACGGTGTAATTCTATTCATTTGACATAAGAAATTATTGATTCGTATCTGAAAGACACAGGCTGGCACCAAAAATCCAAATGGGGATAATATTACCCACTTTATGAAAACCTGTGTGCAATGAAAACATTTATTTGAGAATTTGCCCTTAGCTAGCCAATTTGGAACTTACCCTTGTAGCTTATCCAGAGCGACTTACATAACTTTTTAGCATTTTTTACATATTATCCATTTATACAGCTGGATATATACTGAAGTGATTCAGGTTAAGTACCTTGCTCAAGGGTACAACGGCAGTGTCCTACCTGGGAATCGAAGCTGCAACCTTTCGGTTACAAGGCCAGTTCCTTAACCATTATACTACACTGCCGCCCTACACTGTACGCCAGAGAGCGGAAGATGCCCTTCTCACAGTATGCTTCCGGGGTCTGGAACGCCATCCCCAATCTCTCCCACACGGTCCGGTAACATCCTTCTGCAGTGCGCAACCCTTCCTCAACCATGCTCTGGGAGAGATGGAAAAGCAGAGGAGATGAGAGGGAAATTAGCAATGCATCCTTTAATTTCACATAGCCTGCCTGCGTTCCGTTGTGGCCTGAAGACACACCTCTTCAGACTCCACCTTGACTGATATACTAATCTAGGACCTCTCATGATACTTGTTCCCTGTGTTTTCTTGTCTGTTTGTTATAGTTTATAATAGTAGTTAGAATTGTAGTATAGGTGATTTACCCACAGCTTACCGTGAACTACATTCAATGTTCATTACTAGGGATAGCTGCTACGTTATGGGAAGGATGTGCTTTGTCTTATCTGTTCTGTAGTTATTTCGATGATGCTTCTGTATGCACTTATTGTATGTCGCTTTGGATAAAAGCGTCTGCTAAATGACTGTAATGTAATGTAATGTTTAATAATTTCACAATATCTCGTGACCAGTAATGATTCCACGAGAACAGTGATGAGGATAAAAGATCCTGGGTGATCTGTCCTCTCAGAACTCACTGTGCCAGAAAAGAAAATGAGCAAAGGATATTTTCTCTACACTTTCAGGGCACATAGTTGTCTGTGGTTTCATCCCATAGCAACTGCCTGCTTTGCTGAACCTCTGTGCCAAGTATAGAAAATTATTGTACCTCAACAGTGAACTGAACAGCTAGATCATGCTGTGAATGATTGGACATGTGAGTGTTGAATATGTTTGAATTCTACTTGTTTATGTGCCTTCAGATATTATCCTTGTGCATCTTGGAAAAACCCACAGTGACCTTGATGTTCAAGAACTGCTTTGTCATCACCTAAAAAAATGTTGTCCTTATCAGAACCTGCTCACAACTAACAAAGAAACCTCATAAACAAATAGAAACACTGTTCTGACATTTCAGGTTTGTTTGATAAATAACAGGGGTGGGTAAAAGTTACAATGTTTATGAATAAGCTGTAATCTTTCAGCCAGGCTCCCTCCATCTGCCATGGTTTGCCGTTCTCAGCTCCGGTTACAGGTTAGCAAAATAAACTGACTTTTTTTCCCTACTCTCCTGTTTGGCCTTGATTCTTAGATACTTAACATTACCTGCTGTTTGCACCCACAAATTGGGAAATGAGCCACATCGTAATCAAAGTTTGCCTTGGACAAATCCAGTTACACTATGAACTATGATAACCTTTGTGCACATCAGTCTGACAGCCCTAGACTAGCCAGGACTACTGATCACTAGGGACTAAACATCATTATAGCACAGAACAAACATAATGTTTTCGTCCATCCAGATCAAATAAAAATGTTTCGGCCAAACCTCAGCCATACTGAAGTTAAGGCTATATATTGGGAAAGCAGATGGCTGACAAAGGTTTTTGTGGAATTAATGGTTTGATAGAATTTAACATTTGCAGAAGAATGGTGTAATTTAAAATATGAGCCTAATTGGTATTTTAGCATCTATGTAAAATCCCTTGCATATTTACGTGGATGTTTAGAGTATTTAAAGTTTGCCTCCCTTTAAGATGAAGTTGGTTATTAAATAAGATAATATACAAATAATAAATAATGAATTACTGATTAGTAATTACTAATTAGTAATAATAATAAAATGACTACTTAATTAAAATAAAAAAATATAAATAAACTTTTTATTAAATTTACTGTGATTGTGACTATACACAGTACGTTTCTTATATTGTTGAACTGTGTGGTTGTGTGGTTGGATGTTGAGGTCTTAGTGCTGCCTCCAGAGACAAAATCCAGTCACCTTCGGCTTTCCGATGATGCCATTTTCTGTAAACAGAAATAGGCACTTAATGGTGAATGCGGGTAGCATTAAAATAAAATGATTCTTAACTCTCCCAGGTCCCGGTCTAAATGTTACTGTATTATTGACATGGCAACCGCATGCCTATATTATTGAAGGCATACTGAAATGTGGAGTATGATAAAAGCAAATATATTTTGTTGTATGAAATTTTATTGGCATATTTTAAGTGGATATTTAGTTATTTATGTTTTTGTAGTTCTATATTATATTTAAAATTATATCACGTCAATGACTGCACACACCTGCTTTTACTGAAGTAATTCTGAGTTAACTTGACATCCAGGGTATTGGTAGAGTGTTTATCTTAGTAGCTTAAATGTGCTTAAATGTGCTTTTGTCTGGATAGTCTTTTAAATAAAATACGCATCCCCCTTAATGCAGGGGAGCGGTTTGTAGGCTGTTGGACCAATGCTAGACCTGGCTTGTTCTATGGAGGGTGCTGGGAACTAAATAATGAAAAAAACTTTCTATTTCTCCCTCCCTTAAGTGTCCTTTTCTGAGTCATCTTATTCTTCTTCAGTGGTTTTACTGGTGTAACTAGGTGTATTTTCACCATCTGTTGCACTGTATACAGACAATATTGCTGACTATGTCATATTTCTTTGATAATTGATCAGGAATATAGGTAAATTGGTATGAGGAGCTTGGAAATATGCAGTTGGCCTTAAAATGTGGGCCTGACCATTTTTAATGGACCAGCTTCTTCGAAGAGTCTTCAGCAAATGGCTGCTTTAATAAAAGCTTTATGCAATTTCTCTGCTGCTGGCATTCTGCAAAAACAAGATAGTTGAGCAGGTCTTAGAATTTTAAGTAGGACACAGCAAAAAAATAAAAAATAAAAATAATAAAAATAATTAAGTATTGGGACCATTGATGTCCATGGAAATTGGCAGCATGCCGGGTCACAATGTGCACGGGTCTTAAAGGGAATGAAAAGAGGTCATTTGATTGGCTATGATTGAATCCAGCTGTAACACACCTGGGGCTCTATCTAACGCTTTGTCTAAACGCATAGTGTAAAGTGCATTTAGGGCGTGTCCAAGTCCACTTTTGCTAGTTAGACGGCTAGTTTTTTGAGCGCTAAGCACAGCGCAACGTGAAAATGGGCTGAACTTAGTCTCTTCATTAATTATAGGTGTGCTTTGGGCGTAACATGCAATAAACCAATCAAAAATATTCCCATTCCCTTTAAAAGCCTGCCTTTCCACGTTGGCGGATTGCTTATATGATGGCGAAACAGACATGCTCGTGCGTGTGTAGTGCGAGCAAGGAATAGGCTACATGGATCAATATTATTCGGACTAACCATTATGAAGCATTTTGATATACACAATAATAATCTTTAACATTAGGGTTTAACACCGGCACGGGTTCCCGGTAATTCCGGACAGTGCTGTTATTTTAGAAAATAGGGTATATTCGGTTAAATTTAGTTAAAAGTACCTGCAACAGCTAAGAATATGCTACTGCAATTTGGCTTCAGTATCACCTTAGACCAGGGGTTCCCAAACCGGTCCTGGGGGACCCCTGTGTATGCTGGTTTTTGTTGCAACCACAGTTGCAATCCCAGAATTTTAACAAGCTGTTAATTTTTCTTAATTAGGTGCTTTTCATGTTTGGAGGAATTATTCGCCCTCTCATTTCTGACTCATTATGTCAGAAATAGCTATGCATGCCATGTAGAACAAGAGTTCTCATGTTTACGTTGTGCTTATTGTGCTATATTGCAACAATTACATAAAAAGAGGTTACAAAATAATGTATTTTCACTCAAATTAAAGAGTGAAGTGAATCAATAGGCTCCTAATTAGGTTGTTGAACACGTGTTTAACTCAATTTTTTCTTTAAGCTTATTAACACAATGCAGGTTTGGCTCGTTATCATTTGCTTTGTGTTTGAATTCTTCATTATCTACCAAATGGTTAGTTTTAGTGGCCATGTGTCCACACTTTTACCAATTAGGAGCCTATTGATTCAAATCAGTTTTTAAATGGATCTGTTAAATAATTTTCTTATCTTTTTTAAATAATATAGCACAATAAGCACAATAAGCACAATGCGAACATGGGGTGTTTATTCTACATGGCATCCATAGCTATTTCTGATATAATGTGGCTTAAGAGGGCAAATAATTCCTCCAAACATGAAAAGCACCTAATTAAGAAAAATTAACAGCTTGTTAAAATTCTGGGATTGCAACTGTGGTTGCAACGAAAACCAGCATACACAGGGGTCCCCCAGGACTGGTTTGGGAACCCCTGCCTTAGACAACGCCAAATTAGCCTGCTTGTTTAATGAATTTTGTTTGATTATACAATGAAGCATTTTCAAACATCAATTCCATGAGGCTGTTCTCATGGAGTTCTCGAAGTTAAAGCTTCATCCGAAGTTCATTATGTGCATTGTAATATTGATTAATAACATAAATACCGTTATTTTGTTATTTTTAATGGACCAGCTTCTTTGAAGAGTCTTCAGCAAAAGGCTGCTTTAATAAAAAGCTTTATGCAATTTCTCTTTGTTGCTGGCATTCTGCAAAAACAAGATAGTTGAGCAGGTCTTAAGTAGGACATTTTAAGTAGGACACAGCCAAAAATAGTATTGGGACCATTGATGTAAGTGTCTTGCAGACCTGACCTACACTTATATATTGTTCAGATCAATAAACATAATTTGAGACATTATAGACATTATAAACTCATGATCACATTAGCAATTTGTCCACCTATGCAGTTCCAAAGGTACATGATAGGTGGAATTGTCTGAGGATTACTTACCACAGAGGTTTGGCTATGTGCCCTAGATGAGCCTCCTCAATCAGCTTAATGATACAGTGAATGGATCCTACGGACAAGAATGCAATACTGAATGCAATAAATCTGGAAATTATATTTGTTTTGTAAGGGCGAGTGAAAAAAATCGTAATTATTTGAGCACTTTTCTCTGTCACAAAATTTCTATTTTTAACTTTTCAAGTGAAATATATAACTTTTTTCAAGTTTCTAACTCACAGTAGCAGCATCATGAGATGCTTGTAACATCTTAACAGAAACAAAACGCAGTTACATGACAAAGGTGTTTAATTTATGTACTAAATATTTTCAGTTGTCATTTAAGGATAAACATTTACAGTCCATGCAGTCATCTAAAAGCGCTCAACATTTATCAAGGGAGGTATTCAGCAAAGCCAAGGCCACAGAAACCTTGTGTGTTCTGAATGGCTGTGATGAACATTTAGAGAGAGATTATATTTGTCTTTCCAACACCCACACACATAAATGTGAATTTAAGTGCCAGTGTACCCCAACTAATGTTGCTGTGTAACTGAAGGAGACATATCTACGTGGATGTTTATATCAATTATGATATGAACAACCTCTGCTATAAATAAAGTCTCAAAGTGAGAAAGGAACTTCATTTCAACGGTTGTTAAAAGTATTCTATGATGAATGCAATGTGCATAACCAGTTTCTCTTCTGGTTTCTGTTATGCTTTATACATGACAGATTCTTGGCATTTCCTCAGCTGGTTAAGTGGGTAAAATACACACATGCCTGTCCCTACCAACCGATAGCTGAGGTGCAATGTGACCGAAGCAGCCAGTGCATTTTAACAAGCTTCTATTCCACCGAGCTGGTAAAGAAAGACAAAGGTTTTCCATCTAATTTTCCCCTTGAATAACTCACCTGTTCTATTCCCTGCTGGCTTAATCAGGTGCTAACTGGCTCTATGCTAGCTGAGTAAACACCAGTTACTTTTTCAGAAAACTGAAAAATCACTTAAGAAATAGGTTTCTCTTCATATTTTTATATCATAACTAATATGTTCAGTTGGCTTCATCAGTGATCACAAATTTAGTTTTACCTCTGTTGGCTGAGGTATTAATTACTCTAACACAGATGGTTGCAATGGATGAATCACAACAAGGGTATTCCGGACTTTCAAGTGGCTCCTGGCCAACAGGGTCATAATTCAAATGATACAACGCTTTACCCATCACTTAATGTGCATATTATCGATTTATTATGATCTCCGTTTGCCGGCCAATTTATTTCCTTATACCTTTCCAGTCATTATAGAAGTATAATTTACAAGGAAATGCACACCAGGGCATGACAGAGCAAAACTGCTTAGGAAACTGGATGAAATATATTCAATATTGAGATGTATCAGTGTCTACCTGAAAGTTGGCGAAAGGTGAAATAATTTCTACATTTGCATGCATACAGTGATGTAAAAAAGTACACCCGCTTTCAATTATATGGTTTTACATAATAGGATATAAATAACCCTTAACTCACCAAGTCCTAACAACAGATAAATCACGAACACATTGACTTACGCAGTCTGATAGCCATCACTGCACTTCAATATCCTATAAAAACAATAGGACTAAAACACAAAGGATTAAGTATAGGTCTACTTTGTTTGTAAGTTGTGAAACAAATGAATTATTACAGTGATAGTGTACATTTTGTAGCGATATAAATGTAAAATAGATATTGTATTCAACTGCATTGGTAGTCCATGGAAATTGGCAGTATGGTGGTACAGTGGCGGTACAGTGGTACACTGTCGCCTCACAGCAAGAAGGTCCTGGGCTCGAATCCCAGATGGGACCTTTCTGTGTGGAGTTTGCATGTTCTCCCTGTATCTGCGTGGGTTTCCTCCGGGTACTCTGGTTTCCTCCCGCAATTCAAAGACATGCAGGTTAGGCTAATTGGGGGGGCAATAACAGGGCGTTGCTGTAAAAGAGCATGTGTGCTCAGTCAACCTACCCTGTATAAATAAAGGTAAATAAATAAAAAAATATATATACTGTATTAAAAGACAAAAGCCCGACACAACAAAATACATAAAAATTAACAAACATGAACACAAGAAACAGCCATTACAGCTACAGCCATTACATGTGATGTCATTAAAAGGGTGGTGATATTGGTATTACTTATTTTTAAATCACGGGAAATGTACTGGACCAAGAAATTGGATATACGTACATCTACAGGGGCTTACACACCAAAACATGTTTCTGAAATGAGGATGTCTATTCTTCCTCAGATCACCCATCAAATGAGTCCAAACAGAGTGCTTTTAGCTACAGCCCATTAACTTTTTTTACACTATAATCACTATTATATTGTCTTGCTTCTATTCCTTCTCTGCTGTCTCCACTCTTTTCCCATTAACTTTAACAGTCTCTACACACTGCTAGATCCCCTTGAAGTCTGTTTACTGACCTATTTTGAGTATGTGTATGCTGAAGACACTGTACTTTGTTTTCCCTGCACATCTAAAAAGCGACCAAAATAACCAATGGATGAGATGAACGGTTAATGACTAAAACAGCCACCAGTTCTGTTATTTAGGAACATATGAAGAAAGAATGAATTTCGTGAACGTTAAACACAATGGGCCCTATCTTACACCCGGCGCTAACCAAACGCAAGTGTCTCTGCTAACTTACAGGGGTAAGATATCTTACCTGCGCAGGGGTCATTATAGCGCCCAGCACTCGCGTTGTTTAACTACCAAGTGAACTTGCACTCATAGCAAGTGAACTGGGCACGTTGGTCTTAAGATGAGGTGTGGCCAGGATAATTTTTGGCGTATTGCTATCTTGAGTCAGCAGAAAGCACTTGCGCAAAAACCACCACAAACCTGATCTAAGTTATTTCAACAGCGTAATATAAGTGTGTTTACATAGGCATGTGCACAACGCGTGTACACCCTGTCTGTTAATTAGTGTAAGCTACTTGAATGAGAGACATAAGGAAGGTGGGATATCGGCTCTACTCCCATCAATTGTGTAAGATACGTGTTTATTAAATGCGTGTAGGTGCACTGGTTCTTGTAAAAAATTGTAACGGTCACTACAGTCAAGTAGAGTAGCAGCCTACATAGAATAGAATTCCTTTATTGTCATTGTACTGGTGTATACAACAAAATTCAGGAGCACTACCTGAGCGGAGCTCCTATCAACAAAAGAAATAAACAATAAAAATATATTGCCAGTTTGTTGTTTGTCTCAGCTCCGTCTAGACATTCCCCGGCCATTCTGTCTGTTTTGCAATTCTACCTAACCTGTTTGTTTTCTGTTCGTCGCTCCAGCCCGTCCTGCCTGCTTCCCGTCCTGTTCACTCCTGCCCCGTCTCCTGCCCAGCCGTTTATTTGGCCAACGCTGTTTCCAGTCCGTCACCTAGCCTTCCGTGTTCCATTGTCTTTTTCTGACCACCCTAATAAATATAAAATAATAAATATTTGCCTGAGTCTGTCTCTGAGTCCTGCATTTGGGTTCAAACCAGTGTTCGAACCACAACAGAACCTTTGGAATGTTAAAAATGCATTTCCGATGTTTGAACCTGTCAGTGGTACATTACAATAGCCCTCAGAAAGTCAATGCATTCTTTGTGGCGTGCTGTATTCTACACGGCAGTGTAGTATGATTGTTAAGGAGCTGGGCTTGTAACCTAAGTTCAATTCCTAGGTAGGATGCTGCTATTGTACTCTTGAGCAAGGTACTTAACCTGAATTGCTTCCGTATATAACCAGCATGTGTAAAAAAGAGAGAGAGAGAGAGCGAGAGAACAGGACTGGTTGGCTGCAGAGCTGTTTCTCTTGTGAGTTTACATTCATCTTATCAAGTGCATGTCTGAAATTAATTAAACTTAGTTGAAGTGTTTTTTTCCATTTTAAATAGTGGTATTAAACAAAAATGTACAGCAAAGAAACAGAAAAGCTATAGTAAATTCAAACTAAACGCATAGTCTTCTTTCCCAAATTGATGTGTGATGTCTGCCAAGTTGAAACAATAGGGGTAGCAGCATAATGGTGAGGCTAACTGGAGGGTGTCTCTGCCAGACACCCTCCTGCTTCTGCCCAGACTGGATATATTCACCCAGCGGAGTTGTTCACAGGAACCATTTATTACAGTTTTTAGCACTGGCATATAAATGGAAAATATATTTTGTTTGAGGTGGAAATAAATATTAAACTGAAAACTATTCAGTCTCACCTTTGTTTTGATCGCATGAGTAATAGTTTGTTGAGAGACCTGTAACAGAGCCTCTTACAAAGCACTTGCTCTCTGGTCATGCCAAAATTAGCAGTTAGCTGTGGTGCTAACACACTGTTTTTAAAGAAATAGAAATGAGGAGATCTGATTGGCAATAATGAAACCAAACCTGCATAACACCCACAGTAAATGTATTCCTTCTGAACCAGTGCGCAGTTGCACTAAAGCCTGGTGTCACAAAATTACTGAAATTGAGCTGAACACACACTAATTCGGCAGCACCTTGCATTAGGGCTAGCGCTTGACAATTTTGCCTTGAGTGAGAATCGGGCCCTGAATGGTAATGCTATTGCACTGCTACTGAGCATTATTTCTACAATGGGCTTCTAGAAGCAGACATTCATAAAGTTGTTTGCCTTCAGCCTAAACACCTTGGCATACACTTGTAAAATTAGAGGGATATGTTCATGTTCATTTGCAACACGTGACATACATTTACAAACCACAATTTACATTTACGTATAGTAAGTTACTTTTATGCATCTTTTTTGAGTAAATACATATTTTTTTACTGTGATTTTGCTCCGTAGAGCTGTGCCAAAACCCGCTGTCAAAACGTCATATGCTGTGTAATTTCTATAAGGTACTGAACACTCAAAAGCCCTAAAAATTGGGACAAAGAGAAAAGTTGAATATAATTAACATTAAATATTTGGCATAAAATGTGGGACAAAGAGAAAAGTTGAATATAATTACACATGAAATATTAAAGCAGTATGGTACCTTACTTTAACTGTCTGGTTTACTTTTAACTGCTTTCAGGTAGGTAGGTTTGTCCTAAAAGCTAGTGTACCAGGTAGTAGGATGGCTATTGTATTGTATTGATTACCATTTTGTTCATATTGCAAGGCAGAACTTGACAGTAATCCCAAATGTTGGAGATAATTTGGCTCCAGTCCCATATTGGCCCATTTAGATAAACTGGAAGTTATGCCAAATTTCAGCATTTCAGTAAGGATGTTCACAAGAAAAGACAAATTTTATCACTTATCTATCCTTTCCCACTGAGGCAAACACTTTGCTGCTGTGCTATATCCTGAAAAATTATTTTGTTCTCAGGGTTATAAAGAGATTTTCCCCTAGAGGCGAATACTTAGTCGCGTGAACACATTGTCGATACAGGCTAAAAAATAGCTTAGTTGCCTCTTGACTTGAGCTGTCAAAGCATCTGGTTTCCAGAAATTACCCTCAGATATGGAGAAGAAAATATTTGACAATAATGGAACCCATATCTTTCCATCAAAAATAGCTTCAACAAAGATTTGCCACTAGTGTCACTATTTTTTTTGTTTGTAGTGTAATGCATACATATTTTGACCAAGACTTTTAATTAAAAAGTTTCCTTATTTGTTAAGATGAGCAAGATGGATGATATCTGCCTCCAGATGCTTATTCTGATCCCCCTGAACAGACGGAGGAAAGTTAGTAAAGCCCAATAATAAAAAAGAGAATTATATTAGAGGAATCAGCACTGGTGGCTCATCATTCGTTTGGCTATATGTGGTGGGCTTATAATTTTCTTTAAGAAGAGCTATCTATTCATTAAATTCTTAGGATTAAGCTTCTCAGTGAAGAAAAACATAACAAGGAAATGGTGCAGCTGAATCACCTACGATATTGAATTATCAAAATTCATTCCATTCCACAAATGATGGTAGCCTACTTCAATTTTCCTGTTTTGTGAAAGCTGGAATATTAATGTTAATCCATTTTGATTTAGGTTGTTTTGCTAGCATGCAATCCTACAATTCATTAGGCTTGGAGTGGTCTTTCAATGTACTTTGTTGTCAAAATCATCCATTTAAATCATCTTCTCTGTATAACACTTATAACACTAATACTCTTGAACAACAGAGAAAGCTTATGCTGTGTCGTTAAAACATAGGATGACCTTGGAAATCCATTACAAGGATATCAAACAAATTGGTTTTAGCATTCATTATTTAGTTTGACATCAATGCTCAAAGTTGACACTGCGTTAAATGCTTATTTAATGATAGGTTTCAGCAATTTGAATATGCCATTGTGAATTCCTTATGTCAAGTATAATCTTATTATCTGATTGACTAGAATATCCAGCAAGTTATTTATACAATTGTAATACACTGATAAGCCCAAGTTAATAAATAAATACCTGCCATTAAAGAAAAGACACTGAAAAGAGGAGCATAAATTACCCGCTGGGGTTTTCCAGATGTTGACTTATTGATCTTTCTCTTAAACAGATTTTTATGATGTCCAGTAGCAATAAACACACATCACACATAAACCTTTAGTGTCCAATTATGTCCAGTCGACTGTAAAAACTGTCAGTCCATCTTCTTTATTTCAGAGCTGGTTGCCATAGTTGCCCCTTACATTTCTTTAGACTGTTTAGTTTCCAGGAAATGGCCACTGAACGGGAAAGAACATATGTAGCTAGAATAAGGAGAATTGGTTTAGAAAGCCATGGGAACTTCATTAGCAGGTTAATAAGGAAATAAGAGCTTAAAATGACCTGCAAGTCTCTATACATGTACTGTTCATAGCCAAGTACACAAAACAGCATGTGCCTAACAGGGCTGGAAATACACAAAACAAGAATGAACAGAATACACATTTACATCAAAGAGAATCTAAATTAAAATGATCATAAACTATACAAACAAACGATGCCATGTTGCCTGCTAATTGCTTTCTGAAATATGAATATTATGCTCAGAAAAATAAAACGGCATTACTACATCAGTCACAAGAATGCAGCACCATAAAACACTCATAGATCAAGTTTTTTTTTTGGGACAAGACTGAGTGGTTGAATTTAGAAGAGTGTAGATGCTATCTTATTACACTTGATACTGTTTATCTCCTTGACAAGTTAATTAATTTGAGAGCCTTTGGTATAATTTGCTCTAAATGGAAATTCATCCAAGAGAGCTTTGACATATAATAACACGGTACAAACAAATCCTTACAGATGGATCTTTGAATTACCTTCACGACACTTTTGGAGGCAGTGACAGAGCCATTCTTTGGAGACAGCAGCCACTGAAACTATTCAGCAATCGGCAGCAATTTCAGATGAATGCCATAGATGAGTAAGAAATATTGTCTATTATAAAAGACTGCCATTTGAACATGTTTCAGTTGCAAATTACGAGAGAAAGTGATGAAACCATTTGCAAAAGAAACTCTGATATGTGCATATTTTTTCACACATCTATCAGTGGCGTTTCCTTTGGCCTTGGTGGCTAAGCTTCCTCAAATTTTTTAAATTGTAAGGGGGAGTGTAAGGCTCGGAGAACCAAACGCGACCAATAAGGATTTCTAAAAGAGTATCAAGAAAGATACACCAAAAAACACGGAAGTAGCCTCACCAGGACTGAGATAACACAGGATTGGGAGCAAAACTTCCCTAGCACAAGGCAAAACAAAGCAACCTCCAAAAAAAAAAGCAACCTCTTCTAAGGGACGGCTCCAGGCGATCCCTCAGCCTTGCTTCTACGGAAGTCCCTAATAAGTACCGGGTCCAAGATGTTCCTGGAGGGAACCCAGCAGTGCTTCTCAGGACTACAACCCTCCCAGTCCACCAGAAACTGGTAGCCTCTGCCTATGCGTCTCTCGGCCAAAATACGCCGAACGGTATAGACCGTACCTCCCTCCAAGAACCGGGGGGGGAGATGGCGGCTTGTCGACCGGGGCGAGAGTGCTAACGAGCACCGGTTTAAGGCGAGAGACGTGGAAGGTGGGATTAACATGACTGGGAATGGGAAGTGGACGTAAGGGGCCCGGTGGGGAAAGCCGCGAACCCTTGTTACGGGCGCAAGTAGAACACGCGGCGACAAATTCCCGCACATCGATCTCAAGTTTGGGCCACCAAAACCGGCAAGAAATAAAATCTTTCGTCCGGTGAACGCCAGGATGAGCCACCAATTGAGAGGCGTGACCCCACTGGAGAACTCGCGACCTCAACCGAGAAGGTACAAACAGGCAATGAGGCGGACCCCCACCTGGACCGGGCTCGGAACGTATAGCCTTCTACACCGCTGTCTCAATAGCCCCCCTAACTGGGGCCACAATCTGAGAAACTGGTATGTTAGTGGGCAGGCGAAACTCGAGCGCCCCTACCACCTCCGGAGTCTCTGACGGGACGTCAGATGACGTCTCCCACTCGAAATCGGAAACCGAACGGTTATCCTCCTCCCTGGAACCTCCCCCAGCAAAGGGGTCCCAGGCCAGACTCTTCTCTTTACTCTCTGCGAGAGCAGAGGAAGAATCCTGGTCACAGCAAAACTCCGCCTCCTCTGAATCACTAGCGGAGCTGAGATCGGAACCTTCAGAAACTTGGCCCGAAGAAGGGTAAATAACAGTTTGACAGTGGGATTGACACTGGGAACCCCACTGGCGAATAGGGTCCCTGTCTCTGCCCCAACCAACATGAGGGTCATGTAAAGTCAGCCATGAATGACCCAGAATGAGTGGGCAAGATGGAGAATCAATCAAAAAAATTTTTATTCTCTCCAAGTGACCCTGGAGAGAAAAGCGCATCAATACAGGACCGGTTCTCTCTTTAATGATTTCAGAACCCAAAGGGTGATCATCAAGAGCAGTAACCTGGCTAACCTAACTAGTGAGTCGGTGTGTGAGAATCTTTAATACCCTAGCCCATTTAGCGTCGATAAAACAATCGGCTGCTCTGGAATCGATAAAGGCATTAACACTGACCGATCGCCCATCCCAAAGCAGTTGGACCGGTACAAGGGTACAAGAAGGAGTACTATTTTGTCTCACTGGGAATCTTGTATGACCCTTGCATCTACAATAATGACACCAGTACTTCAGCGGTTTCGCTGATGATGACCCATCCACCTGCATAGGCTGATCAACGGAGGAGAATGATGGAGAACATGGGGGAGTACCTACTGCTACTGAAAGTTTTCTGCCCTCACGTTCACGTTCTCTAATACGGTTGTCCATGCGTATAGCCGCGGTAACAAGATCACTGAACGTGGCAGGTGGTTCGATCATGGCCAAAGCGTTCTTTATAGGTTCAGATAACGCTTTTAAAAATAAAGATCTCAGCGGGCCGTCCGGCCAAGCTGTCTCCCCGGCTAAAGCTCGAAATGCGATCGAAAAAGGCGATACGGTGTCAGTTCCCTGGCGTAAGCTGGTCAATCTCCTGGCTGCTTCCTCGCCTGAAACATCATGATAGGTGATGTAGCCTATTTTGTGGTAAATAGTCTAAACTAAAGAACCTGGAAGTGATACAAAGAAGTAATGAATTGTGATGAAAGCACAAAAAGGTAATGTCAAATCATCTGGGATAGTATTTTTGGGTCATAACTAGCGTGGGAAATTAACTTTCTGACCTACCAGCCACTATGCAAAATTTTTACCAGCCACCTTTTTTATCTCGTTTTTAAAATTCTTTATTTAATTTTTTTTACATTATGCTAGAATAACGTTTCAGATACATTACAGAACATGCATACTCATGTTTAGTAGCCTAGCTGTAATAAAATAGTAGGCTATTTATTAGACTACATCATGTTTTATGAGTCAAAAATGGTGTGTAAATTTATAGACCTGTGGCCAAGTAGCCTAGCCTAGCATAGATTTGGCAAAATTGCATTGTTTATGTTGGTTGGTGAAGTGACTGCATCACTGACTAGCTCTATATAATCATAATACCATTGCGATTGATACCTTTTTAAAAGCTCGAAGTTATTAAATGTGTCTAAAATATTGATTCGGCTCGATACAGAGGCGGATTACCGGCAGAAATTTACATTCAATTTATCATAGCTAAAGCAATTCTAGCAAGACCACCACACAGTAAAACAAAACAAACTGACTAATAACATACACTCTAAGGTAAAAGTGAAAGCTCCAGAAAGGTCGCTCAAACGTTATTTGTGTTCGTTCAGAAAAACAGCAAACGTTAGCTAACGTAGCCTATAGAATTAGATCATAAAAAATGTATATTCAAAAGTCTTAAATTTCCTTCCGATGATTTGCAGTAGGCCCACGTTACATAGGCTAGCTAGGTAGCACCTGTAAAAATGGTTTCCCTTCCTAATGCAATTAAAGTGTGGCCATGTGTCTTTGGTAAACACTGATATTTCAGTGTAATAGTGGTGATAAGTAAGCAAATCACTCTTTATAGGTGCATGGAGTGGTAATATCATAAATGGTCATTTTTCTGTCTTTCAAAATATTAAAGGGTGCGATACTATATTGCCAAATGCTGTAGATAACTGTCGAAAAACTCTAAAGAGTCTCAGTGACGTCAATACTTTGAAACGATTGGCTAGCAACGGTGCAGGTGATCCAATCTAAGCTACTACTAGCCGTTACGCTTTTCACAATGCAAAAGACGCGGAGTCTCCCATCTCCCCCTTTATAAGAAAATCTCTGGTATGAACTCTTCAAATAGATCCATTTTGCTAAATTAGTGTACGCTCATGCGACAGATTCCTTCACTGCGAGCGCACAAGACCACTAGTGAGCAACAGAAAAGGACAAACTTTCCAAAACAATTCAGAAGTATTTCCGGTTTCCGGCTGTGGATGTATCTATCTAAACCTCCGTTGGTGTCTATACAAGTCAATGGATTTAATAAAATGATAAATAAAACCCGATACGAAGCATACTTTGCGACAACATACTTTGTCAGAACATCAACGGACACCAGTGACCACTCGTGAGTTTCCCGTCTTTGAAAACGAGAGTTTATGGTGTTTTTTGAAGGAGTTCTTCCCATTCCTTAGTAAAAGTTGGTCTCAGCAGCTTTGTGAATAGATTTTAAGATGAAACTCTTAAAGAGGAACTTTTTGTGCCACATAGAAGAACTCGTAATGGTAAGATATGTGTTGTGAATACGGCCCCTGAAGTTTTTACCAAAGTTTTTTTTTTGGATCCACATTGCTACACACCACTGTGGCGGGTAGGTTTGATACATTTACCCAACAATTCTGAAATATACCCACATTTGGCGGGTGGCAGGTGCTAATTTCCCACCCTGGTCATAACATAGTTGGAGAGGAAGGCATTGTGAATGCCCTATTTACTGCGTCCTGTGTACTAGCATACTGCTTACTGTAGGCAGTATGCAAAATATCCTCCATATAAGGCTATATCAGTTTCCTTTACACTCTTTGCCTATATCATCTGGGGATATTGAGAACAGCCAATTTGGCTGCGTAGGTAAGACTAGCCTAATTTAACAGCTTTTTAAAAAAATACTCAACTGGCATACTGAAATAGTAGGTAAGTGTGCTGATTCGGACTATTCGGACACAGTTGTAGTTGTGTTTGATTAATAGACTGTAGAAAAATATGGGTTTATTTTGCCTAGGTTTTAACCAAATTCTCATCTACTGATTTCTCCACTTTATTCAATAAACTGATTCCGATTACAGATCTCACCATTTTGTGAAGTCCAAACGACATGTTGTGTGCTGAATTCAGCGTTCTATTCAACTAGCCTAGGCCTACCTAGCATGCAGCTAGCGTAAAGCAATGTTAAATAAACATCGTTTGGCTAATAGTAACTTTTTTAAATTTAACTTTGTTGACTAACATAAACTTCAGATTATAACCCAATCATGTGTAGCAGATAGTTTATTTGCTGTAGCGATGTCATAATCGATTGCATTTAGATTTGCTAACGTAGGCTACTGGCACCTGTCACCTTGGCATTTTCATGCAGAGTGAAAGGTTTGTTTTTTCTGGTAGCTTAACCAGAGTAGCCTAGCTGGCTTATGCTTTTGTCATGTTTTGTTAGCAAGTTGTCTGTGCTAACGTTATTAAGAAGTAAATCAGAATTAGTTGAATAATGCTGAATGGAGTGATTAGTAGATGAGCATTTAGCTAAAACGTAGGCAAAAATTGCAACCGTGCTAAAAATATTTTTTGTTAACAATTGTGTTTTGTAATTTAGACAACATAACGTTACGTGACAGCATTTGATGCTTTGTGATGGTGTTGATGTTCTTGTCAGAAACCATAGCTGCATTTACTGGATTAAACTACTATCCATTTTTTAAGTTCTTGTGACATAAATTAGACAGTCAGTTTTCCAAATGGTTTTCATAATGTTCTTAAACCCTATTCTCAAACATCTAAAAGTTACTGACTTTAGAGATAGGAGACCAGTCACAACTATAATATTAGTACGACTCCAAATAATTACATATTATGATTTTAAAACCGTAAGATTCACTCAGTAGTTACCAAACAGACAAATGACTAGCAATGCTAGGATGCTAGTTAAACTATTGATAAAATATCAAAATGCATTTTTATGACATTTCTGCATTTTAGCTAAGTTTATGACATAACATTTTAACAAAAATTTTATCACCTCAAAAGAATAACAAAAATGAATATTAAAACCGGTGAGCTGGGGCATCGGCTTCTTTAGCTTATTGATTCCAGCTACTTAATTGTAGCCTACCTGTAGCCAACTCCATAGCCTATAGCGCATGCCTTTCATTACAAACCGGTGAGCTGGAGCATCGGCTTATTTAGCTTATTCTGATTCCAACACCTGAATTTTACCTCCGCTAATACCCCATACCACCTGGATAGCTTTCATTACAAGGCAGAGACCGAATAAATATTATCGTTTCAGCACGGTAACGTAGGCTAAGTAGGCTACCGGGAGAGCCTGATCGCTACGGACAACTGATGGTCTGTCGATACGGGTATCCAGCCTGCCCTGCACCAAGCTGCTAGATTAACAATTCGGTGTATTTGCTTAGCAGTGGTATTAATTGCTGGGAATGGTATAGAAAGATGGTAATATGGTAGCCTATGTGAAGTGGTAATGCGGTATAATGGGATCAAAAGAAGGTGAAAGTATTAAAATATGGTGATGCATTTTGTGGTAAGTAATGTTAGTCTAAAGGAAGTGAGCTTCAAAACGAAAGCTCGGCTTTGGCCCCTTGGTTCGTGTCCACTCTACGTTACTGTCTCTCTCAGATTTCTCAAGCAGAGGCTCAGAGGCACAAATGATTATTGATTCCGGAATGAATCGATATTTGCGCTATTTTCTGTATTAAGAAAAATATTTTGTTTGCCTGGTGTTGGTTCTCGTATATAGGAAAAACACTGAGGTAGCCTAATGTTTATGGTTGAAAATTACCTTCATAATCCAACATAACATTATTGCATCAACTCTATTTAAATAGTGTTACACGGATACTGCCTCTCATAGCTAGCTAGTGAACTAGCAATCAATTCGGGGAGGTTGGTAACAGTGGTTCCAATGCTTCTCAGCACAAAACCGCCAGCCGTTATGTCTCGCGTATGAGACTCTTTGGATTCCCGATCTTGTGTTTGTCTTGTTTCTTGTTTGCCCATACTTCAACCAGCACACTTTCCCCCTTGTTTCATGTCTGTTTATTTTGATATTTTAATAAACTACTTTTGTAAGAGTTTCCTGTTATGTTTAAACTCCTTTGTGTTGCGGCCCTTCGAGCTGGGGTCGTAGCAAAGCGCAGCTATAAACGTTGATACACATGCACGATGGAGAAGTGAGAGAAGCTTTAAGTGATTCAGGACATGCTGAAGGCCATGTTAATTTAAGATATAGTTGCTACTATAGGGATACTTTTTTTTTTCTTGACTCTTCACAATGCTGGAAAATATACTGACACATGTAACCTGCCAGTTGGCACACATCCATTTGCTACTATGTTGTGTTACAAGATAATGGTTCAATTAGTCATTAGTTGAAGACTGAGATGGTAGCAGAACGAATAAGAGTTTGTCTGCCATGATTTGAGAGCTGGGGAATTTATTATTGGAGAATTTGCAGTAGAAGGACCTTTAAGTATCACAGGATTAAAAACAGGTGGTAAGTCACCCTGGATAAACGTGAACATTACCATGGTGATTTAGTGGAAGCGAAATGTTTGCCCTCAGCGCTCATGAAGGACTTTCAAAAACAGTATCATGCCCTTTCTCCACCATGATGGCTCTTAGAGCATTTGTTTTATGGCACCATCTTCATTGAGCATTGGTGGGACTGAGCCTTGAAGTACCCAATAATATGGGAGTCCAAGGCTCAGTAAAGATGGCTTGGTGTGATTCAAATACCCAGCAGAGCAACAGGGGAGAGCCAAAATCATCTTTTTTGTTTGCCTCCTCAACAACCTCACAGCATGTAGTACCAATGATAAAACTGTTGTTTGGCCAGGAAGATTTTTTGTAGCGCACCTCTTTTTGTTTATGTTGGAGTCTCATTACTTAAACTTCTTCACAAGCGGCTGACTGCCTGTTCTCACAAGCCGCGTTAGCCTTTGCATGTGATTTTCAAAAACAAATGTGCTGCATGCACCAACGCTTCCAAATTTCCTGGCGTCTCATGCCAGTTGTACTTTGTAAACCATGAACTGATTACCATAAGAGTCTCGAGACAATGTAGGCCATCAATACCTCAGCATACGTGTTGTACTCCTATCAGTGTAGGGTCAGGAGAAAACTCAGGACCATACTGAACTGCATGAAGAGATGGTACAAATCATCTTCAAGTATCCCCTTCAGCACAAGCTTCCCTGTGTAAACAGCAAATTAGCTCAGCTCTGTGGCTTTCCACGTGTAAAAATCCTGTAGCTGTAGTATTCATGCTATGCAAATATAATGAGGTAGGCTCCACAAAATTACTCATGTCACACAAAGGTGAAATATCCCTTTAAGAGTAGCAAAATCTCAATGTGGCCAGTCCTCTGCCATGACCATCTTCCACATATCCCTGTAGCTTTTACTATTAGCCCTTCAAGACCAAAATCTCTTGAAATTAATTGACTACAGTACTGTGCAAATGTCTTAGGCACCCTAGATTTTTTATGTAGATTTTCTTTAGATGTTTATTTTTTGTCTTCTGCATTAGTGTGTCAGTAGAAAAGAGCAAATTGTAGATTTCCAAACATTGATTTTCCAAGAACTTAATTGAACTTTTGTCAGAGAAAAGAAGAACAAGGAGTTCTGCAACAGATGGTATGGTCTCCACAGAGGCCTGTTCTCAACATCACCGAGGCTGTCTGGGATTACCTGGACAGACAGAAGCAAGCGAGACAGCCAAATTCTGCAGAAGAACAGCGGCAAGTTCTCCAAAATGCTTGGAACAATCTACCAGCTGATTTTCTTATAAAACTGAACAACAGTGTACCGAAGAGAGTTGATGCTGTTTTAAAGGGAAAGGGTGGTCACACCAAATATTGATTTGATTCTGTTTTTTATTGTTTACTGTTCTTTGTAGTGAATTGTTTGATATTTAGAAACTTTTAATTTAATTATTTTTGAAAGGATTTTCGCCTTAAGGATTTTCTTTACATGTGCCTAAGACTTTTGCACAGTACTGTATGTCCGGTAGCTTCATTATTGGTGTCACTGTGATATTCTCATTTTGTTGAAGTGACTCCTTCACATCGTGCAACCTTCCGTCTGTTCTAAAAGTGAGGTCGTACACTTCTGGATATGTCATCCGTCCATCCAAGACGCCCTTCTACTCACACTGGTCACAGCCATAGTATTCAGTGTATCGCTTGTTTTTTTTCACTATGGCTCGTTACATCATCGCATACAACACAGCGGATTTCTACTTTAATGGATCCACTCTCTAAGCCATTCCTCAGAACCTCTTGCAGCTCATCAATTGTTTCCTCCAAAAAATCAAGAGATTTTGGTCTTAAAGGGCCAATAGTAAAAGCTACAGGGATATGTGGAAGATGGCCACGGCAGAGAACTGGCCGCATTGATATTTTGCTACTCTTAAAGGGATATTTCAACTTTGTGTGACATGAGTAATTTTGTGCAGCCTACCCCATTATATTTGCATAGCATGAATACTAGAAACATCAGCTGTCCCTGCTGACCGTTAACGGAATTCCCGGTAGTCCCGGTTGTCAGGCTCCCCATTCACTCCCATTCAGTTTCGGGGCCTCACCAAAATGAATCGTTTTAAAGCACAAACTAACTACGACGGATAATACATTCATAAAAGAGAAGACGAGGGTGAAAAGGTACATATTTGTTTTGAGCTTATACGCTGTTTTAAAGTTTAAATTAGCTATAAATAGTGGAACTATTTTCGGATAGGCTACTGCGTAGTCATACAACAAGCGGTAGTTAAATCTTTTGTTTTGTTATGACGTAGACCTACTAACTAACGGTAGCCAGACGGTAGCCTACTACAGTTGGTGGATTAAATAGAGCTCAGGAAGTTTGTCTGTTGGTATGGCAACCTGGACTGGATAACTGGACTGAATAAAACCCGTAACAGGTCTTTTTCCTTCCATGTTAGAGATTTGGGAAGGTTCTGGTTTTACTCAATGCAGTTCCAGTTAACTCAGTAATCCTGCTTTGTAGTATTCACCCTATTTTACTAGTAATGTTAGTCTACAAAGATACAAGATGCCGGATCTTCTTTTTCTTTTATAAGGTAATAAAACATTGAAAATACACTAAATATCAAAACAAACATGTACCTTTTCACCCTCATGTTCTCTTTTATTGATGTACAAACGGGACTACCGGGGATGCCGGTAACGGTCAGCAGGGACAGCTGATGTTACTAGTATTCACGCTATGCAAATATATTGGGGAAGGCTCCACAAAATTACTTATGTCATACGAAGTATGAAATATCCCATCAACGTTAAGGGAAAATTCTATTTCTCTTTCATGCATCTCTCTGGGATACTGTCTTAAGGTGTTCTGTCAAGGTCTCCCTCAAATTGTAAATTGTAGGCTACATACAACAAGCGGTAGTTAGATCTTTTGTTTTGTTATGACGTAGACCTACTAACTAACGGTAGCCAGACGGTAGCCTACTACAGTTGGTGGATTAAATAGAGCTCTCTATTTAATAGAGATTAAATAGAGCTCAGGAAGTTTGTCTGTTGTCTGTTCTGTCAAGGTCTCCCTCAAATTGTAATTGTAGATCCATGCCTGGCTTTGAAGTGTCTCAAATATCCCTCGGTGTCTCCAACAGGGTGATTACAGTCGCTGGCAATTCAGAGTTGCCTTTTTTTTTTTTAAAGCCTTTAAGGAGGTCATCTTAGGCAGTGCGTGAGCCAGGTTTTGTGGCCATCTCCTGAAGACAAATCTTCAGTGATGGCTGAGTAGCCTCTTCAGCCTCCTCAGATGAGGTACTTTCGCTTTCCTTAATATCTTCAGATACTTCAAAGGCCTCAAATGTCACCTTCTCTCACCCCCCCCTTCCTCCTCCGTGTCCTCACCCTCAACCTGCGTGGTTTCTGATTGGTCCTTATTTATTGCCATCTCTATTGCAACCAGCGTCTTCTGTGCAGTTTTCTTAGAGACCTGTCCATTCTGAAATTTAAAGCATGTAATGTCTTTATTAGCTTGTATGCAACAATTTGATACTATATATTGATTTTGGATTGTGCTTCATTTATCCGTATATTAGGGAAGAAAATATGAATATAATGCAGCTGGCAAAAGCTGTTGTATCCAGTTTAATATAATACCCTTGTTATGATAATGATTAATGGTGTAATATATAAGATTTATCAGTCGAAGGCATATAGGGGTAATATCTAAACTATAAGAAAGGAAAAAGTAGAAAAGTAGCAACAACCTCATTGAGATAAAACTGCAATATTTGATGTAGGCCTATTATTTTTTTGTAACTTAAAATGTAGGAGGTGACTTGAGGCAAAAATCTGTCTGGAAGAAGAATTATAAAGGGGTGTTTGTGTGTATGTATGTTGTTATGGTTTTGTTGTATATGTGTGTGCTATTGAGTGATGTGTGCTGTGTCTAGGTTGTTGTTTGAAAAAAGCAGTGCATGACATGCCTTTCATGTCCCAGAATATGTTTGCAAATGTCAATGCACTGTGCTCACCAGCAATATTTGAAACCAGGTAACTGGGGTGGTAGGTTGCATGTTATCTTGTAATCAGTACTTTTAAGCAAACACAAAGGGCTTGGGTGTTTTGTGTGTTTGTTTGTCTCTCTGACACACACAGTGAGTGCGGTGTCTGAATTATTATTTTTAAAAAACATGTAAATTAGAGACAGAGAAGGAGAGAGAGAATGAATTAAACCAGTGTCACATTTCTATTTGCATACTGAGCAGCTATTAGACACTGTCATGGTTTTTGGCAGCCTCGTTTTATTTCGGCGGTCGTTCTTTCTTTTAGTGGCATCATGCACTCTATCGGATTTTCCATCTTCCGTTCCGGTATTTTGATCTCGCACTGCAATTAATTCCCGGTAATTCGCACCTGTTTTTGGTTTCCTGCTGGCTATATATAGCTCAGGGTTTCCAATTTCCGGTGCTTCAATATTGTCTTGCATTTGACACGGAGCCGGTAAGGTATACAGTCAAGCCGGAAAGTCTGAACACTCCTTTCACCTATCCACGTTTTATTACGTTACAGACATATTCTACAATAGATTGAGTTCATTTTTTGCCTCAAACATCTACACACAATAGCCAATAATGAGGAAGTGAAAACAGGTTTTTAGAAAATATGCTATTTTATTTTACTGACAAAAATAGGTTATTTAGGCGTTACATATCTGTACACACCCTTTGCCTAATACTTGGTTGCTGCACCTTTGGCAGCGATTACAGCTTCAAGTCATCTTGGGAAAGAAGCTACGAGCTTGGCACACTTGTTTCTGGACATTTTTGCCCATTCCTCTTGGCATATCCTTGCAAGCTCCGTCAGGTTGGATGGGGAGCGTCGGTACACAGCCATTTTCAGCTCTTTCCACAGATGTTCAATTGGATTCAGGTCTGGGCTCTGGCTGGGCCACTCAAGGATATGCACAGACTTGCTCCGAAGCCACTCCTTTGTTCTCTTGGCTGTGTGCTTTGGGTCGTTGTCATGTTGGAAGGTAAACCTTCGCCCCAGTCTGAGGTCCAGAGCGCTCTGGAGCAGGTTTTCTTCAAGGATCTCGGTGTACTTAGCTGCATTCCTCTTTCCCTCTATCAGGACTAGTCGCCCCGTTCCCGCTGCTGAAAAACATCCCCACATCATGATGCTGCCACCGCCATGCTTCACTGTAGGGATGGTATTAGCCAGGTGATGAGCGGTGCCTGATTTCCTCCAGACATGACGCTTGGTATTCAGACCAATAAGTTCAATTTCCAAGCAGGCTGATGTGCCTTTTACTAAGGAGGGGCTTCCGTCTGGCCACTCTACCATAAAGGCCTGATTGGTGGAGTGCTGCCTGGATGGTTGATCTTCTGAAAGGTTCTCCCATCTCCACAAGGATACGCTGGAGCTCTGTCAGAGTGACCCTCGGGTTCCTGCTCACCTCCCTGGCCAAGGCCCGTCTTCCCCGATTGCTCAGTTTGGCTGGGCGGCCAGGTCTAGGAAGATTCTTGGTGGTTCCAAACTTCTTCCATTTACAAATGATGGTGGCCACTGTGCTCTTTGGGACCTGTAAAGCTGCAGAGATTTTTCTGTACCCTTCTCCAGATCTATGCCTAGACACAATCCTGTTTCTGAGGTCTGCAGATAATTCCTTTGACCCCATGGCTTGGAGTTTGCTCTGACATGCACTGTCAACTGTGGGACCTTATATAGGCAGGTGTTGGCAATCCCCAATCATGTCCAATCAATTGGATTTATCACAGGTGGACTCCAATTAAGTTGTAGAAACATCTCAAGCAGTATCAGTGGAAACAAAATGCACCTCAGCTCACTTTTGGGTGTCATATCAAAGGGTGTGCACACTTGTGTACATATGATATTTTACATTTTGATTTTTAATAAATTAGCACAAATGTCTAAAAACATGTTTTCACTTTGTCATTATGGGCTATTTTGTGTAGAATTTTGAGAGAGAACATGAACTCAATCTATTGTAGAATATGTCTGTAACGTAATAAAACGTGGATAGGTGAAAGGAGTGTTCAGACTTTCCGGCTTGACTGTAGGTACGCGGAAACTGTTTTCCTTGTTGTTACAAATATGCAAAGCAGGAAAAGTCCAGTTACAGTAAGGGTTTGATCTTTTGATCTTTTCATTTCCCTTTTGCTACTGTTTGCTATTCCTCCTCCTTTACTTTTCTGTCAGAGGCATTCCTATATTTTATGCCTCTTCCTATTACCTCTTTATTTTTGCGAGTTTTGCGAGCTGGAGGTATTCTTTTCTTGGTTTCTTTTCACCTCTCTTTTTACTAAACTCTCGTTTTTGCACTCGTATCTACGAGCTTATTTTTCCCCAGTACCGCAGGTTTACTATTTTCATTTCTGGTTTTCTCCCTTCGTTTAGTTCTCTCTCCTACGGAGACTCAGAGGTAATTTCTGTTTTTCTGTATTCTGCTCAAGTATCAAGCCTCGCCCTGTTTTTAGGGTTGTTTTTTTCATTGGGCTCTGCGCAGGGAGTCTTTTGCTCCATTCTTTGTTTTCCTTTCCTTTCTGTTCGCGAATACATTTCGCTCTAGTGGTGTTTCCGTTATTGGAAATACTTTTCGACTTCTCTGTTGAAGTTCTCCGAACCTGACCCCCCCCCCCGCCTTATAGACACAGCACCTACTGCCAGGCTCGTTTGATACATCAGACCCTTGATGACTTACAGCCATTTTACCAATCATGTATTCCATACATACCAATCATGTATTCCACAGCATAATTTACAGCTAAATCGAGTCCCACCCCCCAATTCCCATAGAGATCCATTCAAATGTAGAGTCATTATAGTATCGCTTGTAAGAGTACTAGAAAATTAGATATCTCGAGTCTTTTCATGTTGTTGGGTCACAGACATCAGGAAGTCATGGCATACAATAGATATGCAACCAAAATTTTTTTATTTTTTATTTAAAGGCACAGTCAACTTAGTGTATGTAAACTTCTGACCCACTGGAATTGTGATATAGTGAATTAAAAGTGAAATAATCTGTCTGTAGACAATTGTTGGGAAAAATTACTTGTGTCATGCACAAAGTAGATGTCCTAACTGACCTGCCAACACTAAAGTTTGCTAACATGAAATCTGTGGAGTGGTTAAAAATAAGTTTTAATGACTTCAACCTAGGTGTATGTAAACTTGCGACTTCAACTGTATATACTCATTGTACAATCATACCAATTGAAACGTATATCAAATTCTCTAAATCCTCAAGAGACAGAGAAGTGGTGGACTGCAGGCTCTTTAGCCACCGAAAGGTCTCGGTTTATCTCTCAGTCAGCCAAAGCAACCAGAGACAATATATATAGCTTATTGCCTGTGTGTATGTGCATTTCTGTCTGTCTCTCTCCCTTTCTCTTTTCTGTCTCTGTCTCTCTCTCTTTCTCTTTCCTGTCTGTCTCCTCTCTGTACTGCAGGCATGTGGCCTACATTCCAGGCTCAAGGATATGGCCTATCTTATCACTAGAGAGCCAGAAGAACACTTCATCTTGAATCCTGAAAACAAGACCACTCTGGGAGACCAAATAGTTGTTGAAAACTGTTAAGGGCTGGGGGTCACTGTGGGCTCATCCAATATGCATGCTACATGATAAGCTAACCAATCATTGTACTATATGCTAATATGTAACCATGTACCAATCAGCAATATAATTATGTATGTTGTTATATTCCTATGTATTAACTATGCACCAATCAGAAGTCTATTTATTAGTTTGATTAAATATGGCGGAGACTGCCTCCATCTCTTCAGTTCATGCTTGACCACCTTGTGTGTGCGAGTACTGGACTCTTTCTGCAGAAAAATAAATCCTTTTCTTATTGGATCTACCTGGTCGTGCATGGTCATTATAAAGAGAGAAATTCCTCTGCTCAATACTACAAATCCTATTTTTGTACTTCTTTGGCAGAAAACATGTCAAAGGAAAGAATGCCAAGGGACACACCTGAAAGTTAAAAAAAATAAGCATATTGAGATAAAAACAATTTTATTTTAAAAGCTAGATCAGTTTCATGTTACTATGCTCCTGTCATTTAGTGATGTTCAAATATGCAACTTGCAGGAATTTGTGTTGCACACACTTTTTAAATGCCATGAGATTTTATTTTTAGCCAATATAACAACTCGTAACAAACGCTTTGCAACAGGACATTTAACACACTACCGTTTTCTTTCAGATTTACTATTTGCAACGTTTTGGGGCTATTGAATGCTCCCACAATCTGCACAGCAGGCTACTGGTTGTAACCATAGTAGGGTGACCAGATTTATGGAAGCAAATCCAGGGACATTTCTCAGAAGTGCTGCAAATGTAGCTGTGCAAACGCATCAGAAAACAATGATTTTGATCATTTGTGTGTCAATTGTCATCGCTATGTTAATTTGAATTCATTAGAAAGGCAGAACAGTGAAACAAGAAAATTAACTCAAACATTTAACATAAAGGGCTCTATTTTCAAACCAGCGCAAGGGGACGGTATAGTCAAACGCAAGCTTGTTGACAGCATCAACGTCTTAAAACTGGCGCTATGGCGTTTCTCAGCAATACCGCTAGGATCAACAAATTCTCAACATAACATCCTTTCGCTTGCGCTGCAGTGGGATGGGTGGCGCTGTCTGGGGCGTGTTCTAAAATACTTTCGGCTCAGTGACAATTTGAACCAACGAAAACCCATTGCGTTATGATCAGCTGGAACCACCTCTTAGCGGAAACGCAATAGACTCTGGCAATTTGGTAACTTATTCGTCATGTAGTTCTATGTAGTGTCTATAGGTGATGCCAACATTACACTTCCATTTAATGAACAAATAGCCTATAATTATTATTAATTAATTAATTTTAATTTAAACTACTAGAATAAAACAGGACAGCTTACAAGAAACTTGCGATCATGTAGGCCAATAGCCTATAATATATAAATTACACATTGACACAGTTGAATCATAAGCCTACCATTTGAATCATAATTATGCCTACATCACTAATGTAGGCTAATTAATGCATTCGCCACCTCCTCCCGTGCCTTCTGAACTTCTGGGAGACGAGGTGGTGTGGATTGTGATCCATAAATTACTACAGTCCTAGCCTGTACTTCTGTTGCAAGTATGTCTGATTCCTGTGCGGAAAATCTTGTCGTTGACGGTCCAGTGCGTTTGGGTTGCTCATTATGAAGTTGCATGGAGCGATTGCGTTCCAACGCGATTGCGTTTTAAAGCATGAGAACAACAATTTGATTGGCTACCATAGAGACACACCTTGGACGTTTAAACCCAGCCTTTTAGCAATACCGCCATAAGGTGCGCCAAGATTGCCGCCATGAAATTACCAAATTTCTCGCCGACACGCCCTCAGAGCGATACCGCCAAGCGATTACTCTTGCGTTCACCATTGCGTTTGGTTTATTAAAATAGAGCCCAAAATATTAAAAGTAGCAATACCAGAGGTGGAAATCCAGGGGACATAAAGTAAAAGTCCTACCATGTGTTTCTTCCACTCATAGAATCAGCCAGCTGATTTCACTAATTAGTTCTACCTCCTTGCTGAAGAATTATGTTAATTAGCAAATCCAGGTGATTGGAGCAAAATACTGGGGAGGACCTTTACTTTATGTCCCCTGGATTTCCACCTCTTGAGAAATGCTGATTTTTAGCTCCCAATTGTGATTTATTTGTGTGCGCACGCATTCTTTGTTCTTGGGATTAGACGTTTTACTGCCTGGCACGTGGAAGTGTGTGTGTGCCTCTCTGGGGACTGTTAAAGGGGAACGCCACCCTGAAAACATAAATATGTTGATCCTTGCCCAAGTAATATAACTAATTTTAAATAGCTTTCAGTCCACTCCATGAACATCCAGGCGATGTGTGATGATACGTGTAAGGTTACATGTATAGACTATTCGCAATTATCCTGGATCAAGCTATGACTTAGCCTATGTTTGCCAATAATGGCTTTCCATTTGCTGATAACATATCAAGCCTAATGCGTGAATTGTCAATGATGGAAAACTCGCGCACTGCAATAGACGGACATTTGAGTTCTGAAAATGCGCTTCAGATGTCATTACAATACAGCTCTCGAGGCCTACAGCCTGTAAGTAAATAGAATGGTTTTGACTGAAAAAAGTTCAAAACCTTGTCCAGTGAATATTGCATTTATTGTTTTTCAAATAGCTGATGCTCCAGCGGATTCGCTGTGCATAAGGTTTTTTCAATAGCATACGGTTAAAAAACAGAGATAAATGTCACCATGTTAACTGAATTGTAACCTTAGCTATTCTTCGTCCTTCATATTTTTAAAATGACAGGGACAAGGTTTCCATACTCTCAGCTTATTAAATCCCCGCTGATTTCACCTGTTATTCCATAACTGAACAAAACGATTTTAAAGAGAACTAAAAGTCTAATTAGAAACGAATAAAGTTTGCAGCACGTTACACAATTAATTCACAATTAATTTTAATGCCATTCTCTGCATGGGCGCTTTAACTTCATACATGAACAGGTCTGTTTCCCCTGCTGTAAATCACACTTTTCACGGTCTTCCTGGGAAAGTGGATTGTTTAAAAGCATTAGCCTATGCTATGAGTAAAACAGGTTGGTCACATTTCCATAAGCAGGACATTATAAAACAAGGGAAAATATGCGTGAACCTATGGGTTGCCAACCTGACAGCTTTATTGTATTTAGTGTCATCATTAAGGCAAAATTACGTTATTTATGTTATTAATCAAAATTAGAATGCAGGTAGCCTAATGAACTTCGGATGAAGCTTGAACATGAGTTCATTGCTTCATTGCATAATCAAACAAAATTTGTTAAACAAGCAGGCTAATTTGGCGTTTTCTAAGGTGAGACTGAAGCCATTGGTAGCTTATTCTCAGTTGTTGCAGGTGGTTTTAACGAAATTTAACCGCATATATTTTGTAAACAGCACTGTCAGGAATTACCGGGAACTCATAATGGTTAGTCCGAATAATATTGATCATAGGCTACTATTGAACCATATAGCCTATTCCTTGATCGCACTAAACACGCACGACCATGTCTGTTTCGCCATCATATAAGCAATCCGCCAAGGTGGAAAAGCAGGCTTTTAAAGGGAATGGGATATGACATTTTGATTGGTTTATTGCATGTCACGCCCAAGACACACCTATAATTAATGGAGAGACTAGGTTCAGCCCATTTGCATGTTGCACTGTGCTTGGCTCCCAAAAAACACGCCGTTAAAATAGCAAAACTGGACTTGAACACACACTAAATGCACTTAACGCCATGCGCTTAGATGAAGCGCTAAGATCGCCAAGATAGAGCCCCACGTGTCTGAGGTATCAAATGAGCCTCAAACCATCACTCTGCTGCCAGATATGCAGTAGATATGGATGGATCACTTTAAGGGTTGTTTCTCCTGACTCATTTTCCTATTGAACTCTATGGAAAAATAAGCCAGGAGAAACAACCCTCCAAGTGATCCATCGGTATCTACTTCATATCTGGCAGCAGAGTGATGGTTTAAGGCTCGTTTGATAGCTCAGACCCTTGATTACTTACAGCCATTCAGCCAACCATGGATTCCATACTATTCCCATGTAATTTACAGCCTAATCTAGTCCCACCCCCCAATTCCCATAGAGATCCATTCAAATGCAGAGGTTATAGTATCGCTGAAAATAAAATATCAAAAGTCTTTTGATATCCTCTTATACCCAGTCATGATAGCATCACCTGTTTACCTGTGGAACGTTCCAAAAAAAAAGTTTTTTAAACTTTCCAGTCTTTTTTTTGGCCCTGTCCCAACTTTTTTGGAACGTGTTGCAAGCATTTACAAAAATCAATAAAGTTGAAAACATTAAATATATTTTCTTTGTACTGTTTTCAATTAAATATATGTAAAAGAGAATATACAAATCACTGCTTTCTGCGCATTTAACATACTGTCCCAACTCTTTTGGAATTGGGGTTGTACTTTGGAATTACACACTTTCATTGTGGCAGGGACTGAAACGGACGGCGGTAGTAACAAAATAACTAGCTAGCTAGCTAGCTTGCTATCTTTGGTTAACCTTAACTGGTGATGGTGAAAACATCTAGTCAGCTAAATCTAAAGAACTAAATCTTCAAAAATATTAGCTAGCTAGCTATTTCGCTTAAGATCCGTCTAATATTTTCACTCACT
The DNA here is from genome assembly GCA_029718625.1 of Synaphobranchus kaupii. Lineage (NCBI taxonomy): Eukaryota > Metazoa > Chordata > Actinopteri > Anguilliformes > Synaphobranchidae > Synaphobranchus > Synaphobranchus kaupii. The sequence continues at coordinate 106,584,490 of CM056377.1, read as the reverse complement.
TGTCTGCATACGCTGGCATAGGTCAGCAAAGCTTGCAAAATACTTCTCCCTTCTCATAATCATGCCCAAGCCAAGGCCAACGTTCTGGCCAGTGATGCTGGAAAACTCTCTTTTGTTTTTTTGTCATACTCCCTATCATTGTAGTTCTTCTTGTGAAAGGTGTTTTCTTTTTTTGCTTTCTTTTTTGCCAGGTGTTTGGCCGGCAGCAGGTGCCTTCAGAAACATATTCGAAATGCGGCTACAATGTATGCTGCTGGTCTTCACCTCATTAAACTTTTTGCGCTGGTGCGTTACTAAGGCCAATCAGAGTAGCGAATGTAACCTCGCAAAGGTTTTTTTTTTTTTTTTCCCCGCAAAGCTTACAGCTGATCATTGCGTCTCCCTCCGTGCTCTCTGCTTGTCTGTGGAATGTGACTGCAGTCGACTACGAATCGTTTTCGTTTTTCCGAAAACGATTCGTAGTCGAGAATCTCTAAAAAATGTGATTTGTTATGGGAAGACAACTGTAAGCTTCATATATATATATATATATATATATATATATGATTTAAAAAAAATTCTATAACATTTTCACTGGCCCGAGCGGGCCATTGAAAAGAGTCATTCATTGAAGACACGAGCAGGCCAGCAGCCCTGCCTGTGTTTGTGCAGATCCATGTTTGTGCAGTGACATTAATTAATTCTAACTTTCTGTGTTCAGTTTGAAAATTCACATTCATGTTTACAATATGTGTTTCATACCTTGAAGCAGAATAAAACAAGTTGATCTTTAACTGCAATTAAATTGTTTGATATTATTTTCATTAATCGTTATACAGTGCCCTCCACCCCTGGTAAAGATGAGTAAAAAGGGTTATAAAAAAATCACCGTTTGGTGAATTAGCTTAATCTCACACTGAGAAAATGAGAAAAAAAATCACTCATCAAGAAATAATTATTTTTAACAAAACCACGTGTGCCACAATTATTGGCACCCCTGCATTTAATACTTTGTACAACCTCCCTTTGCCAATAAAACAGCACTGAGTCTTCTCCCGTAACATCTAATAAGGTTGGAGAATACAGAGCAAGGAATCTGAGACCATTCCTCTTTACATAATCAGATCATCCAGAGTCCTAGGTCCTCTCTTGTGCACTCTCCTCTTCAGCTCAGCCCACAGGTTTTCAATGGGGTTTAGGTCAGGGGACTGAGATGACCATGGCAGAAGCTTGATTTTGTGTTCAGTTAACCATTTTTGTGTTGATTTGGACGTATGTTTTGGATCATTGTCCTGCTGGAAGATCCAACGACGACCCAGTTTTAGTTTCCTGGCAGAGGCAGCCTTATTCAGATAAAAAATGTCCTGGTATTTCATGGAGTTCACGATGCCATGTACCCTAACAAGGTTCCCAGGGCCTTTGGAGGAAAAACAGCCCCACAACATCACAGAACCTCCACCATACTTAACAGTGGGGATTAGGTTATTTTTGGTATAGCCATCCTTCTTTTTACGGCAAACTCACCTTGAATGTTGGTTGCCGAAAAGCTCAATTTTCTTTTCATCTGACCATAGAACACGGTTCCAGTCAAAGTTACTGTAGCGTTTAGCAAACTCCAGGCGCTTACGTTTGTGGTGAAATGACAGGAAACGCTTTTTTCTGGCATGCCTTCCAAATAATTTGTTGGCATGGAGGTGATGTCTAATGGTAGTTTTGGAGACTTGATGACCCCAAGATGCTACTTTCCTCTGTAATTCTCCAACAGTGATCCTTGGGGATTTGTTTTACCTCTCTTACCATCCTCCTCACTGTGTGTGGGTCCTCTTCCAGGCAAGTTTGTAACAGTTCCAGTTGCTTTGAACTTTTTAAGTATTGCCCTAATGGTAGATACGTGCATTTTCAGGTGAGTAGCTATTTTTTTATAGCCATTCCCTGACTTATGAAGCTCAACACACTTTTCCCTCATTTGACTTGTGTGTTCTCTTATCTTTCCCGTGTTGATGTATGAATAAGGGAATATGGCCTCTGTGTCGCCTAATATTTATACCCCAGTGAAACAGGAAATCATGGATTACTACTGGAAAGTTCCTAAACACTCTGATCAACTTAAAAAAGTAAAATATAAATGGAAAAAATGCTTCAGTTACATTTTGTTCATAAGAATTTCTCGGGGTGCCAATAATTGTGGCACACGTGGTTTTGTTAAAAATAATTATTTCTTGATGAGGGTTTTTTTTTAACCGAAACATTGAAGGAAAATGCCTATTTTTCTCGCCTCTGATTTCAAAACTCTCTGCATACTTCCGTATTGTCCATTTCCTCCTCTTGTCTGACTCCAGTGGGTAAAAGCCGTTCAACAAGTATTCTATCCGTTCACTCCATGCATCTTCTAATTATGTAAATTAACATTACAATAATGGCTAAAACAATAAAGGCCGGAAGGCGGCGCAGGAGAGACAGTTCCGGAGGCCGGCAGCGGCGCGGGCAGGACGGCTCTGGAGGCCGGCGGCGCAGGCAGGACGGCTCTGGAGGCCGGCGGCACAGGCAGGACCGCTCAGGAGGGCGGCGGCGCAGGCAGGACCGCTCAGGAGGGCGGCGGCGCAGGCAGGACCACTCAGGAGGGCGGCGGCACAGGCAGGACCGCTCAGGAGGGCGGCGGCGCAGGCAGGACCGCTCAGGAGGGCGGCGGCGGCGCAGGCAGGACCGCTCAGGAGGGCGGCGCCGCAGGCAGGACCGCTCAGGAGGGTGGCGGCGCAGGCAACACCGCTCAGGAGGGCGGCACCGCAGGCAGGACCGCTCAGGAGGGCGGCGCCGCAGGCAGGACCGCTCAGGAGGATGGCGCCGCAGGCGGGACCGCTCAGGAGGCCGGCGGCGACGGCTGCATCGCCGTGGAGGCCGGCGGCGACGGCTGCATCGCCGTGGAGGCCGGCGGCCAGCTGCATCGCCGTGGAGGCCGGCGGCGACGGCTGCATCGCCCTGGAGGCCGGCGGCGACAGCTGCATCGCCCTGGAAGCCGGCGACGAATGAGCAGCTGTAGGTTAGGCGGCCCAGGGACAGGAGGCGGCAGCTGGCTCTGCAGCTCAGGACAGGCGGAAAGCTGGCTCTGCAGCTCAGGACAGGCGGAAAGCTGGCTCTGCAGCTCAGGACAGGCGGAAAGCTGGCTCTGCAGCTCAGGACAGGCGGATGGGGGGCTGGAGCGGGACCGGACTGGAGGGCTGGAACGTGGCGGGACAGGAGGGCTGGAACGTGGCAGGACAGGAGGGCTGGAACGTGGCGGGACAGGAGGGCTGGAACGTGGCGGGACAGGAGGGCTGGAACGTGGTGGGACAGGAGGGCTGGCACGTGGCGGTACAGGAGGGCTGGAACGTGGCGGGACAGGAGGGCTGGAACGTGGCGGGACAGGAGGGCTGGACCGGGCCGGGACAGGAGGGCTGTAGCGGGCCGGGACAGGAGGGCTAGAGCTGGACGGGACAGGAGGGCTGGAGCGGGACGGGACAGGGGCAAACACGGATGGGTGAAAAATGGAGCCAGGAACCAGGACCCCCTCATCTTCTCCTGGGCCCATAGTTCCCCGGACACAGGATCACGCGGGTCCCTTCAAAGGGTGACGGTTGGGGTTGGGTGGTTGAAGGGGTTGTGGGTTCAGGGCTGGCCGGCTGGAGGGTTAGAACTCCAAGCCCAACGAGTGGGAGGTGGGCTGAAAAAGGGTCCGGGGTGATGGGTGGTGGTCGGCATGCCGACGGGCGAACACAGCGTTCTGCCCCCAGATACCCATGAGGTATTCTTCATAGTTGTCATGGAAGAAGGGGTCAAAAAAATCCTGAGTCGCCATACTCGGGTGACCGCCCGCTGGGTCCTAACTGGCGAGTTCCTTCTGTTAGGTGTCGGTGGGGGAAGGACCCAAACGCAGGCAGGAGTATGAAAAAAACCGAAGTTTAATAAAGGGCAAGGCAGCAATCCGTGGTGAAACAGGCAGGGTCGAAAAACCAGGTAGACAGGCAATGCAACAAAACAGTTCAAAGAGTGGTCAAGGGACAGGCAGGGGTCGTAACCGGGAAGGCACAGCAAAGGTACAAAAGCAGGATCCAAAGCAGGGTCGCGAGAACACAGGCAGGGGTCAAAAACCGGGGAGGCAGAGGAGGAACAAAAAGAAAACAAAACAGAAATAAAACAACCACGGTAACGGACAAGGGATACAAAAAACTCAGAAACAAATTACTCAGCAACTAACAGAGAACTCGGAATATATTTAGACAATCAGACAGAAGCAAAAAATCTAGTGAGGAACTCGCGAAGAAACACTGAAATGACAAGGTATATATACACACAGAGGGAGACAGACATAATGGGAATCAGGTGTGTAGAAGCAGGGAGGGGAGATTGCTCACAGGTGAGAACAGTGAGGGTTAACAGGGACCAATAAAACAATGACAGGGGAAACGTAAGACACGGACTGGAATACACAGACACAATGATAACAAACGGCCTGGAGTTAGCAGGTAAACAAGTGCACAGCTCAGAGGGGAGGACCACAAAAGTGGACACGTGCAGAGAATGCGAAATCACAGATGGATACAGGGATAGGATAACGAGGAGGGAAATGACAGCTGCAGATAGAAACTCAAGATGAATTAGTAATTAGTAATGTTAGTAGTGAACTCTAAAACCCTAATGTTAGTAGGTTAGCTGGTTAGTATTATATACGTTAGTTTGTTAGCAGGTTAGTATTAAATCTAATCTAACAGTTAGTATGATTAGTACATTAGTATTATATACAAATATAAATAAAGCCAGAAGGAAGAAAACGAGATATACGAAATATAGAGGAAACCCGAATGTTCCCAAAATCACCCGAATAGTGCAATGACAAAGACAGGGAGTGGAATCTCAGAAAACATGGAACGCGGACTGACAATCGCGAGGGAAAAGAAATCAGGAAAAGCTTTTTTTATATAGGATAGTTGGAAGATAGATTTGGAAGAGGGCAAAGGGAGTCAAGGTGGAGAAGGGCAGGAGAGGTATTTCCTGAATAGATGTGTCTTCAGGTTACGGTGGAAGGTACAAAGGGACTGTGCTGTCCTGATTGTGATTTGAAGAAAACCCGAATTACAAAAATTACTGATTTAGAGTTTCACCTGTTTCACATATGCAGCTCTCAGTATTTCATTGCAAACTAAAGAAAATAAATTGTTTCTTTGCATTTGTGGTACGCTATATTGATCTAAAGTATGAGAATAAACAAATGGTACAACTACCTTGTTTCATTTAAGCCATTTACCATGTTTCTATGATGCTCACACCTGGAGCTATAAAGCCTCAAATAGAACATCCCCTAAATAGGTGAGGATTGACAGTTTCAAATTTGGCATCTGCGCAAAGGGGTTAAATGGATAATGAAATAAAAATATTGCCACACAAATATAGCAATTTTCTGTGCTATGGAAAAGGTTGTTAAGCTATAGTGTAAACACATGAAAGTCTTTCCCCCTCAAATGTTTACTATATGATTATTTCAGATACCATATTTGGATTGTTTGCATTGAAAGGGTCTATCAACTTGTCCATCTGTTTGGCCGACTGTCAATCTATGGAAAAATAATTTAAAGATTTGCTTTGTTGAGAGAGATAAGGAATAGATAAGTATGACTTGCTGGAGGGCCCATATAAGGATCATGTGTATAAGTGGGTTGGGGACCTACAGTGGAGGAATGCTAAATATACATGCCAAATTTTTGACAGGTTCATTAATTCACAGATTACAGATAATTGAACTAGCCTCTCTACCAAAGAGCACCATCTGGACTGGAATATTTTTCACACAAATGGCACCCTAAAAGCATCACAAATGGCACCCTACGTAAACTTTTAGATGGACAAATGTTTTGCCCCTGTAATTTATTATGTTATTTTTATTTTCTATATAGTATGTACTTTGTATATGTCCTTTGTCTTGTGCTGTTTATTTTTCTTTTCTTCTTTTATTATTATTATTATTTTTAAATCTGATATGGACCTTTTAAGATGAGTCTGGAATAAAAGTTGAATTGAAAATTGAATTGAACACTCCAAGATGTTTCTTTCTTTAGCCACAATACTGAATAATAGTAATTGAAAAACAAAATAGTGTACATAAATACAGCAGTCTTTATCAGCTTGATTACCAGAGCTATTGAAGCATGGCATCCAATAACAGCACAACCTTGATGCTCACAGCAAATTGTTTCATTCCAAATATACAATCAGTCAAGTCTGTTGATGGAGAAGCCATTGATGAGTTTCCTATAGTTTGGAATTTAATTGGACCAATCCCCCATATTTACATTAAGTAGGTCTATGGTCTGTGGCATATTCCTTGATACAGCTTTTGTCAACCTTTACCAAATAGAATGTGATTGCTTGAGTGAGTGATTGATTGACAGGTTGATTCATTGATTGATATTAAAAATACTACAGGTTGATCACTTCAAACTAGTATCAAATTACAGATGTATATCATTATACATCTGTAGTTTGTTATGTTTGTCATTTGCCCGTGGTCCAACTATTATTAAGACAAAATAGGATTATTTAAATCTGTAAGCATCATGCAGGATATGAATCTACACTGCAGGTCTGCATGTAATATGAATCCAGATTCCACAACTGTAACAGTATAGGTCCAGTATGTAAAAGGAAACTGGCCCGAGTCCATTTGCCATATTTCTTAACAGGTTTGTCCAAGATTTGGGACTTTTTGCTGTCTGGGCTATTTCTTTATGACCATTTTTCTCACAGCTATCAAAATCAGGAGATCATCTGTGAAGATAAATATGATTCAATCATATTGCCATAAATATGATTCAATCTGAAATGGACAAATGCTTTTATGAAAAATTCAATATGAATCTCTATATTTTAGCATGAATGTCATGTGGAACTAGAGAAATTCCACTCAATTGCCTTCATTGACATTTCACCCAGGCAAATGCAAATTTCTTCATTTTACCTGTTAGACCTTTATCATGAATAAAAGGGGCCAAGTGACTTCCTCTCTGCTAGAGAGCAACTGAGCTAATTGGAGAGGGATCACATGTTAGGTAGAGGAAGAAATGCTAGGTAGAGACGGAAACATCTTTCTAATGAGATACTGATGTCAAAAATGTCTCAGCCCTGAAAGGCTGTTTCCTTAAGGTTTGTTGCCAGGGACATTTTGGATGAGAACATGTAGCCTGCAAGATAATGAGAGGCTGGATGTTGACTAACAGTTTTATAATGCAATTGACTCCAGTATGTTTGTGTTTTCTGTCATGTTGCCTTTAAAAAGTACAGGCATTTAGCAGACTCTCTTATCCAGAGCAACTTAAACATCTTTTTGCTTTCTTTTTTTTCTTTTTTTTTTTACATAGTATCCATTTATACAGCTGGATATATACTGAAGCAATGCAGGTGAAGTACCTTGCCCAAGGGTACAACGGCAGTGTCCTACCTCTGAATCAACCCTGCAACCTTTCGGTTACAAGCCCAGTTCCTTAACCATTATACTACACTGCCGCTGTGTATTGCCAACCCTGAATACCTGAGATTTCTGCCATTTATATTTATGAGACATCAGTCTTCATATCACAGTTCATGTACAGGTTGAGTGTGCAGGGAATATGGCATTGTAGTATATAATAATTTTTGTATTGTAAATAATAACATTCGGCTACTTCCAGAAGAAGAGTGCTAGAAAAGCTTGGAAAAACCTTATCATTTGTGGCAATGTCAACTTCTACCATTCAGTGCTGGTCCATGGTAGGTTTGATGCTCATGACTTTTTGTGCTGTTCCTCTCATATTACTCTCCCTTCTTGAATTCCATAACAGATCCAGTTTCATTCTGGCTTTAGACAGCATATGACTGCAATCTCCACGCAAAAGCGGCTATTCACCTCACTAAGGAAGACTAGCAGGTGTGTTTTTGCCATGCTTTATTTCCCCACATCTTAGCATTCAGAAACACATGGCATGACCATTATCAAAGGCTTGATGACAATAAAATGGTTTAAAAAAAAGCTCAATGTGATAAGCCCATGTGAACAAAATATAAGTATAATCTAACTATAAAGGAAGAAATTCTGTCTGTGTGTCTGCTGTCTGTGTGTCAGTATTTCACTTTGCTTGACAGCTGGGCACTGTAGGAAGTTGATATTCGCTAGGTGTATTGCTCAGGACCCAAGGAAGTGCAGTGTCGAGTGTGAAGTTGATTGAATGAGTGGTTCTTGAGAAAGCTGCAAGCATCATTACTGGGGGGCCAAGCAATCGGCCCGTTCTGAACGGGCACTGCATCTAACTATAAAGGAAGAAATCGTGTCTGTGTGTCTGCTGTCTGTGTGTCTGTATTTCGCTTTGCTCAACAACCGGGCACTGTAGGAAGTTGAAATTCGCTAGGTGTATTGCTCAGGACCCAAGGAAGGGCAGTGTTGATTGGATGAGCGGTTCTCGAGAAAGCTGCAAGCATCAATACCGGGGGCCAAGCAATCAGCCCGTTCCGTAACGGGCATGTTTTGTATGGGCACTGCACTAGTTATTTAAACTATAATTAGGCTTCAAATAATTTATTTAATTGGGCTTAGGATATTTTTTTTCACATGGGTGTGTACCAAATTTATGTTGGGATAAAGGCATACAGATATTTGAATTCTTAATCATCATAGCTGATGTAGATGATAATGCCAGACAGGAAGGACCTTGCTAGTATTAGTATGAATAATGTCTAAATCTGTATGAGAGCACAAGGTAAAATACATGGAAGAAAAATATTGTTTTTGTTTTAGACTTTGTTTTCGGGGAGCATAGATCTAATTTCATATTTAACAAACTAAAGAGCCCCTGAGTTTAAGTAGTCCTGCATTTCATTACATGTCAGCATTTAGCAGACCCTGTTATCCAGAGAAGCTTACACAGATTACATTTTTACATTCAATCCATTTATACAGCTGGAAATTTACTGAAGCAGTTCAGGATAAGCACCTTGCTCAAGGGTGCAATGACAGCACCCCAGCTGGAAATGTAACCTGCAGCCTCTCAGTTACAAGCCCTAGTTCCCTAACCATTTTACTGCACTGCTGCTACTGCTTCCTAATGTACAGCCATTTAAGCCTAGAGGGTCTTTTGTTGATTAAATAAGCTGGCTCCTCTGAAGGCCTAGACATATTTTAGACATTCAAACCAATCATAGCACAGTCAAAAGGGTAGTGCATTATGCAATCAAGAAATAGATACTTCAATGGATTCTACCTTATATAAAAACAAACCAACTACATCAATAAAACAAGAGAAATAATGTTTGACGGTGAAATGTAACAACTAGAAACTAAAAGCCCTCTTCTGTTGAATTTTGTGCAGAATCTCAGGGCATGGTGGAGTTTGCTTATGGCTTATCATGTACAGTATAGTGATGTGTATATCATTATACATGATTAAGCCACATATAGTGACAGCTGAATGATTTATGTTTAAAGTTTGATAAAATGTAAGTGTGCTATTAAAGATTATGAGAGATTTCCACTCTTGCGGATCAGAATATTCCTGATGCAACACAAAATATTTCCGACAGTAGTTAAAATCAATGGGCACATTGCAGTGGTGTATTGTAGTATTGTAGCATAATCTAATGAATACTATACATGTTTCTTATGTAATAGGTTTTACAGTAATGGTTCTTGGATATCAATAATACCAATACATGACAAATTTCTACAGTTCCGTCCTTCATGAGTATACGCAGTATTATGAGAAGAATGAATAAAAGCCTGTATCATCTTTAGCCAATAAACAATTCAAATTCGAATGGATTTCCCACAAATGGCAAAGATAATGATCATCATAATCAGATTATAATGCTGATTATGAATCTGAACGGTTTGCCTCTACTTTTCCATTCCATTGAATCCATTTAAGATGTTATGTTCTTTATTAAAAAAGCTATTAATTTTCATGCTTTTACATCTATCACATACACCATACTGGGATGCAGAGCATGAGGCAGAATAAATTCAAGCCGTAAAACAGCGCTGGAGTTGCCGAGGTTGCTCTTTCCTGTGTGCTGAATTACAACTTGCCACAGGTCCTCAGTCTGATCTGTGACAGTTCTGATGAAGGTGCATTAGCAGCTTCAAGAGCCGTTCGTTACCAGACATTAGTTTCCAGTGCAGAACTGTTGATGTCACTATATCTCCTTTACTTCTCATTACTGGTGACTCCCTTTCCTTCAAGACACACGCATTCTGGGCTTTGATCCCAAACTCTGATTCAAAAATGCTGAAATCCTCAGATCTTCATACTAATCCGGATTTTTCCAGTGCCTTCAAGTCTGCTCACTGTATGAATTATACCTTGAACCTGCAACACTGGCATCTTATCTCTGTCATCTAATCCCTCACACTACATTAATGTACAGATATAGGTAAGAACAGCTAATGAATGTAAATTAAACCGTTTCATTACATCCAAGCGGGAGTGCTGTAAGAGCTTAGAGGTAAGAAAGGAGTTTGGGAATTTATCTAAATCATTTGGGAAATATACACATAGCATTTCATTTTAAAAACATGCTCCTTGTAAATGTAATTGCATATTCAATTTAACCATTAAGAACTATGGTTTTAAATGAGAACAAGTCAATCTATTAACCACATTCAAATCAATGATGAAACATTTCAACACTTGTGAACAATATACATATTCACACTAATTCATGAAAAAGTGATAATAGCCGATCTGCTATTAGTTGTAATAGTTGTTTCCTGTTATTTTCGCAGGTTTTTACTAATTTACTAACTCGTCAACAAGGCAAGAGTGGGAGTGGTTGTGGCAAATGCTCGATATTGTTATTTTCGCATTTTGAGTGCATTTCACATACAGTGTAAGTGTTCATAGGTGGCTCAGTCATGTTTTATGTTTGATTTGCCCTGAAGCTAGAACATGTGCCAGCATTTTCCTAATGGTGTTATTATTTTATTGTAATCTCATCGTACCTAATATACACTGTATGGCTTAGTATCTCCCTGGGAAATACTTATCACTCAGGGAATAGAAAATATTTATTCACATTTAGTGTGCATACAGTATATGCTAGATGAATGAAAATTTTCCTTGAAATGCGTATGAATGTGTATATGTTTTATAATGGACACAAAATAGTTTGGATAGGTGTTTAGACCCATAGATATCTATCCCCTATAGTAGGCTACTGATGAATAGATAGTAATCCCCACTTGAAAATTACGCAAAAGTGAGTTTTATGAGCCAAAACAGTTGATTTGTAGTTAAATATAGTTATTTTATGATTTACAGCAGTGCACAATTTAGCACATTTATTTTGGATACATTTGGAGACGCTAAGGGACAGCAGGGTACACTGCCTATATTTTGCATCATAGATATGTAGCAGTTCTGCATATCACCCTCAGATTTTGCACACTTGTGGACACAGAGTTTGTGATCCAAGAAATGTAGTTCTACCTGTTTCTCTGTAGCTCTCAGTATTTCATTGCAAACTAAAGAAAAACAATGTTTCTTTGCATTTTTGCCAAGATGCCTTTGCATTTGTGGGACTTTATTTTGACATCATTTATGAAAATAAACTAATCTAGTATTGTAAATGGTACAATTGTCTTGTTTCATTTAAGCCATGTTCCAAGTCTCTGTAATGCTCACACCTGGAGTTATAAAGCCTTAAATAGAACACCCCCTAAATAGGTGAGAACTGACTAAATTTGACATCTGTGCAAAGGGGTTAAAGCTTCTCATTTGTTTGTTTCACATCTTTTTGTAATGTAAATTTGCTTTATTATTTTGGCCTCAAATGTCTATGTTCATTATTTGGCTATATTAGATTAGACTCATTTTCCATGACTTCCTTCTAATGTCATGTCCTTCCTGATCTCTCCAGATGTGCCTCATTTGCTGGAAAAAAAAAGTATCATCTTTGAGTGTTCCTGGGCCTTCCTATCTTTCTCTACCCCTGGTCAGGGAGTGGTGGAAAAAATTATTTACAGTGTGGGCAGCCCAAACTCATCTTCATATCCTTTCTTCTACTGCAGGTTTCAGTTTTCCAGACTGTGTCTAACCTTTCTGACAGAGTACTTTGATGGTGAGTATTTTGACAGTGGTCACCATGGATAAAAGATAATTCCTCTCTTATTAGCAGTTTCCTTCTGTAGAACCATATTACTTCCTTCAGCTCAATGGAATGGTCTTAATTTGTTCAATGCCTGAGAATGATGAATAGTGGCATATAAAGTATTCTTTTCCACGAGTAGATAATAATCTGACAATGATATGATTCAATTTTGGAGGGGAGTGCTTCTACTTTTCATTTTATGATCAAAGACCATATTCTGGAAGATAATGTTAATGCTACTGACCACATGTCAGCTCTTATCTTATTCTGTGAGTGCTATTAGGCAATGATCCTAGATTATTATATCCTTTGAAATCAGTATTTTGAAATGAAGCATGTTCTCACATATATGAATCCTCAGGCTCATCTATGTCACACCCCTTCTCATCTCTACTGGCTACTGATATCAAATTCAAAACCTTGGTTCTAGCTTATCGGGCAGCTGTCTTTTCTGGCCCCCAGTAGTGGAATGAGCTTCCCACAGCAGGTAATGTTATAATGTTATAGCTGTGTAAAGATAGGCTAATGGTATTTGTAGCAGTATTTAGTTTAGTTTACTATACTAAATGTTGGCTTGTTTGTAGGCCGTATGTGCCTTATTGGTGATATCAAAATGTTTTATTCCTGAAAGCAATCCTGTTGTTCTCCACTTTTGTCAATCACTTGGGATACGAGAGTCTGCTAAGTGATTGTAATGTAATGCAATGTAATGACAAGTAGTCATACTGTACAATCAAATGCTACTTCAAGAAGTTACGAAGAATTGATGGAAATACCTGATATATCCTTAATCTTCTGTGGTCGTAGAAGAAAAAGGTTGTTTATATCCATATTACATGTTTTGGTTCATAATATGCTGCTACTGCACCAGTGGCACACCAAAAAGACCTGAAGAAAAACATTTATTTGAAGTCACTGCCTCCCAGCACTACACTGTGGTAAAGCTCTTCTGAGCAAGCAACTGTTAATTATTAGCCAATGCCGCTTCTTTATTAAATCAACACAATGTCCGACATGTGACAATGTTGGCCTGCTTGGAGGCCAGGAAATGTGGCTTTTCTGATTCATTATTTGACATTTACAACAATATTTCTTTAGTTTAGATAAATGTTAACATAAGAGAAGACAAGGTATAATACAAATGTTAACATAAGAAAAGACAAGGTATAATACATACCTCTCTCTCTCTTTCTCTCTCTCTCTATGTACAGATCCTTTCCAAAAAATTTGAATATCATGGAAGTTTTTTTTTTTCCATAATTCCATTCAAAAAGTGAAACTTTCATAGATTATAGATTCATTACACACAAAGTGAAATATTTCTAGCCTTTATTTGTTTCATTTTTCATCATTTTGGCTTACAGCTCCAGAAAACCCCCAAAATAGTATTTCAAGAAATTAGAATAGTGTGTCGAAAATCAGAATTTACTTCAGTTATTTCAGAGAATTAATGTTTAGAATAGTGTGTATATTTATTAAATAATATTTAATGGCAAGTCACATGCAAAATCATGCTGGCAGCTTGGGTGGAGATTCACATAATTTAAAAAAAGACATTTTCAGACTGAAACATCTCGTTCGTATACGTGTTAGAAGTGTCATTTTGAGAGCGTTTTAGCTGCCCTATAGAAGTGAATGGAGAGCGACAAATAGCCTATTCTGGATTAGGCTATGATTCACCCCAGGGGAGCACAGAGCAACTAACGAATATATTTTGCCACCATTTGAAGTCATATTATGGCCAAGTAACTACACAACCCAAAGTTCTACCAAAGTTCAGTTGTGCTTTAAAGAACAAATTGTGATGCTCTCATTCCCGTCCTTTTGTGTCCCATGTTTTACCTGTTTCCTCTCGTATCGTGTTTGTTTTTATTCCTGATTGTTTCCCCTCATGCTGCAGGCTGGGCGTGTTTTTCCCTTTTGTGTCACTCTGTTCCATTGCTCTGTGTCCGCCTATCCCTTTCCTTCTCTCCGCATGCATTCTGCACACTCTCTGCTCCGCTAATCACTCACGCATACATTCACACGCGGCACTTAATTGATACTTATTAACTTTTGTATTTAGTCACCCGGTGTTCTTTGTCCTGTGCCAGTTCGTTAAGTCTCATTGTAGTAATACCCTGGTCTTGTCTCATTGGATACTTTGTATCTAGTCCTGTCTAGCCTGCTTCAATGCTCTCGTTTGAATCTGCATTCGCTATTTTCCAGTCTTGCCCAGCTTTAATTAGCTCTCGCCAGGAACGGCATTAACACGCTGTTCATCCTGTCCTGCCTTGCTGTTACTAACTCTTGTCTGCTTCCAAGTCTGCCAGCCTGCAGCTGTTTGTGCATCCTGCCTGTGCTCCAGTTCTGCCCACCTACAGCTGTGTGTGCATCCTGCCTGTGCTCCAGTTCTGCAAGCCTGCTGCTGTGTGTGCATCTAGCCAGTGCTCCAGCTTTGCTAACCTGCAGCTGTTCATGCCCACTCCACTCTGCCCTGTCTCCCGCTCCCGGCTCCTCCTCTGCTCAACCAGCCCGGATTCCTGCCACTGTCCAGTCCCTGGCCTCTCCCGCTCCCGCTGATCCCCTGCTAATCCATATCTGGTTTTGTCTTGTCTGTCTTTCTCCCTATGCTTCAGGAGGTTTTGTCGAAGCAATAAATTATTGGAACTATTGGAAATTCCTTGAGTGTTGAGTCGTGCATTTGGGTCCAGTCCCTGCTCGGAACCGTAACACAAATATTTTTATAATATTAATATTCATTTTGAAAAAATATTAATTTTGTAAAGCCTGATTATGGGTTTTTGTATTAAAAAGTTGGAAGCCTCTGGCTATAATTCTAAGTATGTTATTTATGTTTAAATCAAGGCACTTCGGCCTATTATGTGTTTTGGAAGCTGGAACACAATGACATACCACTTTATCTGCTTAATCTGTGTGTAATGTTGCTTTTAAAGGGAAGATAATCTAAGATCTGAGATTGTTCCCGAACACTAAATTTTGAGACAAGTGAAAAATGTGAATCGCTGCAGATAAGTGATGAATCAAAGAGACATAGTATTATGCACTATGACAACCTGCATTTTTAAACAGAAATTACTGTAGGACCTCAGAGATTAGCATTAATTGGTAATGGAGTTAGTTTGTAACTTCTAAATATTTGTAACTTTGGAAGCACTATCACAATACTTGGCATGGTGGTGTACTGGTTAGCACTGTTGCCTCACAAGAAAAAGGTTCCTGGTCTGGTTCCTCTCTGCAGTTTGCATGTTTGCGTGGGTTTCCTCTGGGTACTCCGGTTTCCTCCCACACCAAAGACATGTATTTGAGGTTAGGTATACTCCTGCCATTGCCCTTGACCAAGGCACTGGCCTCTGAACTAGAGTTGGCCCCTGGGAACTGCACTGTATAGTCCTTTTCCTTAAACACTGGCCGTTTGCCACCTAAAGCCTTTTTTGTCATGAACAGTTATAGCCAGCATTAATAGGCTACATTTCACGGTTCAGGTAGGCCGAATAGCCCTATAGCCTTTGTTTAGATGTCCGAAGTTCCAAAACAACCATAATTTTGTACAGAAAATATGTTGCTTTAATTAATAAAACGTCTTTGAAAAACAGTTTGTTGTTATTGATATTCAAGAATCTCAGCCAATAGTACGCTAGTGGACAGTGCCATTGTGCTGAAAGATATAGTTTTATATGACATATGGCCGGTAGCCCGTAAACCAATAAGTAGGGTCGCACATTTGATAATAGCCTACTAGAACGTCTCTAGTTTTTTAGACGGGATTTCCCGGGAAACCCGGGGAGCGAGGTGTTATAATGTTATAAAGTTTAGAAATAGCAATTTTTCGGGAAGATATTAAACACTACAATGCACCAACTAAAACGAATAGCTAAATGATATTAGGCTTATATCCATCGACTAATAAATTGTCTTATGGATGATTTTCTAGGGCATTTTATTCATGTCAAACCCACGATTTGACATCTATTGCAAGACATTTGACAGCTAACTGCATGATCATCACGTTGGACCGCGCCCCCCTCCCGACATTGCCTATTCGGTTTTATAGCGCTCAGATTACATCGCGGCATTCTTCTCCAATCCTGCCGTCCTGTCTTCTTGACTCATCTGTGACCAACTACATGCGATGAAATGCCTATCACCGTCCGTGTGACTTCGACTTTAACGAGCCTACGGAACGGACGATAATTCTCGTTAGGCATCACATCAAAAGCGTTTCCGCTTTTGGTATTTAGCTAGGGTATATAGTTAATTGCATTTGTTCTGCAACAACTTTTTGTGATAAACCCGGGAGATATGTGGAATAATGAGGAAACTGTTTAGGAGGTTTTTAAGATTTTTATTCTCATGAGCCACACATTGCCATGATACTGAGCCAGTGCATGCCATGTTCACCCCTGCGCTGTATGAAAGGTAATTATATATGAGGGCCTAGGGTTCCACCTAGTGGACACAAATAGCCTACTGAGTATGCTACACTTTTTAAAACTTGTGCTTGTTTTAAAATGTAAAATGTTTAAAATTTTAAATAGGCTACTGACGATAATTATCGTTATCATTTCTAATGTGCTGTTGGCATGTTTTGAGATTTTGGTATTTAGCTAATTGCATTTGTTCAGGATAACCTTTTTAAAAACTTCTTGTTTTAAAATGCTCAATTTCACGTACCTATAGGCTATTTAACAATGTGCCATGGTGTGCTTGTATTTACGGTTGATATAGCCTAATAAAACATGCACGTTATAAAGACACGTGTCCATCCCATCTTTTTACTTATTTGTTGCACTTTTACGGCATAAGCTTAAAATGTCGCTGAGCAATAGCCTAGTGCATTAAGAGAGTAGCCTACATCCCACCAGTAGTGTCCTTCCACAAGCCCACTTCTAACTGACACCGTAGGGGGGGTTGATGCCTTTATTAAGATATGCATTAGAAAGGAAAACGACCTGCTTGCGAAATGAAGGTTTGCTCATTTGAGGGAAAAAATTAATTATATTGAGGGAACTAATTCATTATATCGCGGGGAACGAATTAAATATATTGAGTGAACAAATTAATTATATCGAGCGAACAACTTGATTATATCGAGCGAACGAATTGATTATATCCAGCGAACAAATTAATTATATCGAGCGAACGAATTAACAATTTAAATAACTGTGCCATTGGCTACATGTTTTAATCTCACACAAATGTGCGCTTGCGGTCATGTCTGACTCACTGTGGAAAACGAACCTTCAACGCCTCGGCCAACATTTCTTTATTATGTTTTCATTCATTTCTTTACTTCAGCTCTGTTCAGTTTTTACTTCAGCTCTGTTCAGTTTATCCTTTTCGCAGATAACACAATATCACCATAAAAGTTACTAGGAAAATTAAAGAATTTACGATAATAGGCTACATTAAGAATTGATGATAGCCTACTATAAGCTACGCTGCAATCCCTTAAGAGATCGGATTTATAAACTGTATTTATTATGTATTTATTGATTTATAAATATGTATTTATTGATTTATTTATTTGGAATATTTGGATTTCTATCAAAACCTGTGTGGTCCTACAGAGCATAGATATCCTTGTGTTCACAAAATTCTGTTTGCAAATATCATAACTATTATGTTAAATGTCTGTTTGTGAATTGTAAAGAAATCTGTAGCAGCAGTTAACATTTTAAAACCTATACATTTTCTAAAGTAAACTTGCCAACAAAGTATAACGATATATATTTTGGAGTGTAATTATTCATCAACTGTTAAAAACATTCATTGAAATCATATGTTGTTTCATGAGGCACAATCTCTTCACAAGCTAAGATGGGCCACACAGGGCCAAGTTGCATTAAATAATTTAGGAAAGTTTGGATAGCATTGCTTAGGAATAGAGCTAGTTTATTTAGTGTGTGTAATGGGGCGTGACGTGTGACGTGGGAGGAGCCAAACGCAGCAAGGGGATTCATTAAGCCCTTAGGCCACTAAGGCGGGATACCCGCAGATAAGGGAGGAGACAAGACAAGGAACACAAACACCACTAGAGACGCTACTAACCGGCTAACTGTCAAACGCCAAGTAGAGCGTAAAGACAGGGATCAAAACAGCCAGAAATAATACGCGCCCTGTCTCGGTCGGGCGAGTAGTGTAAAGACAAACATAAAACACAACAAACACTGCAAAATAATATGATAGTATGAGTGGAGGCGAAAGGAACAGATCCAACGTTCCCAGGCTACTCTCAAACTCGCGGTCAAACACAAACGTGTCCACAAAATCGCCCAATCCTCCCTATAGGAAGACATGCGCCAAAAGACGAAAAGAACAGCAGTTCCAAACAAAATCGTCAAACTCCATGCAAGGAGAAAAGGCACCGAAAGGAACGAAACAGGACAGGCAGTACCAGACATTTACCGGCTAGACCAACGCGAGATGAATTGAAAATAAGCGCCCTGCCTCTCTATATGAGGAAAATAACGAGGCGCAAAGGAACAGAGATTTAACGTTCCATGGCGAGAATAATAGGCTCGCAGTCAAACGCAAACATGTCCAAAACATCGCCCGATCTCACTAAGAGACGAATTGCACCGAAGGGCGAGCAGAACTACAGTTCTGAACAGAATCGCCCAAATCTCCATACACAGAGACAGAGCACAAAAGACGATGGGACAGCTGCACCGAAACTATCGGCTAACTGACTTACACAAGCACAAGCCCTGCCTCTCAGATGAGGAATATATTAATGAGGCGAACAGGAACAGAGATTTAACGTTCCATGGCGATATTAATGGGCTCGCAGTCCAATGAAGAAAACAAAGGTGGTAAACACCCGATCTCCCAGGAGAGAGAAACATTTTACAGGTGAGCCGACGGAGCACCGTCGTCCCATAACTTTACTATCCATAGACTAACGCAAGCTTAAAATGGAACAACCGCCCTAGCCTCTCAGTAAAATAATGTAACGAAGCGAAGGAACAGAGAGCTAAAGTTACCATGCTACGCGCAGTCACACAAACATGTCCACAACCTCGCCCAAACTCCACACAAGGAGAAACACACCCGGCAAACGAACAGAACAATAGTTCCGAAACAAAATCGTCCCGTAGGTAAAAAGGACGGAGGACCGCTGTAATAAAGACCAACGCAAAATAGCACGACAGCCTCTCAATATAAAACAAAAACCCTGAGTCACAACAAAGGGGAACGTAGTCCACGAGAAGGAGACAACAGGGAATAAACGTACCGAAGCTACTTACTGGCTCACAGTAACACGGAATTGAGTAGAAGCAAACGCCAGGTCTCTCAGTAAGAAAACCAAATAACAGGCGAAGAAAGGAACAAAGAACTGCTACTCTATACTTCTACGAGCTAATAACTAAGTAGAAGCAAAACGCCTGATCTCCCAATGGGAAGACATGTACCGAAGGGCGAGCAGAACTACAGTTCTGAACAGAATCGCCCAAAACTCCATACACGGAGAAAAAGCACTAAAAAGGCAAAATAGAGCAGAGATTTGCGGTCCCAAACTTCTACGAGACAATCAACTACCAAGCCAGTAAGAAATAAGCCCTGCCTCTAAAAAGAGACGCTAAAAATAGGCGAGTAGCAAAAATGGTACGAGAACTCACAACCAACAATAACACCACAGTACATAACAATTAACAATTAATGTCGAAGCCCCCGAATGAAGGGAACGGTAGGCTTATATACATCTCTCCGGTGACAACGACAGGTGTAAATGCTTAACAGACACTCCCCCAACTCAGCAGGGCGGAGCAAGCATCCACCAAAAGGGCAGCGCCCTCGCGTGGCCACCAAGGAAAACGACCGCATAGGACCACAGGGTCCAAAACCATGACAGTGTGAGCTACGATAGGCAATATTGTTAGTTGTAACTTGGCCACATTTTGATATCAATACTTTTAAAGGCAGGCCTAGTTTTTGCAAGTTGGAATTAAGGACTTATAGACAGCGCTCTGTAGGCTATGCGTGAGTAACTTGGCTTTTAAAAAAAAAATTCTATATATTTTTTTTTACGTCGGAGACGTTTTTGATCAGATTGCATTATATTGTATGTGACATAATATTAATATGAAATTAATGTTTTGTTTGTGTTTACATTCTTTCTGAGCCATGTAACTCCCAGCAGCCCAATGCTTCCTTTTTCATCGCTCATATTTCTCACTCTCACTCTCATCTATAGTGTCATTTCTTCATGCAAAGACTCGTAAAGTTAATTCATTTTAAAATAAGCTGAAATCATCTTTTCATACATCACTACAATACTGTTATATTATTATTATTATTTGTTGAAATGAGGTTCATTATTCACTCTGCCAGTTTACATCTTTAAAAAAAGCCCAGAGTGAGAAGCTTCTAGCTCTGGACTTTTGAGATACAGCAAATTTAATTTGTGTTTATTGGCTTTCAAGCTTTGTTAGCAGTGGCTGGCAACCTCCCTGAAAGATTAATAACTTCAGAACAGAATGGTGGCTTCATTCATATTGCATGAGTTCTTGCTATCATTTGTCACATTACACAGTAGAATATTTAGTGGTTTAGTAGAACAGTTAATGTAATGTGCGTTCAATCATGCAACACTACCAAGAGGTTCATGCGTCGGAATAACAATAAAAAAGTTAAAAAAGTTAAAGTTTCGCTCTTTATCCTGGGACAAATTTCCTCACATTTGGAATCACCAGCAATGTTTCCCGAATCACATCTATTCCACCCAAAACAACAAGGAGCACTGCAGTTGAAGGACATACACTCTGCTTGTGTACCAATTATTATTTTATGAATGACACATACAATAATGTTTTATTAAAATAGGATCTGACTGAAAATGGGGCACTTCCGTGTCACAAAGGGGTAGAGGCCTTAAAGCAGGGGTGTCAAGATCCGGTCCTGGAGGGCCGCAGTGTCTGCTGGTTTTTGGTGCGTTTAAGCACAAGTGATTAATTTAAGTCACTAATTGGCTAAGAAGTCCACACACCTTGTTCTCAATGCTTTAACTGGGTGCTGATTGAAAGGAAACCACAAATACCTGTGACACTGCGGCCCTCCAGGACTGGAGTTTGACACCCCTGCCTTAAAGGGAGATGCCATGTTTGGAGGTTTGTTCTGAATTAAAAATACCTTCTTAGGATTTCAGAATACACTCTTAGAACAGTAATTCAATTTACTGACCCTTTCTCTGAGGGGCCAAAATGATAATTAAATACAGTGGGTTCAATACTACAATTACAGTATTACATAAAAATACATAATTTTGTATGATTACAAGGCACATAGCAGGTGTCACAAAAAAACATAACAAAACAGAATTTGGTTATCTTTCTATGGGTTCCAACTTCATTCGAGTACATTCTTCAACTTCATCTGAGATAATACGAGAAATTAATCATCTTTACATCAGTTGACAAAGCAAAAGGAGGAAAACAAAATTTGATATGGATACTGACCTTGATGTAGTGTAATCCTATAGGTGAGATCATAGGGTTGAATGTTTCCTATATTTTGGAAGATGAGAAAACATTTCTTTAATAGGACTCACATTTTCTTGTTATTTGCTCATTTCAAAGGAAAACATGCATGCAGTGTAGCCATCTTTATCTTAACCATAAAAAGATCAGCCTGCATACAGTTGAAGTCGGAGGTTTGCATACACTTAGGTTGAAGTCATTAAAACAAATTTTTAACCATTCCACAGATTTCATGTTAGCAAACTTTAGTGTTGGCATGTCAGTTAGGACATCTACTTTGTGCATGACACAAGTAATTTTTCCAACAATTGTTTACAATAAGATTATTTCACTTTTAATTCACTATATCACAATTCCAGTGGGTCAGAAGTTTGCATACACTAAGTTGACTGTGCATTTAAATTTTTAATATTTGGTCACATATCCTTTGCATGCCATGACTTCCTGATGTCTGTGACCCAACAACATCAAAAGACTCTTGATATCTTATTTTCTGGTACTCTTACAAGCGATACTATAACGTCTCTGCATTTGAATGGATCTCTATGGGAATTGGGGGGTGGGACTAGATTTAGCTGTAAATTATGCTGGAACAGTATGGAATACATGATTGGTAAAATGGCTGTAAGTCATCAAGGGTCTGAGGTATCAAACAAGCCTCAAACCATCACTCACACTGCCAGATATGTAGTAGATATTGATGGATCACTTTAAGGGTTGTTTCTCCTGACAAATCTTCCTATTGAACTCTATGGAAAAATAAGTCAGGAGAAGAAACCCTTCAAGTTATCCATCCATATCTACTGTATTTCTGGCAGCAGAGTGATGATTTAAGGCTTGTTTGATACGTCAGACCCTTGATGACTTAAAGCCATTTAGCCAACCATGTGTTTCCATACTGTTCCAGTGTAATTTACAGCTAAATCTAGTCCCACCCCCCAATTCCCATAGAGATCCATTCAAATGCAGAGATGTTATATACAGTAGCTTGTAAGAGTACCAGAAAATAAGATATCAAGAGTCTTTTGATGTTGGGTCACAGACATCAGGAAGTCATGGCATGCAAAGGATATGCGACCAAATATTTAAAATTTAAAGGCACAAAAAAAAAAAAAAAAAAAAAAAAAAACATATTTAAAGGCACAGTCAACTTAATGTATGTAAACTTCTGACCCACTGGAATTGTGATATAGTGAATTAAAAGTGAAATAATCTGTCTGTAAACAATTGTTAGAAAAATTACTTGTGTCATGCACAAAGAAGATGTCCTAACTGACTTGCCAACACTATAGTTTGCTAACATGAAATCTGTGGAGTGGTTAAAAATAACTTCAACCTAAGTGTACATAAACTTCCGACTTCAACTGTATATGCAATGGTATTTGTATGTTTTACATTTCACAAAGAACATTTTTTATTCACAATGGACACAATCAACAGGGCTTTAATATAACTCAAAGCAGAAAAACAGACAAGCAATGAAATAGATGTGAAATTATTTATTTGGAATTTTTTAAATAACCGGGGATGTCTAAACTTCAGGGATGTTTTATATTATTCAGAAACTTTACTTTACTTACTAAAACATCAGTACTTAAGTTAATAGAAACAATTCTTGGATATTAATTTATTCACATAATTGTAAAAAAAAGAAAAAGAACAACATAGAGCTGCAGAAGAAGATTAGAAATAACAAAAGAATATGACTGCTGTTGCCAGTTACAAAGAAAGGAGAGAGCCGAGTATCTACAGTCAGCCATCTGGACTGGACTAGATAGCAGTAATTAAAAACAAACTATGCTTTTTTCCCCCCACACAGGATGACATGAATTATTGGTTCTTTTTCTTTGCTGTGTAGTGTAATATTCATGGAGCCTATTGTCAGTTTTTTTTCCTTGCCTTGTAGCTACTGTGTTATGCGCTTGTGTATCAGTCACTGTGATCTCACCGTATTTTCATATAATGCCTCCATCATGATGGTTCAGGATATTGCACAATACCGTATGTTACCATGACTACAGAACAAATGAGCAGAGGCCAGCACATTGACTTTACCTGAAGGGTGAAATGTGACCTGCGAGCACCTCTAGCGCCACTGTCCCTTGTGACCCAACAAAATGAATTGGAAATGAGCTTAAAATGAGCTTCTTATTAACTTTGAAACATTTAATCTCTGATGTTAAAGTGTTACATCTGTAAACGAAAAATGTAGCTCTCTGCTGTGGAACTGGTTACTTGCAGTTCCATATACATAACTGGGCTAATTAACCTTTAAGGTAAGGATAATTGACTTAAACATCAATCGTGTGGTTTACCAGAGAAATATTTCTTTTTCAATATACTGAAAGGTCTGCAGAATGGCAGTGCAATCATCCATAGTAAAAGGTTAGGCTTCTTATTCCTTCTTTCAGCATACCCACAACTGGATGTTCAGGTCTAAATTAATTACTAAGCCTTTATCCCCCAGAGTCTTTTTTTGGATTAGGTCTGCGGTAATGCTGCTCCAGTAACCAACTGCCAAGAACTCAATGTATGAAAGGACACATTTGCAGGAAACCCAGAGGATCCTCTAACTAGGCAAAATGCATGCAGATTAACACAGTATCAAGCGATTCTCTATTCAATAGCAAATATTTTTAGAAAACTAAACAAAATTTAAATTCTACTTGATTTGACTTGCCTGTTTAAACATGATTAAGTATATGATAAACCCTCCTCACCACTACAAGCAGCAGGATTTAACATAAACAAGAGTACACTAACCCTTTGCGCAGATGCCAAATTTGGTCAATTCTCAGGGGGTGTTCTATGTAAGGCTTTATAACTCCAGATATAAGCATCACAGAGACTTAGAACATGGCTTAAATGAAACAAGACAGTTGTACCATTTACAATACTAGATTTTATTAGGGTAGTTTATTTTCATAATTTAGGTCAAAATAAAGTGCCACAAATGCAAATAAATCTTGGAAAAAATGCAAAGAAACAGGTAAAACTATACATTTCCTGGATCATAAGCTCAGTGTCCACAAGTGGGCAAGATCTGAGGGTGATATGCAGTACTACTACATATCTATGATGCAAAATATAGGCTGTCCCTTAGCGTCTCCGAATGTATCCAAAATGGCTAAATTGTGCACTGCTGTAAATCATAGAATAATTATATATTTTACTGTTTTGGCTAATAATTATAATTATCCTTTCATCAGTATAGGGGGATAAATATCTATAGGTCTAAACACCTATCCAAACCCTGTCATAAAATGAATAAAATATTTGTTGTCCATTATAAAGCATATACACATTCATACTCACTCCAAGGAAATCGTACATTCATCTAGCATATATGCACAGTAAATCTGAATGAGTATTTTCTATTCCCTGAGTGAGAAGCATTGCCCAGGCAGATACTACGTCATACAGTGTATATTATGTACAATAGGATTCCAATAAAATAATATTCCACCATTAGGAAAATGCTGTCAAATGTTCTAGCTTCAGGGTAAATCAAACATAAAAACATACACGAGAATTTAGCATTTTGCAATTGAGTGAGCAGGGCTTTTCACAGCTTTTTTGGCATATTGTCAGGCTATTGTTGGGTTTATCTTGTTGCTGTGACAGAATTCTAATTTTATACGATGAATAAATACATTTATGAACTCACACATAGATGCTATTGTCCACTATGTCACGCGTGGGTAGGTGTAGTTGCAGGCGAGACTGGGGGTTTGCTTGTTAAATGGACTGGGGGTTTGCTTGTTGCTTGTTAAATTGCTACGGGACAATAGTGACACTTAGAAATTCTGTATTCGGCAGAGTTGTCACAAATTATGTAGTAATAACGCTAAAACACTGAGTTTGTTGTTTCCACTGATAGTTTGGTTGCAGGAACAATGGATGTCTGAGTTGAGCTAAATCTCTTTGCCACTAAGCATCTGCGCAAAGGGGTTACTGTATTTGTAAACCTGTTGGCGGTCCCTCCCATTCCAAAAAATAATATGAAAACTAGCCGTATGTTTTAAACGGTCTGTCTCGAGTTGTGCTGAGGAATTATTTGTCTACTTTACATAAATATTTGTTTTGATGTATAAGAAAGGCCAACAGTGAATCAGTCATCACTCTTAGCTCTTTCATTAGCCTACTTCTTGATATATGACCTGTCTCAATCAACTTAGGTAACTTACTTTTCTGATTTATCTTCCCAATCTGCTCAAAATGGTGGGATGCTAAAACAATTATCAGCAAAATGTAATCCACCTGACATATCATTGATGTAGACATTACCTAAGCTTGCGAAAAATATTCCAAGATACTGCTGTTCCTCAGCCCAAAGTTCTAAATATAATTTTCTCTAACTCTAATCTCCTAACAACTGTCAGTGACTGGATAATATATTACTGTCACACGCCATGACACACCTCTGGGGAGACAGCGAGATGCAGGGAAACCAAAGTTCGTTTTGGTCTTATGACCTTTTTATTCACACACATAGAGGGAGAGAAAGTGAGTAGGCACACACCTCAGGTGGCAAATAAAACAAAACAAAATGTTCCCTTTGCCCTCACGGATTCCGGTACTAGAAAATAAAACACTAAAGTTAAATAATAAACTAACGCACAATCAGCCTTTTGGCAAACACTCCCAGCTTTTCAGCCTCTCTCTCTCTCTCTCTCTCTCTCTCTCTCTCTCTCTCTCTATAAATTTGAAAATGTGTGGGGGAGGGGTGTCCTTTTTGTAATCTGCCTGAAACTGTAGTGCATGTATTTTATGACTAGTAGTCGTGTATCTGCTGTCCTGGCTATGTTGAACATGCTCTGTGGGAGGATGGCAGGATGGATGTGTATGTAATTGGGGGAGCTATGAAGATGGCAGCAATGCTATGTATTTTTTAGAATGGGTATTGGTCATTATAGGCGATGTAATGTACTGTGCATGAGGGGTGGAGGGGTGGAGGAGGGGGGCGTTTTACTTGTGTGGGGTGTCATTTTGCTGGTGAGTTGTTTTTAGGGGATAGTGACGATTAAATAATGTCGGAAATCTAAAAAGTCTCTCTCTGGTTCAGTGGTGACATCACTGCTCTCCGTCTTCCAGGCACATACTGGGAGATCAGAGCAGTTCTTATATTAAGTACTAACAGGGCTTACCTGTGTATAATTGCTGCTCTGACAGTAGGCGTGGCCTTAATCAGCCCGATTCCCCTGCCCAGACCAACACCTTCTACAATTACTATATGACACATATAGTGTGACAGAGAAAAATAATTGTTTGTAAACAAGCTCTATGAAAGCCAGTTATCTGTGTAAGCCAAATTAATAAAGAATGACTTAAATTATTAACCGCCGATGCCTAGTGGCCATGATTCCGGTGGCAAGATTTTGCTCAACTGAGACATTCATTGCTCCTGCAGCCAAAGTATGAGTGGAAACCACAAACTCAGTGTTTTATCTTTGTTGATACACGATTTGTGACAACTCTGCCGAATACGGAGTTTCTAAGTGTCACTATTTTCCCATAGCAAGTCCATTTAACAAGCAACCCCCCCAGTCTCGCCTGCAACTATACCTACCCATGCTTGACATAGTAGACAATAGCATCTATGTGTGAGTTCATAAATATATTTATTCATCATACAAAATTTTTATTCTGTCAGAGCAACAAGATAAACCCAAGAATAGCCTGATTGAATGCCAAAAGACCCTGCTCACTCAAATGCAAAATAAACAGGTGAAATTATTGTGTCATTATTGCTCAGTCATGTTTTCTGTTTCATGTACTGACTTCCATTGAAGTTAGAACATTTGGAAGCATTTTCCATTGGTGGAATATTATTTTATTGTAATGTTATCATACATAATATAGGCTTTAGGCTTCATATCTTCCTGGACTATACTTGTCACTTAAGGCATGGAAAATACAATTTACTGTGCGCTGAAATCTGCTAGATGAATGTAAAATTTTCATAGTACAGGAAAAGGTGATGTTGTATTGAGGTACAACTGTGAATGATTAGGCTACATATTTAGGTGTGTGTAACAGTGTGATATCAATGTTTTCATCTTAAACCCTCAGAAGGGGCAAATGTATATGCTTTATAATGGACAATAATAACGATAATGATTAAAGGGTCATATCTAAGTCAAACCTGTCTATTAGGTAGATAAAATGAACATACATAATTAGTGTAGAGTGCACAATATTTAATGTTATGATACTATACACTCCAAAAGCCTTTGGACAATGACACATTTTTTGTTGTTTTGGCTCTGTACTCCAGCACATTGGATTTGAAATGGAAAAGTGACTATGAGGTTAAAGTGCAGGACTTGCAGCTTTAATTTGAGGGTGTGCACATCCATATCGGGTGAACCGTGTAGTAATTGTAGCCGGTTTTATACATAGTTGTCCCCCCATGTTATGAGACCAAAAGTAATTGGACAAATGAAAATAAACTTAAATAAAGTCATCATAGTCAGGTCACAGACATCAGGAAGTCATGGCATGCAAAGCAGCATCCTAAATCCCCCCCCCCCCCCCCCAATATTGTGCCATTGTGTACAACCAATGATAATGTTTCATTGTTGGTGCATTAGAAAAATGTGAAAATATATTACCATAATTGGTTTGCACCAGTAAATACAGGGCCAATCACACAAAAGGTACATTCTCACAGTCCCATTACTGTCAGGCGGGGTTCGTATTGATTAGTTAATCACCAACCACCAAGATGAATCTTGCATTCCATACAGCCATAAATTATTTGATAAATGCAATGACCATTCCTCCTGATCCTGGATGTCCGAGGTCCTGGGGGTTTTAGGGAAATATTTCAATCTGAAACTGATGGACACCTGAACCAAGAATAACAACTTATTTACAATCAATAAACCCAATGAAGTGATTTGGACTATATCAGGAGCAAGGATTTGGACATTATAATATTCAACGGACACTTCTGTTCTGTGAATTTTTACAAGAGAGCGGATGTCCTCTCCTGCAGTAGATTTACCAATGAAACGTCTTTGCTCTCGGTGTACCATTGTAACACATTTTATGTACTGAATGGCACAAATGAAAAGCTGTTATTCTTTAAGGAATAAGTAGAAAAAGGTGTGTAGATTTGCTTTCCTGTATCTGGATAAACCTTTTATTTTCACTGAGCTTACAATGTTTTTTGAATCATATTTTCCTGTGCAGAATGTACTAGGAAGGCTGTTACATTACTACAGGTGTGTGCAAAAAAAAAAAATAAGTTCAAAACTCAAACCTTGTAAATGAAACAGCCCTGAAAATAGCTCTGACAAAATCATCTCCCACAAATTTCCACAGTATATTAGGATTGGATAATTTGTCATTGACCAGTTTTGGCACAATTATCTTTCTTCTAAAGTCTTTTCACTTAGTTCACTTAGGGGCTCAGGTATGCAAAAGTTCTTAAATTTTCTACACATCTTCACTAACTAAACTTAAATGATAACCCAGACATATTTTCAAACATGTTAATCATTGTAAACATGTTACAATCATTACAGAATGCTTTGGAATATTCAAATACATGTTTTTTTATGAAAGCGCAGAAATAAAAAATAACAAAGACTGCTTTGATGAATTGTTTAATCCATTTCATTTCCATGATCAAATAGCACATAATCCCTATCAACAAGTACTGCGGAAAATAAAATGTGAATTAAACATACACAGTCCTAAGAGGCAATGGAAACAAATGAAATGGACCTTCCAGGTGTAACAGGAGTACCTATTCCAGTGAAGCTCAGATGTACTGAAGCAGTGGAGAGTTTCACCTCATCCCCTCATAGGGTATCATTGAGAATATTGACACAGGCCATCTCCCAGAAGACAACAGACAAGCCAAAACGTATTCCTCTTTAGGGCAGCACTTTTTTGTCTTCCTTTTTAAAAACGGCTCACAAGCACAGATATTTAGCAACCACATTATCTCAGCTTTGAATAGAAAGAAGATACTGGCCTTTTTTCTTTTTTTTACATTTTTACTAACAACACAGACAACTGAACACATCGTAGCAAAAATAAAGCATACTCACACAACTTTACCAAAGGTTATGCATTGACATTAAACAACAAAAAACAACATATCAATAGACTTTCAGAAAGCCTACTTTTGTCCAGGCAGTGAAAATAAATTTCTGTCTGTTGAATGTAAAAAAGATCATTGTCAGTGACAGACATATGGTGACCTATACATTCACAGTAAAAGCATCAGCATGAAAGAATTTGAAAGTCATATCAAGTCTTGAAATGCTGGTGGAATCTCATGCAAGTATTACCAGTCATATCTTGTTGCATGCATACATTCAATTATTCAGCTTAGGATGTCATAGAAATTCTTCATTGGTTAACATAAAATCCCATGTACAGTAACTTATCTTGAGGGTAAATTGTATGGCAACTTCTGAATTAGACTACATTAATTCTGTTATCATACTTTACCAAAGCCCAGCTTCACAAAAACAAAATAAACAAGAGTTATTCTAAGGCTTGTTCTGCAAGCTTTACGTTAATACTGTGCATTTAATTCCTTTCACGGATCTTATTTTTGCCATCTTAAAAATGTCAAAGGAAACAAAAGCATAAAACAAGGCACTATAAGAATGTTCACGAGTGGCTCCACTTTTTTTTTTTGGCAGAAATGTGCTACCATTGCCTTAGCATTCCACAAATGGTATTAGCTGAATGTGTTAATATAACTTTCCTTGGCAAGCAATTTGAAATATTATCTTTTATGATTTTTCCTCAGTTCTTCCAAAATATACAGTATATTAATGACTTTAGCACCTAGGCAATAAACACAAAAAATGCATGTATGTGCATTGGAAAGGTATATATTATGCATTCCATTATCGCTGTTAGCTTCTTGACTGAATTAGAGTCTGTTCCTCTAGAAATCCATTAAATCAGGCCCATGCATGAATGACTGGAAATAACAATCTGGAGCAATTTTACATCGGTGGATCCTCCAGGCCTTTTAAATTAGGGTCATAAAATTACATAATGTTCTCCCAGCAGATTTCTGACTAATAACTGTTAATGTGCCTGGTCTACTATATTTGCATCCCATACAGAAGACCAGTCTCTGAAACAGGCGTGCAAGCCTTGCTATTGCAGCACTTGAACAGTGGAGTCTTAGTACACCTTAGAGGCCATCGTGACTCAGTGTAATTATCCAATTTTTGATGCGGATCGTATCCATCCCTGGGTACT
This sequence comes from Synaphobranchus kaupii, assembly GCA_029718625.1. Classification (NCBI taxonomy): domain Eukaryota; kingdom Metazoa; phylum Chordata; class Actinopteri; order Anguilliformes; family Synaphobranchidae; genus Synaphobranchus; species Synaphobranchus kaupii. The sequence continues at coordinate 106,553,651 of CM056377.1, read as the reverse complement.
GTTTGTCACTGCATGCTTTGTGTACTGCTAATGAAACAAGCAGACAGGTCTCACTTCTACCGAGGCTTTTCTCTCATTTTAATCAGGGTGTTGCCACAACACAAATATTTAAGGCAAAATATGAGCATAGAGGTCATTGTGTAAAAGAAACCTGGAATACGTGCCATGGGAAACATGAAAGACTGTTGAACCAGTATTGGCTAATGCTCCGCACCAAAAGCATTCTCTCAAGCATGGGCCCAGCAGAATTCAATACAGTACATTTGTTATGTAATCATTCAGGACCACACCAGGAAACCCAGCACTCTTGTAACAGTATTTAACCGGGACCCAATTTGCTCAAATATCTATTGGGCTGTCGTTTAAATGTGGTTGTTTCCATATCCTAACATCCAAAGGAACTGTAGCTGTCGCTACAATTCCAAGGATTCCAGGTTGAACTTAACAGAATGGAACTGATTTGCTGTGTGTAGATAGAATGCATGATGGTCAGCTTTGTTATTTGAGTGGGCCTCTATGAAAACACAACACATATTTTTATGTTTTCAAAAGCCGATTTTGTATCACAGCCTAAACATATTATGTTACCATGTTGACTTTTAGCAATGAAGTTATTTTAAATGACAATAATCTTTTCTGCATGGGTTATGCGTGCATGAGACATTGACATTTATGTCACTGTCTGTAGTCATGTAGCATGGCATGCTGTTGGTTTGGTAGTGGCAGAGGTTGGCAAATGGTAGCTAATATGTTGGCATCTTTGTTTAAGATTAAATGAATTCATTTTGTTCTGTGCTGTAATGTGAAAGCACTTTGAGCTGCATGCTTTGTATGAAAAGTGCTATACAAATAAAGTTATTATTATTTATTTTCTGGAGCATTTATGCAAGTGTGTGAGTGCAATTCTTTTCAGTTGATCGCCCTTTTGACTCTGCACCTAACTTTTTTTGGACTTTCATAGATAGAGCCACAGGTCTTTGTCACACATGGGATGGGCATTGAGTTCAGTTTCTGTGGGTTAGTTTAGCTTTGAACCATTGGCACAAATAATCTGCGCCAAAAGCCTCTTAAATGGGCTGCATCAGCCTTGCAGGAGGTGTAATGCCACTTTAATAGCATCTCTTTTGGTGCTCTATCACTCTGCCTGCAATTCAGACTTTAATATTCACTGTTTTCCCATTAAGCATGGCAGGGAGGCTATAGCAAAGTGTAAAACTATTACCTTCCCAGTGGGTTTTAGCCTTTTGGTACTCAAGTTATAACAAATTGAAAGTTATGACAGTGAGTGCAAAAAATGTATTTGCTTTAACAAATAAAATGTTCTATTTACTTTACAATTGTACAGTGCATCCGGAAAGTATTCACAGCGCTTCACTTTTTCCACATTTTGTTCTGTTACAGCCTTATTCCAAAATTGATTAAATTCATTTTTTCCCTCAAAATTCTACACACAACACCCCATAATGACAATGTGAAAAAAGTTTTTTTTGAGATTTTTGCAAATTTATTAAAAATAAAAAAATAAAATTTCTCATTTACATAAGTATTCATACCCTTTGCTTTAACGTATTTTTAAAGTATCATATTTCATATTTGGTCGCATATCCTTTACATGCTGTTACTTCCTGAGGTCTGTGACCATCAACATCAAAAAACTGTCGATATCTTATTTTCAGGTACTGTTACAAGCGATACTATAACCTCTCTGCATTTGAATGGATCTCTATGGAAATTGGGGGGTGAGACTAGATTCAGCTGTAAATTACACTGGTACAGTATGGAACACATGGCTGGCTAAATGGCTGTAAGTTATCAAGGGTCTGAGCTATCAAACTAGCCCCAAACCATCACTCGGTTGCCAGATATGGAGTAGATGTGGATGGATCACTGCAAGGGTTATTTCTCCGGACTCATTTTCCTATAGAACTCTATGGGGAAAAAAGTCAGGAGAAACAACCCTTAAAGTTACGTTAAAGCAAAGGGTATGAATACTTATGTAAATGAGAAATTTTATTTTTTTATTTTTAATAAATTTGCAAAAATCTCAAAAAAACTTTTTTCACATTGTCATTATGGGGTGTTGTGTGTAGAATTTTGAGGGAAAAAATGAATTTAATCAATTTTGGAATAAGACTGTAACAGAACAAAATGTGGAAAAAGTGAAGCGCTGTGAATACTTTCCGGATGCACTGTATATTAGAATGCGTATGACGTGCCACTTTCTTATCCTGTAGTATGACTATACATTGTATTCATATAGCGGCTCTGGGATCGAGAGGAGAACACACATCTTAAAGTGAGGTATGTTGGATGGAAAGAAGTTAAAAGAACATATGAAACTGTTGGCAAAATTCCTTTCAATGTACAAATATGCAACCTGGTGATAGGTTTTCCCTTGGTAATCCATGCAGAAACTGTAGTGTGAGTGCTCATCCCAGCATATGAACAGGAACACAAGAAGGAAACAAATTTCATATTCATCAAAAGCATGAAGTCCACTGACTGATGGTTACCATATTTTGACATTGGTTGTCAGAAATGTTTATCCTTCAGTAAAGGACCTCTTTTGTAAATGTGAAAGGAAGACCTATTCTGGCATGATAATAGTGGGATCCAGCATTTTGTGAAGGTCTGTGCCAGCAGATGAGCATTCACAAATGATATTGACAGTTTTTTTTTTGTTAAGTTAATCTTGAATTTAAATGCCCATTGAGAGTGAAACAGCATCCAGCTACCAAAAGGTTGCACCTATCCAGTGTGCAAATTGTGAAGAAAACAGACGGGGAGCATTTCTCAAATTTGTGCACGTGCACGTGCACGCACACTTGTCTTTACCTGAATATGCAGGACTTCATGTTGATTTACGAGCCATTTGTGAGAATTGTATGCTAAAGTTAGCCTATTAAGCCTAATAAAGTGCAGTATCTCTACCATACACTTTATTTAGGTCTATAGCATTTAGATGCAGCTTTTCTGAATTTGCTGTGGTAAAATTTAACAACAAACAAGTTTTCAAACAAAATTACAAGGAGTGAATACGTCTGTGCTACCTATTCTCCTTTAAAATAATACAAAATGCAAGTAGCTTAGTACCCTTTAATTATCTCAGTCTAGAGCCATCTAGGTTAACGCTGTTGTCCCGAAGCTATGAATAGCATAGAATATGTTTGTTGGATAAAGCTTTGTAGGCTAGAGAGTTAGTTATAAGGCTACGACAGATCCCTGACCTTGGGCCACTAGCTAGCTGCAGCAGGTTCAATTCTGGCATTAGACTACATTTACTTCAATAGGAAATAATTAATAAAAACACATTAATGACAATAAACAGCAAGAACAATGGCATTGAAAAAGCGACCGTCTAAAAGGTAACATTAGGCTACGCTGAGCCCCGCAGATGGCAATAAACAGCCTAAATTGTAAACTAGCTTATAGCAGTTATGGAACCATTTCTGTGTTTAAGTCACTTTTGTGACAACACTCTGGTTAATTCATGGTACCTTCAAAACTATTAAGAGTACCCAGAAAATTGATTTCTATTAATGACACTTTCTGTGTGGCACCACAAACACCTCCAGTGATGGAGGCAACAAATAACATGAATACATCACATCTGTCTTCAAAGGCACTTAGGGCTGTTCAGAGGAAATAAGGGATGTTACCCTTGTCTAGGAGATGACTTTCATAGCTTTTATTTTCATTAATTCCTCATTACACAGATGGAAACTGATGTGTTTCAGAAGTACCTTGCTCAAGGGTACAACACCAATGGCACATTTGGGAATCGAACTTGCAAAACTCAAGGGAACCGTGTGACTGGAGTGTTTATACGTTTGCCTTGCATGGGTCATTCACTTCAACAATATAAAATACAGGTGGATACATGTTCTACAACAAGCACGCTTAGCATGTGCTTAGAATATCCAACTAAACCAAGTGCTTTCCTTACTTTAGGTTCTTTTTTTCCAAAATATTTGATTAATTTTCTCCAGAGAACCTAAAACCAATCTCCAAGGATAAAAACAAATCATAAACCTAACAATAGAATATAGTTTATATATTGATATAAACTACATACTTTTCCAGTGACCAGACAAAGGTGCCTTTTAAGTTTTTAAAAACACAACCTACGCAAAAGCAAAATGAGCGGGCTGCCTCACTTCTTTTCTTTATGCTCTTATAACAAATATATTTAAAATATTTCAGGTTGTTTCTGTTCTAGGTAGGAGAGAATTAATTCTTCAAACATTTTTCAATGCTGACATAATTTATGCTTAAAAATCACAGTATGTCATCCCGCATAAGAGACTGTGCCAAATAAATAACAATTTAAAAATAAATTGAGAAGGTGACATAACAAATTTGAACCTTGGACTAGAACCACAGCCCTCTGCAGCTCATAGACTGCTGGAGGGTCACTGTGTTTTTCACAGTTTTATACTTACACTGTTAAATGAGGATTTGCCTCTAATACAAAGTATTATGAAGCACCCTGTCACAATAACCTGGTATGGACAACAAGTCAGATTTCATATTTCACAATAATCAGGGAAGGAGAACTCTTTGGTAGCCCAATACTTAGATTTGAAAAACCATAGTCTGTAATGCATTAGAATACATTCATTGTGACAGATTAAATCTCAGAGGTGACTGATCAGCAGGTCACCTGCTGGTTTGGTGCCCAAATCTGGACTGGCTCAAGTAGATGAGTGCATAAGGATTACCCTTTGATTGTTGTACTTTCAAAAAAAGTAAAAGAGTATTTTCCAATCTGCAATATAGCAACTTGCCACAGCAATCCTGACAAAATGTTAAATAAATTCCAAGTACATATTGTTTATGCCGTCTTAAGCCTTGTTTAAGGCTTGAAACATTTTTACTAATTACAACAGAAATTAGCAATGGATTAACTTTGAATTTATAGATTGTTTCTTTTTGGTCAATATGACAAAATGCTTTACGGTAGATTAAACTTGACTCTTACACACAAAAAAAAGCTGGTCAGGTTAATCCATGTCTTGCCAAAACTCACTCTTTTGGCTGAGCATTGGTATCAATGGTTTGCTTGTTGAGTGCATCAAGGGCTGTTTGTGTTTCTTTCTGTCCATCTAGTGAGCAGTTGGACACTGCATTTGCCACCTGGCAAAATTTCCTTAATAAGATTTCTCTCAGAAGCAAATAAACCCAAGGGTCTAGGATCTGGTTCAAGGAGGCCAGGCGGATGGCAGTGAGAAAGAAGTTGCAGTCCACCTGGATGTCTGGGCTGGGCGAGAGTGTGGTGGCTGCTGATTTGCAGTGATGTGAGGATGTCTGTGTTGATATCATCTTCAACATCATTATCTAAAAAATAAACATACCACAGACATTATCTCTAAAAGTGGCACAAAAATATTTTTCATAAGCTGCATACTCTTACGGGCTGATTATGGAGAAATTTTCTCCATGTCAAGGGCTCTATTATTTTATACTTGTTATGAATAATTGTCAATCTTGTTGTTAAAATAAGCAGAACTTGATAACTATCTATGGAAAACTGTCTACTGGAATTCTGTATAGACGTTAAGCACCCCAAAATATACAGCTGGATATATTAAGTTATTATGTAATCCAGGCATTATTTCAATACACTGAAACATCTTTTTACACACCAGAAAAAAAAAATCAACCTTTCCATGAAATGTAAACTTTGTAGATCAGTGGCTATAGAAAGGCATTTTAAAAATACAACATTTTCTGGTTAAGGGATTTAAAAGTGTGTACGTGCATGTGTTTATCACAACCCCATTCTCGTGTTACATTAGTAATGGGAAACAAACGTGATTCAGCAAGCATGCGACATAATTATTATTATTATTATTATTATTATTATTAAATAATAATAATAATAATAATAATAATAATAATAATAATAATAATAATAATAATGATCAAGTAAAATGTATGCTGACATTATATTAAAATTAAAAACGCAAAGATGTAATCGGCTTTAAGTGCTAGACCAATATTGCACTTTCATGAACACACAAATGCCTACAGTGCCACCACCATCCCCCACCCCCAGGGAACTGGGGGGGAAAAGCAAGCAGAACATTTCAGAGACAGCATGTGGAGGCAGTTTCCAGGACTCATTACAGTTTTGTATCCATATTCCTCGTTATTGAGATCACTACATACAGAATTAGAAAATGTTGCGCATTATATCCATTACACAAAATCCATACTAATAATAATAAATAATATAATAATTATTTTTTTTATCAAAACAAACAATATATAACTTATAACTTATTTTTATTATCAAAACAAACAAAAATGTTCACTGTGAAATTAATTCCCCAATATAAAAAAAAATGCTTCACCACATGGAGACACAATTTACAAGGAGACAGTAACTGAAATGACATCGATTTATTAGGAATTTAGGATTAAGTAGCCTAATACGCAGCGGTTGTATTTTGGTGTCGAACATTGTCTGAAGAAAAAGGAATTCATACTGCATGTTTGTCTACCGTAAAATAAACACGCCACACATTTACGGATAAACAACTGAAACTATAAGCAACCAGCATGCGCCCTAGCAGGGGACACCTAATCAGCCTCACATTCGAAAACAAAACATGGTAATCATGACGAATTTTACAAGTAGCCTAATATTGTGGAATCAGTTTGTGAACCTGTGGCAGTAGTTTGCATTTGGCACTTAGATTGCATGCCTTGTCAAAGGAGTCTGAATACATACCAGTAAAGGTGACCAGCAGGCGAAAAGCACGCACATGATTCCCATAAGCTGAATGACAGTCTCCGTAGTTAGCCTCTCCCATTGCTTGGACGACTGCGATGACCCGGGCTTTGTTCGGCAACGGATGACTAGGGCCCTGATCGTCACAACGTTGCAGGAGAAAGTCACAAGTAATGAAAATATCCCTACAGCAGCAAACGTGGTAGAAAAGAACATATTTCCTGGTATGTCCCTGTCCCCAGTGCTAATGAAACACCAGGTGCCTGGCCACTGTAACGTGTACTGACCGACTCCTGCAACGGGCAGTAGAGCAAAAAACAGCACAAGACACCAGATTAAAGCCAACGCCAGTTTTGTAATACTTGTTTTCATGTGGTTAGAGTACCAGTGTGGACTTGTTATAGCTAAAGACCTTTCAATTGCCATTGCACTGGCTAAGAAAAGTGAACACAGACCAAACATGGTCATGCACACCCCAAAAAAGGCGCACAGCGTTCCACTGGAGTCTATGCGCTCCCACTTCAAGTCTGCTCTATACACCGATATCACAATCGGGCTTGTGAGAAGTTGTCCGAAAAGATCCGTCAACGCCAGCGATCCTATGCAGAGCAGAAACGATTTCTTCCTTTTGTTTTCCTTTTTCTTATAGGAAATGTACACCAGCATTAACGCCAGTGAATTCCCAACCATTCCCGTTACCATCATTGTAATTGGGAAGGCAACCGAGACCGATCTGCAGTTTCCACTTTTGGTAGAGTTGTTTTCTGGCGCAGATTTAGAAATATTAGATTCCCACATCGTTTCAGAAGATTTGTTCCAGGTTTCAGGGGAATCGCAGTTGTCAAAGGTCATCTTGCATCCGAGTGCATGGCTACTCATTCACGCCATCTCTTTCCACGCAAACTTCAACGCACTGACCATTTGAGCCTTTAAACCAGAGGGGCGGGGCAAACTCTCAAACACGCTATAAATTACGCGCACTAACCGGCACCAATCGTAGAGCCAGTAAAGCAACATTAATTTATTAGACATTAATTCAATAGACTATCACTTTGTCTCTAAAACAGCAGAACAATTCAAAATCACTTGTCAGTCGGAAATAAATAGCCTATATTGTAAAGTAAATTAACATGACAATTACTTTTGGCAATAACGATCCTGTTTTCCGACACTTTGCAAGTAGGAAGGCTAAACGTATTTAGTATTCCAGACGTGATAAAGAGCAATGTGTTGCATTTCGAAACGTAATCTCGTTTTTAATTGCATGTCTTCGTCCACCTTGTTATACTAGCATGCATGTACGAATTGCTCTAGCAGTAAATGCGTGCAGTAGCTATAAGGGCTGATAACTAATTTGCACAGCACTAGTGTCCTCTACTGTTCGTTCATTGACCGAAAACAAGTTTTTGTTGTAAAAGCAAAAGTGCCACCTCCTGTTTAAATAAGGGTACAACAATTGGATGTACGTCGAAAATAGAATGGTGTGCCTCACGCGGATCTTTAAAAAAATGTTTTAGATCACCATCTGCAGTACTTTCCACATTATTAGTAGGCTATTAGGTTCATATTACACCTTGATTTTTGAGGCATGGAATAAAAATCACGAATTAGTCCATCAAACTAAGTTTTTCAGCTGCACTGGAAGGGATGCATTTGGCTATGTAATCACCTTATTGGAGAGGTCTTAAAAATACAGTGTAAATATACATCCATTGTCTTCTCGTTCACAATATTGGAATGAGCTCCCCGTGGAGGTCAGAACAACAGAAAGTCTGACCACCTTCAAGCGCAGATTGAAGACCCACCTCTTCAAGCTGCACCTCTCTCCACTCCTCCCTACCTCGTGACCTCCCTTGATTGTGTTTTTCTGAATCCTTGTTTAAGTGGTTCAAGCTGCTAGTTTAATACTGTTGTACACGCCAATGATCGATATCGTGTAACTGCAGCGTGGCAGTAGTTTTCACAAATACGGTCCACGTAGTTTTCACAAAGCATATACCAATGTTTCCAACAAATTAGCTTACACATCCCAGAATAAAACATTTTCAACACCCGCATGAGCCACCTTGTTGCCCTCTAGTGGTAAACTATGGAAACTCCTAATTTAAGCTTAGTGTGACGGAGACACTGCATTCTTAGAACACAATTTGTAAACACTGAAATGACCATATTACGCCATAATTTCAATTTAAACACTCGTTTATAGAGGATCACAAGCCAAACTCATAATTTTTATATATACACTCACATACATGCAAAAATACGCACAGGCAAATGCCTCTAGTGAAATACAGTACTAATTCGAAGGGCCATTTGTAATAGTATACACCAAAGTACCAGTTCTAGCAACACTGACACACATTAGGGAACAATTGGTGATGATAAACGACACGATGGAGAAAAGTCAATTGTTGTAAGCATGTAGGGTAAAATTTAAATCTTTTGCACTTTCTAAATCTGTAACGAACAGGCACACCCATGTGATACTAAATAAACATTTAAACAATCAATGGTTTAATTCATGCTCTGCAATACAAATTAAAAAGAAGCACACTAAAGATAAGGTTGTTGACAATTTTATTTACATGTTGTTTACTTTACAAATTAGTTTAAATGAACTGAGACCACGTTAATCACATTCTATCACTGCTGTCATTACGAGAAAAAAAAGGATTAGATATGTTATGCAACTACCTTACCCTGCCTACAGAAATTCTGAAATTGTACATAAAAAAATGGGACGGGAATAGAGCAACAATATTTTAGTCCTCACAGATATGACCTATTCAAAGACGACCTTAATACAGGTCACATATTCAGATGAGAAAGTATAATTATTCTCACTAAGCAGAGTGCTTCGGTTCCAAAAATAAGATTAAGAATTACTCAGAGGCTGCACACAAGTCATCTCAGACTATATATGCACTCAAATGCACTTTAATGTTCTGCTACAAAGTGACGTTTTGTGTTTGCTATATCAAAGTTTTAAAAAAAACTAAAATAAAAAAAAAACTAAAACAAAAGCAAAACAATACTTACCTTAAAAATTCAAACATAAAGAAGTTCATTGAGCTTCTAAGTACCGAGTTACTCATCAGACCCCATGAAGATGTTCACACACAGTACAGACCTGCACTGGTAAAACACTAATTCAATTCACCCAATTTTACAATGTTTTGTCATACTACTTTGCATGACTCATGGTTTCTAAGACCATTAACTATCCTTATGTATAGAGGAAATATCTTAGTTCATTCTCTGCATTACATGTCAGAAGCAGATTCTACTCCCAGATGCTGGCACATCAATTTAACTTTGGTTATTTCTGCCTGAAATGTCACATTTCTACTTAAGTTTATTTTTTTGCCCCAGGATCCACATTTTAAATAGGCCTTTTTAAAAATGTACTATGCATTTGATTTCTAAAATGAGCAGGAACTGTAAGAATATGCAACAGCAGATGTTAATGAAGAGATCCATGATTTGTTGAGGAGGAATTCTTTTTTTTTTTTCCTTTTTAAACGGTAACCAGGACAAACGGGAGAACAAGCAGCTTTTTTGAAGAATGAGGATCAACATGCCACGGTTGTCAATGTAAATAATGTCTAGCATGTACTGCCATTCTTAGGCATTTTAACAGCATGAACAACTTATCTGTAGTTTTTTTTAAATTTTTTTTTTAAACACAACATGCATTTTAACCCAGACCTACTTGGTAATCCTTTTAAAATGTTTTTTTTTAATTTATTTTTTTTATTTTTTATTTGAACCTATTTCTTTTTGGAACTTGATTGGGAGCCCGAGTGAGAGGATCCTGAGGACAAGCCACGCCGCCTGAAAGAGGAACAAACAGAAACCAGAGAAACCTGTGAGTGGAGAACAGACAAATACTACAACCTCTACCCCCACGTATTCTTACTTTGGAATTTGTTTTTTTTTTGAGAGAGAAGAGAAGAAAAAAAACAAAACAAGCATGCTTTCTTTAACTTCAGACAAAACGCATTACAGTTGACCAACACTCGTCAGATATCCAATGCACCACTGTTGATCTGGGAGAAGACAACGCGATGCATAAAACACAAACGGCATGTCGTTATTCCACAGAAACCCAAACCTTTCGGACGATCGAGATCGAGAACGCCTTTTTTTCCTCTCTCCGGAAGAGGACCTGGAACGACTCCGTTTCTGGCCTCTTTCAGGGGAGGAGGAAGGGGAGCTGGAACGAGACCTTTTCCGTGGAGAAGACGACCCCTTTCCAGACCTTGAACTGGATCTTTTGGCAGTTGGAGGAGGGATAAACCATACGTATTCAAAATTAGCCAGATGCACAATGCAAACATTCTACCCACTGCTTTTCGCAAAAAAAAAAAAAAAAAAAAAAGCAAAGGGGGATTTGTGTTCAAGAGCAGGTCCACTGATGTATTAGTCCAACAGCCATTAAGTAAAAGCACTTAACGATGGACACCTTCTGAGGACAAGATGACATAAATGGTCATTTTAAGACAAAAGTCTAACATATGTAAGTTCACATATTAAATGAATAACTCTCAAATAACTTTATGAAGGTTTAAGAATAACCTTGTATAATGTAAAGTATTTATTTATGAAATCTTTTATTATTATTAATTTTTTTTTTTTTGAAAGCAGGAAGAATCCGAGTATGGGTACCGAAGATATTTTTCTGCTTTGTTTCCTCATGTCATAAGTGTTAATGTTCTTAGTCCTCAAGGGCTTAAAAAAATTAAAAAAATAAAAAATAAAAAAAAGCAAAGGGTTTGTCCACTGCCGTTGCCATGTCACATACACTCTCTCTGGAGAAGTGCATGTCACATCATTCACCTGGAGTTAGACCTGCGTGAACGGGCTCGGTCCTGAGAGCTCGAGGGAGTCCTAGACCTGGAACTGGATGAACTCCTGGATCGGGACCTGAAAGAAATAAAAGGACATTTTTCCAATATTGTTAGAGGAGACAAAAAAAAAAAGTCAAAATATGAGAGGAAAAATGTGAAAAGGAACAAACACACACAAAAAAACAACAAGTAAATCTGACATTTTTAAATGTTCTCCTTTTGGGGGGGGGGGGGGGCAAAAAAATAAATAAAAAGCAACCTGCATAATGTTTGTGCAGGGGTGAAAACCAAACATGAGGTAAAAAGTAAATGCGATAATCACAAGTTTAATCTCCATCACTCTGAGAACATTTACAGTACTAATTTTTTTTGGCACCTTTCATGGTATTAACTGACAACTTCAAACAAGCGGGACATACTTTGACTCAAACAGAGCACCAAACACAACGGATAGACAGCAACCATTTCATTTCACGAACTTACCAGGTAGGACTGCTAAATTAACTGACACATTTGGGCTCAAGTACATAACTACATGGACAAACATTATCTTAAGCCCTATTTGGACGCGATAGGTTTTACAGGGGGAGGTGGGGTAGCGTAATTATTACCGGAGCATCTCCGTTATTTTAATCCGCCATGCCAGTAACTTTTACAGACTGCACACTCCCGTGCCAGAGGTGTAACTCTTGTGGCAGGTTTAGGTAAGCTATTGTCTGCAGTAGCACCCACCACCCCCAGAAGCAATCAGTGAAGATATAAGATGCGTAACGTTGTATGGTGCATGGAACATTTTTGGTGTGACGACAATGTGTAAATTGAGTAGACATCCCATCTCTGCATTCATATACTGATTACAGAGATACTTTACTCTGTCCAAATTGGTCATTCACATTGCAAATGTCCAGTAAGAATTACTTTACAGACATTGCCCTGAAAACATATCTCGTCCGAATAAGGCTTTAGTCTCCAGGCTACGAAAAAAAAAGAAGAAGTATTTATTTCCAGACCTAGTGTTCAGTAGCAAATGGTCTGCAAAACATGATTTTGAACATTCTTACATAAGTAAAACAGATAGACTACACAATAAATCTCAAATAGGAAATAAACAATGAAGAAGATTGAATCAAGATAATCAACTAAGATACATCAATTACTTTCTTCCTAACAACACTGTAATTGGTATTCTAAGGTAATTGCTTTCACACCAGTACACTGAAGGGGAACCATATTACAGCCTGAAACTGACTTGATAACACCCTGAATGGGGGGGCTGTCAGTCAATGTATTTAATGTCAACATATACCCAGAATTAATTAACTAACCAAGGAGTTTGTGAGCAAAGAGAACCCGGTGTGGAAGCATCCAGTATATTAGTACAGATGCAGTAGCACAATGCTTATGGTTTAATTTATCCATTCACCGTTGAAATCCTAAAATGCAAGACCAGATTGTTAACCTGACAGGAAATACTGAACAAGGCCACAGTCTGTGCAAGGAAGCGGGAAGAAGCAAGGAGATAGCAGGCATTCTAATTACAGAAAGACAGCAATACCATGTGGGGGGAAAAAATTTAAATTATTCATGTGGATAAATGTGAAGAAAAATTGAACTGATACTGACATTTTGCCCGGCGTTACCCTTTGACCTGTACCCGTTTACCTGGACCTGGACCTTGAGCTGGAGCCAGTAGAGCGGGAGGATGAGCGCGATGAGCCAGAGGGGCTGCCCTTCTTCACAGAAGACTTGCCCCCCTCATCATCACTAGCGTCAAGATTGTACTTTGACAAGTCTGCTGCCTCATCTTCATCATCTTCCTCATCATCATCATCATCATCCTGAACAGACATACATAAAAGCAAAATATGTAAACGCACGTTAACATGTAAAGGTTAATTGCACCTTATTGCCAACAGGAGACGGACATTTTCATATTAAACATGCACATTCAATCAAGACCGAGTCATTTACTTACATCTAGTTTGTATTTTGAAAGATCTCCACCTCCATCCTCATCATCATCGTCATCGTCTTCATCATCGTCGTTCGTGGCTTGTTCCACCACTTTCTTCTCACTGTCTTTCGAGACAGATTTGCTTCCGGCGGTTTTTCCACGGAATTTTTTCTTTTTACGGCCAAACTGTACAAGTTTAAAAACATACAGTTGCAGGAACAAACACAAGAAAGGCAATATTGCATTTTGTCTTTCTTAAAACAAAATAGAAATCAAATAATTTGCCAAAATGATAATCAGATCATAAGGAAAACAGTTCCTGCATGGAAAACCATATGTGCATTGCATTTTAACCAGGGCTTGAAAACTTTTTTTTTTTTAATCCATTCTTACAACAAACAAAATACAAACAGCAAAATATTTAATTTGTTTTTATGTTAGTGTTAGTTGTAGTAGTTAGAGTAGGGAAACATAATGTAAGCATTTGTGAAATGCATGGAACAAAAAAACAAAAAACAAAAAAACATTAACGTTACCTAAATTTTCACTTAGTTTCTGCTCATGAACAGTATTGTTGATTTCGTTTTCCGTTTCCGTTTCTGCTTTACATTTCATTTTCAAGCCCTGATTTTAACCACCATTTCATTCTTGGTACCAGCCCCCCTTGCTATGCTACCAACAAGACACCAACGAATATTCACCTCATCATATTCTCCATCAGATTCTTCACGTTCAATGTACTCCACATTTTCCCGCTCATTAAATCCACCTCCGTATCCTACAGAATTACACCAAAAATGAAGACAAAACATTGGCTGAAACCATCAGCATCATCATGATTAATCCAGAGCTGCATCAGTAAATAAATTATGCATCTACAGTTTTATTCTACAATTTTTAGACCTACCTGTTCTTTCTTCAAGCTTGGCGTACTTAGGAGTGTTGCACATATTACACTCGGACCGTCGAGCCCAATTTACATTTCCACACCTAACAAAGGATGAAAATAAACCATCAAACTTCAAAGAAAATTCTTTAAAAAGTAGCCTTGAGTCCTCTTGTTGGAAGAAGTCGCTATAAAAGTAAATGCATCCAGAATTTACACACTAATAAATGTATGATTGTGATATTAGAAACAAAGGTTTCATTGGTGAAATACCTTATTATGATTCATCAAATGCAATTTGAGGGAATGTTGTAGATACCTTTAGTTAAAGGGTCATTATAAGCAGATTTTTTTGTTTATGGGTCACAAAAAAAAACAACTGGGTGGTTTGCTGAACAGAAAAAGTAGTCTGGTCATGTTCTAAAAAGCACGCAGCATCGTTATGTGTTCTAAAACCGTGTCAGCATGACAAGAATACAAAGATATTTTCCAGAACAAGTAATGACTAGAGTTGGGACCAGTTCCATTTAAGTCAATTTAGGAAATCAAACAACTCATTCCAAAAACGTTTTATGGGTGGAAACTGAACACTCAGGTTTTACATCGTCAGTCATTTGCATTTTTTTTTTGTGGGTGGAAACTGAACACTCACGTTTTGCATTGCCAGTCATGTGCACTGAAGAGGCCTCGACTTTTGTCTGCAAGGGTTTTCCCGATCTCTGTTCCTCCTGCTTTCATCATCTTTGCTTCGGTTGTTTTTTCTGTGGAGAGCAGTAAGAAAAGTCAAGCAAGCATTAAATAAACGTTATGCGACGACTAATTAACTTAATAATCAAGGTAACGTTAGCTAGCCAGCTAACTACAGATAACTATCTTCATCTAAAAAAATCCGAACATGCAGGAATCCACACAAGACGTACCTCTGCCGCATCTGTTGCAGTTCGTCCGTCTAGCGAAGTTGACATTTCCACATCTATCAACGAGAAACCAATAAAAAGTATCAGATTAACGTCGGACTCCTAACGTTACATATATTGGCGGGCTGTTAGCTTCCTATCTAAAGGCTAACTATGTATTTAGCTAGCTAATGCAACACGACTGAGGAGTGCTACATTCCTTAAAACGTCAGTTAACGTTGGCGAAAGAAAAAAGAAAACATTGCCAACTAACGTTAGACACTTGTCAAAATGAGCCATCGAAGAGTGATCTTGTGCATTTATGCAACTTAGCTAACTTACTGGTAGCGTATTAGTAACGTTAACTTAGTGTAGCGCTAGCAAGCTACGTGACTAGCTACATAGACATAACACTTAGGAAATTAGCACACTGACTAACTGACAAGCTAACGTTAGCTAGCTACCTGGAACCAAAACAAAAGAGCATAAGGAAATGTGAAGCACATACACATTTAGCTGTGCCATTTTTGCTAGCTAGCGCAAATTGGCTAACACAAGCGAGCCAACGTTAAGTTACCAAATCAGTCTTGCTTAGAGTGGGCCTTGCCCTGAGTCACTGAGCTAGCTTGCTAACTTGAGCTAACCTCAGTGAAAGCTTTTTATTTCCAAGCTGCTTCACAAATCTTTGTATACCAACAACAACTTCGAGTTTAAGCACTTCCACATAACTGATCATCTGAATATATGTTACGATTTTTGCCTACTTTTTATCAGGACAAATCCAGTCTCCGTCGCTCACGCGGAAACTCTTGCCCGACATCTTTGACTCCATTTAGCCGTCTACATGAGGCCGGATGAAGGAACTCGCTGAAGGAAGATACACATGCGACGTTACGACCATTTATTCTTCTTTGAGAAAGCCCTTAACATTCAGTTCACTCTGTAGAACGACATACAAATAAGATATCAATTTAACTAATCTAATTTTAATTTAATTATCCAAATTTGATAAAGATTTAAGAACTACACATTTTTCTATTCAGGCACTTATAGAGATGGACGCACAGGGGTCTTTCCTTACATGACGACGATCAAGATAACAGAACTAAGATCAAGATAACAGAACTAAGATCAAGATTCTGCATGTGAGTTTGTTTTTTGCAGTCATTTAAAAGCAGTAATAGAGCAATTCGCTCTATTTCAGAGAGACGTTACTGCCTACATTATGTCACTGCATATTGGAATAACTCCCTTGGAAGTTTATTATATATCATCCCTTGATAATATCCCTTGGAAGAAAGCTTGGCTATTGCCTCACAAATATCATATCACAATAAGTCTCCTTTAGAACTCTCCACAAGTGTGACTCCACAAAGCATTTTCTCAAAAGATTTAAGGAAGATGTGAATGCAAGCTGGTCTTTTTGCAACGCACAACCAGAAACAGTTCCCCATATTTTCTGACATTGTCCTCTATATATATATATATATATATATATATATATATATATATATATATATATATATATAAATCTGGCGAGTACTTTCCAAGTGTATTACAAATTATATCTTTTTGTTATCAATCTGTACTGTTTGGATTTTTGAATTATGATAGAAACATTGAGAAACAAGCATACATTGTTAATCTAATCATTATTTTTTTAGCCAGATTTTATGTACATAAGTGTAAATTTACTATCAAAAGCCTCTTTTTTCCTCAAAAAATCTGAACACTACATAAAAAAACCAATAATAATCTTGCACAAATAAGAATAATACAGACTATAAATGGATGTATTTAATGTAAGGTGTTTGTGTACTGGTCAAAGTTCCTTTTATTTTTTATATTAATTATTTTAATATTTTCAGTTTTGTATTTTTGTATGTTTTGGTCTTATTACCCCTGGCGATTTGGAATATTGCACAAGAGTTTTTTTACACAAGGTTATAACAGTTTTCATAATTGGTGTAAGGATTGTTCATTTCATTTAATTAAAACAAATTCTGCATGTGAAGGGCTTGCACTTGTTTAATTTGCTGACTTTTATTTCTGGTATTTATCAATCAATTAATTAATTAATATATTTATAACAGGCTATACAATGTATTCACATATTTAAACATATGCATGTAATATAATCTGTTGTGCAATGACATGGAACCTTTAATTATCTTTCATTTTTTCAAAATCTTTGCTTAGTTATAATAAAGGGGGTTATTATTAATGTGCTATTGTAGTGCTGTTTCTTAAAGATTAAAGTTTCAAAGTTTAAAGGATTAATACAATAAAAATAATTTGTTTAATTTCAATAGAAATTTAAGTTGATGAAACCTAAAAAAATTTGTTCTCAGATATTCTCTTAGAAGTTATGTTAAAAATAGGTTACAAAAATACCTGTACTTCCTATTCTTGAAGTTCTCATAGCTATTATAAATAAAAAAGCAAATTAATTTTAAAGAAGGTACATTCTTGGTGAGGTTTGTCAAAATGACATTTTTTCTGATGTACTGTGCTAATGCATCAATGTAAGGTCCACAATATTTATTTATTAATATTATTACATAAATAACATAAAGGTTTAAGGCTTGGCTAGCATGTTTTTCCAAAGGGGGCAGGGACCAGTTGTCCTTTATGGACTCACAAAAATGTGAAAATTCAACGAATTCATGCAACACCAATCTGCCATCACCAGATGGCAGTTCTGCTACTCTCATACTGAGGAATTCATATAGATGTCTGATTTTGACATAGAACTGAGATCATACTTTTCCTAAGGGCAGTAACAGACCCAATGCTCCAGGTTCATGACAAATTTGATATTCTTTCTTCTGATACTTCAGAGGGAGGCCAAATTGTTCATCGCATTTAATACATCAAATCAATAGAAAGGCACTTCAAAATTGGCTGTGAAACGAAATGGAAATCTATAGCGTAGGGTATGTGTTATTTTCCAAATATCTGTGAGAATTGAAAAAAGCAGAAAGTGGACCAGTTATTTGATGCCTGGGCTAAATGTGCTGGCCATTTAAATTCTATTGAACACTTTTGAAGGAATTGTGGTGCCATAATGATAGGGCAAAGTTATTTCATAATGTTAAACAAATATGATACAACAAAGATATCCAAAGAGAACACAGGTCTTGGCTCTGTGTCTTTTTGTTTCTTTCTGAGATGTGGAAGGAAGACTATTTTCAAAGCAAGCTTGGCATGGAGGTGCAACTGTTTTCATGCCAGATGGAGAAGGTATGCACCTCTTGCTGTTAATGCTCTGTCCTGCAGGGACTTAGATGGCAACTGGCCGTACTGGTGTCCAGCAAGCCAAGTCTGAATCCAGTAATTATTGGCCAATGGCACACAGCTTATGGGCTCTAAATCACAACTGGAGCTGGCCTCTGGGTCATGTTCTTTTCAGCTATCATAACGGGCTGACCCATTGTATGTCCTGGTAGAGGATTTTATTGATCATTCTGGAGTCTTGAAGAAACATGTACAACATATATGGACAGAACTGATTCAGGCATGTGCTGTACTTCTCATACAACATTACTCGCATACTTTAGCCTGTGTGGAAATGAACTGGTTCAGATGAACCCATTTCTGCACAAGGGGACAAGCACTGCAGCTATTATCAGAGGATGCAATTAAGTGATTGTGTGTGTGAGAAAGGAGAGATGAGATCTCCTGGCAAGACACATTTTGCCACGTTTGAAACAATCAGTGCATGTTTTACTAAATGGCCACGCTGGTTTCTGCCATGCTGTATTCTTTGTTTCAACATATTTTTGAAAATTATGGGTTACTCACCCCATTATGTTCCAGGATTCATGTGGCTCACAAATCAGAAGTTATCTCTGCCTCCTTTCATTCTTTTTGGTTTACTGCCTTCAATTCATTTGGAGGAGAGGCAGCTTTTATATCAAATCCATGTGATAACTGGGAAAAAAGGTACATTTTGAACAAAAAGGGTTTTGGCTAAAAATGTGCCTTGCACAGATACAATGCAAAGGACGGGAACACAAATGAACAAGCAAATGAATGAGTAAGTCATGAACAGATGCTGGTAGCACACTGCATCGCATATTTTCTTTCCATAAAGCTTATTAATGATTAAAGAGATGAATAAATTAGGCACCTACATTCAGGCACATATCCTCCTGTCACGTGCATCTTAGTCATATAAAGGGACCTGAATAGAAGGCCGTGTTAAACCTGCCCCTTTTGCTCTCCTCAGTTGTCACGTATTCTTTGGTCATAGAGTCAAAAAGCCTAATAACCTGAATTCTTCATTTATATCAAGAAGAGTTCAGCCGAGCAGACACCGTGTTCCAGTCCAGTGCACTGTTCCGCTTCGAACTTCAGCTCTCACGCTCAGATGCTTTGGTGACAAGGACAACTGAAGTGTTTTGAGCACACAGAAAACCACCAAGGTTTTCCAGTAGTGACAGATGGCAGGAGCTTTTCATGGAGAGGAGGGTGTTGTATGCTCTGCTGTGCTCCCCCTATACCCTAATTCAGCTATAAACCTGAGCCAGAGAGGCCTGTTTGCCTCCCCATTCCGTGAGTAATGGGACAATTGAGAGGACTTTCTGAGATGAAGCCACGGAGGTGCATGTCGACGCTCTTGCATGCACAAGACAGGGCTGTGTTATACACAGTCCCTGAAGCACGCTGTTCCAACTCGGCAGTGGTGAGTGGACTGTAAGATGCCGTCTGCTCTTTCTGCTGTTACGCAAGAGCAGCAGTTGTTCAGAGGGACAGGCAACCAGATGCGCTGGTGTTTGGGTGATAGCTCATATCTTATCCAAAAGCTGTCAATGGAGAAAATCAAAGGCTTACACAATATCTTATTTCAGGAAAACAAATCAAAATGGAAACAAATCAGAAGATAAGAATTTCTGATGCTAACAGTTCATCCAGGCTATTTATATGTAATGTATTATTTTGTATACATTATTCAATTTCTAAATCACTCTTCTCTGACATGCATTAAACTTAATTATTTCCCTGTATTGTCACAGTACAAAAATGGTGGCGTATCAGTTGAATAGTTTGGTTTATCTACAGTGAGCACCATAATTCATTGGACAGTGACACATTTTTTGTTATTTTGGTTCAGTACTCTAGCACTTTGAGTTTGAAAGGATACAAATAACGTTGAAGTGCAGACTGTCAGCTTTAATTTGAGGGTATGTTCATCCATATCGGATGAACCGTTTAGAAATTATAGAATCTTTTGTACATAGTCCCCCCAGTTATCGGGCATCAAAAAATATTGGACAGTTTAACATAATAAAGTAATCATTTTTAATATGTGGTTGCATATCCTTTGCATGCCATGACTTCCTGATGTCTGTGACCCAACAATATCAAAAGTCTCTTGATATCTTATTTTCTGGTACTCTTACAAGTGATACTATAACTTCTCTACATTTGAATGGATCTCTATGGGAATTGGGGGGTGGGACTAGATTTAGCTGTAAATTATGCTGGAACAGTATGGAATACATGGTTGGTGAAATGGCTGTGTCAAGTATCAAGACCATCAAGGGTCTGAGGTATCAAACGAGCCTCAAACCATCACTCCATCAAACCAATAGTAGTAGGTGGAGTTAGTAACAGTCACAGCTTGGAATTCAAATGAAGATAGAGGTGAGAAAGGGAGAGAACAGAAAATGTCCTAGAGGAGAAAACCAGCAGACTAGATGCCTGGAGAGTGTGGGAGAAGGAAAAGGCTGAGGGGACAGCTGCTAGATGTATAAGGCTGTATAAAAAAAACAAGTAATGCACTATAGAGAATGCTAAATCAATTTAAATATCCTTCAGCTCCTTTAGTATGAGCTTGCGGACTGCCCTCTTTATACATCTGTGATTCAGATCTGGAGACTGAAATGGCCATTGCAAAACAAAACAGTGGGCAAGAGGCAGGAATACACCCTTGACAGGTCGCCAATCCATCGCAGTAGAACAAAGTCAAACATAATAATTTATTTTCAGTGCTTTTCAGTTTAGTTAACAGGAGTCATTGGTGATGTGTAATAGTGAAAACAGTTTTCCATAAAAATCACCTATTGCATATCTATAGATATGTAAAAATGAACAATAAATATAACTTCTGGTCATTTGAATAGATATGTAAAAATAAACAATAAACATAATAACTGGTCATTTGTGTAGCTACTGTATGTAAAAATGAGATGTCCAGATCAGTTACTTCATATCAACAGCTTCAACAGAAACAGTTATCCTATGGCATGTGTAACATTCCGTTCCCATCATGTCCGTTTTCCGTGTTTTGCCCTTTCCCTCCGTGTCATGTTTGATTCCCTTTGTCTGTGTTTTCCCCTTGCTGCAGACTGGGCGTGTTCCTTCCGTTTGTTTCACTCCTTTTCCCCACTCCTGTCTCAGCCTATCTCCTTTCTCCGTTGCAGCATGCATTCCTCACACTTCGCTCTGTTCAATTACCCACGCTTACATTTGCACGCTTTCTTAATTGTTTCCAGTCTCACTCCCTATTTAACCCTCCGGCTGGCTGCTATTCAGGGCCAGTTCGTTAACGTTGTTCGTTTGTATCCTGGTCTTTGAATCCCTGTCCTGTGCATCTAACTTCAGTTTGGTTCTGTCTTGGGGCTTTAATGCTCACTGCCTTCTGTTGTTTGCTAACCAGTCCTGTCTGTTTGCGGTTCTTCCTGCCTAAATATTGCCTGTCTCGTTAACCACCATTCTACTGTTTCTTCGTGTTTCCCTGATTGTGTTGCGGTACCTCCGCTCCCACCTGACGTTGCGCCCGCAGCTGGGTGTTCTGCTCCTCCATTCTACAGTGGTTCCTGTCCGGCCGTGGCTACCGCCATTGTCACGGTTACGGTTGCATCTACTACTGTTGCCCTGCTGCCTCAACCGTGTCAACCCAAGGTCTGCTGCACTGCTCTGCCTTGCCGTATCCAGCCGCTACCCCTTCCTCTGCTTCCATTACCTGGTTACCTGTTACAATTATTCCCCGGCTCCCCCTCCTTACATTTCATGTATTCCATAACCAGTTGTCTGTTCTCTATGTCCTCCCTCGCTTCAGGAGACAAGTTCGAAGCATATTTATTGGATGCCTAGCGCTCCCCCTATCCGTCCCGTTTGTCCCGTCTGTCCAGATCCGTCAAGTCCAGTTCCAGTCCAGTTCCGGTTTGGAACTTACCTGAGAGACCCGCACAGTCCAGTTCCGGTCTGGAACATTCCAGTGTTCCAGTTAAACCCAATCCAGTTCCTGTCAGCCCAGTTCCGGTTTGGAACATCCAGTGTCCCGTATCAAGTCCTGTTCCGGTTTGGAACAACCCAGTGTTCCGTACCAAGTCCATTTCCGGTTTGGAACTACTCCGCGTTCCCGTGATCCAGTTCCTGTCTGTCCAGTTCCGGTTTGGAACAACCCAGTGTTCCGTACGAAGTCCAGTTCCGGTTTGGAACTACTCCGCGTTCCCGTGATCCAGTTCCTGTCTGTCCAGTTCCGGTTGGGAACATCCAGTGTCCCGTACCAAGTCCAGTTCCAGTTTGACTATCCAGTCCCAGTCCAGTTCCGGTTTGGAACAACTCCGTGTTCCTGTGATCCAGTTCCTGTTTGGTCCGATCCAGTCCCAGTGCAGTCCAGTTCCGGTTTGGAACATCCAGTGTTCCGTACCAAGTCCAGTTCCGGTTTGGAACAACCCAGTGTTCTGGTTAAGTCTCGTTCCAGAGTAATCCGTTCCAGTTTCCTGTCCTGCCCAGTTCCGGTTGGAACTCCCGGGTTCCAGTACCAAGTCCAGTTCCGGCTTGGAACATCCTGCTTGCCGTTCAAGTCCAGCTCCGGCTTGGAGCAGATTCAAGTCCTGGAGAAGCTCCGGACTTTATTGTGTTTACTGTTTATTATCTGTGTACAGCTTGGGACTACCCCAAGCTATAATAAATTGCCTTTTTCTGTCCCTCTGCCTCCTGGTCGTTGCATTTGGGTCCAGCCCATATTAGGTTCATGACAGCATGTGTCTATAATAATGCTGACAGTAGACAGAAACTTTAAAAATAGCAAATCTGGTTTTGTCCAGACTGAGTGTCAGAAGTACATAAATCACTATAGAGTAAAGAAAATACAAAAACGATGTCATTCTTTTTTTTTGTTCTTTTTCAGAATATAATGCATATGTCCTGTATGTCTACTGAGTGTGACTCCCATAAGATCAGGGGATTAAGTCATTTTGGCAGAAGGGCGCTCTTTATTTCAAGCTTTAAACCATGTCCATACAGTATATAGTTTTGGAAATAACTTCCTAAGATTCCAGCAATTCATTTGTCCTCTGTAGGGGACACAAGTCTGGCCTTATTCTCAAGAACCATATTCTACTATGCTGAAACCTACTCTACAAAGGACTTTCAATAAAAATAAAATAAATAATATTTTTGAAAATATTTTCACTGCAACATCCAAGACACTTGTATTATGTCAAAAATAGGCCTACAACATGTAAAATGAAATTCTACTCCAGGTCTCAGGAGGATAGTGTTTTTTTTTTAACAATGGAAAACAGGTGGAAATTCTTACAAAAGCCCTGGGATTTAAGAGGTTTTAATAACCACAGTTATCAGGAGTTAGGACCTTGGTTTAACACCTCATCCAAAAGACAGCATCTCCATCACTGCACTGGGACATTGGATAATTAGACTAGAGCAGTGGTCCCTAACCCTGTTCCTGGAGATCTACCCTCCTCCTGTAGGTTTGCATTTCAACCCTAATTTGGCACACCTGATTCTACTAATTAGTGGCTCAAGGAGATCTGTGGCTGCTGAATGAGGTGTGCTTTGTTAGGGTTGGAGTGAAAACCTACAGGACAGTGGATCTCCAGGAACAGGGTTGGAGACCACTGGACAAGAAAGAACTTCACCCCTTATTGACCCACCAACACTGCTTCCAGCAGCGACTTAGGTTTCCCAGGAGGTCTCCAATCAAAGTATTAATCAAGCCCACACTTGCTTAGCTTCAGCCATTTGGCAGGAGTGGGGCATATAATCAGCATTCTAGCAGTGACAGTCTTCAAAAATGCCCACAATGCCCATACCTTATGACATCAGATGTACAGTAATTGCTTATCATGTAAGATTTAAAGTAAGATTTATCTTTACACTATACAACCCACCAAGGTGAGAAAGTGTCTTATATCTGTTGTACACGCCTAACCTGCCATTGAGATCTATAGGGGAATGCACACTTGAAGCAAGAAGTTTCTCTTTAGTCTGTAATAAAACATCGGTTACAGTATGTGCTTTTTTCCACAATTAATTTTTAAAATATGCTCCTTGCTAGAAGAGCCAGAGGCTGGTTGCTTCATTAACAGATGATTGGACGAACCAGAAATAATACTGAATGAAGATAGGAGTCAAATGATTAATAGCCAGAATATCTAGCTCACCAAAAAAAGCCAAAAATCCCACCGCTAGTTTAGACCATGCAGCCTTACATAGTTTTATGCAACTGGCCCTTGGGCATATCACATGAAAAATAAATTAAAGGGGCTATTATGTAACGTTCAGAAAAAAATAGAGTAAACTAAATGGGCCAGGAAACCACTTGATAGGGTTGTGTAATGTTGCAGTTAACTCACCTTGAATGACGTAAAATGTGACCACTTTCCACATACAGAATTATAGAAATTTCAAGTAATAGTGGCATTCATTTTGTGATAAAATAGTTTTATTATATTGCTGTTCATTTCAAGGACAATCTTCATTAAATGGCACATTTCACCATAATTTCGAATCTGATAAAAACAGAAAGTGTTAGAGATGGGTGTGTCTAAACAGTACATCATCATGTCTGGGTTTTAATATAATTATATAATTCAGCTGCACTCATTTCCCAGCAGTCATAGAAAATGCCAAACAATGCCAATGACAACTAGACTGTAACAAAACTGATTGCTTTTTTTTAGTCTCTACTAAAAAGCATGCATGATGATTCATCTTGTTTATACAAGCATTTAAAGCATTTCCTGCTGTGTAGTATCTGGATATGTATCCATATCAATCAGAACTTGCCCTGAGTGTTTTTAGATAATAGAAAGAAATATAATGCAATTAATGGTGAACAGAGACTATGTATGCATTATTTTATTTCTATTATTTTAACCTATGTCTGTGATACAGTGCAAACATGGGTGTCTAAAAATGTTTTTCCATTGAACTTTACGTTTACTTAAATTTGAGCAATGACATAACGCATATTTTTGGCACCAGACACAGAAAGATTAACTGATTTTCACTTTAGTCCAGTGGTCAAAATATAAGAAAATAAAATAAGAGATTACTTCAAATCCCCCAAAATGTCATTTTTCATTCAAATACTTTAGTAATACAATTTCTCCCATTCTAATTCATAGTGTATGAAGGAGGTGTTGTAACAACAAAAACAAAATGCCTGTATTGAAACTTTTTGCTTATGGTGGTCTGACAATGGCACATGTCTTTATAAAACATACTGTATGACTCAATCTGGAGTGATGATTGGCCAATGCATTCTGTGTTGTAACCAGCATAATACTACAAACAGAAAACGCGACAGAGGGTTGCAAAAAATTTAAACTTAATTCCATAGTTCCCTGTATGCCCATACTGGATAACTGGTCATAACCAAGAATGGATTGAATGTCTGGGTGAAATATGGTGTGTATATGTATTATTTCACATGTAACCTTTACATCAGGCACAATGCATTTGACCATTTGTTTCAGTACTGTCTTATCGAAGGTCAGCGTCAATCAAAATATAAAGCACAGATGTGATTGTTGAGGTCAACAAAAATAAAAACACCAACCCCCTGTTACTCTCATAAGTGCAGCTGCAGCATCTGAAAATGGTCAGCCTCTTTCAACAGAAATGTTAACCTCACCCATCCCACCTCTACCATCGCATGTAAGTAAACAACCACAATGCACAGAAAGAAAAAATTCAACAACCTATTTTTCACAAAGCATAGCTTAGTTTCCAACAGTATAGCAACAGTGTAACTGCTAACCTTCCTGATTCACAGAAAGAAATCCATAATTCACATTCACTGTGCGGCAGTCTGGTACAAAGACACGGACCATGCGTTGTGCACTGCTGACATGAACTTGTTCATGTACGTGAATACCTCTGACATGACACACAATGGCGCAGTTAGGACTAAAATGTCTGAAGACATTACAAGTCCATCCGTGCCAATAGTGCTGGAAAACCCTTTTCTCCTTTCCAAAATCTCCTTAATAGAATTTTGCAAAGCTGACGTTTTTGGAGACCAGGGGCCACATGCATAAAACTCTTGAGTAAAACAATGCGTAAAGGAATGCTCAGGGTGAAAGTCAGAAATCTGCTTAAAAAAAGTTTTGCATTCTCTATCTCTGCCTTTCAGTCACGGTGTCGCCATTTCACACGGACTCCAAATATTGCGTACGTATGGTGTCCATTGTGTGCAGAGATACACAGATTCTCACAGCACATGTTATGTTATACATCTGAATTTCTGCATGGAAACTCGCTTACGCGGCTTTGAGGGCATTTTTCTGCTCAGCACTGTTTATACATGTGGCCCCTGGGGCATTGAACAGGGGCAAGTTGCAACATGCAAGCTGAGATCTGCGAGATGCAATTGATATCTCTTGCACTTTTTGGAGTGTTTCACGTGGAAATCGCAAGCCACAAACCCATGTCGCAAAGCGTGTTCATGTAGTGAATTGTTTTGTTGACAGTACAAGGCCAAATTTCGAACATTTCATTACTTTTGTTTTACTACATGTGACCTGGCATAACACCACCTGACTACGCCACCTTGGGAATTACACCCAAATAAATAGTTTGTACAACTCAAGGGATTATGATCAATCCCCACATAGGCACGTCCAACTAAATGAACAAGCAGAGACGTGGATTCAATAATAAAAACATCCAGTTTATTTTGACAATCATAAAAACACAATAGAAAAACCCACACAAAAACCCACCGGATTCCCAAAAATACACAATTAGCTGGTTGGTAGGTCTTCCCCGCCACTAGGGGTGCTACTGGGTGCGTGCGGGTACGGGTCCGTGGAGAGGGGATAACTTACCGGAAGTGGAACCGAAAGGTCACTCATTCGTGAAGGTGCCAGCAGACATACACACACACACACACACACACACACTGTAAAACGGTGAGATACGGACGCGGTGAATATAACACAAAAGATTCTACTTCTACACACGCACACTGACTGTAGCATGCAGTGAAAAGAACGGAACCACTTCCGATGGCGCCGCAACGACCTTCACGCCACCAGCACAGAACCCAAACCACGCACTGCAACGTAAACAGTAAGCAACCCTGAAGCCCCCTGCAACGTAAACAGTAAGCAACCCCGAAGCCCCAACTTGATAAACATTTGGTTTGTCAATAGTAGGGATATTAAAAATACAAATACATACGGAACCCCAGGGAAAAGGCGGATAAAACAGTTTAAAACACAATTTAAAACCCAAACCGCGCTCAGCGGCCGGAGCGCCACCTAGCTAGTTACCGGCTAATTGATAAAACCGGAACCCCGCTATCCGCATTCCTTAGCTCTTTAAGGAGACAGAGATAAACGCAAATTTGTAATAACGGCAAAACAGCAGCTAGCAACGTCCTATAATGGCAGAAAATATTTATTAGTGCACATGCAGTGTAGCGTTCTTGTAACCACAATATTTGAGCGCATTTTAACCATGACATTACCTCAGAAGCCAAATGCTTTCCCACTCATACCATTAACATATATAAAAAAATTAAAAGAAATACCTCTATAGGCTATACACATGCAGTCTCCAGCTCCACCACTCCGTCTATGGTGACCTACAATAAAATAATTTTCATCAGGCCTACATGGAACATGACGTGGGCTGCAAGTAGTGATGTTACGGATGATACCGAAGCTCCGAGCTGTGTGTCGAGTACGTAGGGCAGTTTCTACAGAAGCCTCGCACCGAAGCTTGTATCACTTTCAGAGAAGCATGTGATCGATGACAAACGAGGCCTCGGGTGTTGTAGATAGAACCATGTGATCGGTTTGTTTTGCGTTTTGGGCGGAATTAGGGGTTTCGAATTGTAGATATAAAGGAGCGATACCCCCCTTATTTCGAGGGTTGTTGCAGAGAATTTATTATTATTGGTATTATTGCTATTGAAAGTTTTTGGAGGATTTTTTTGAGGAATGTTTGGAGGATTAAATTTTTTTTTTGTACAGTTTTGTTGTTTTTGTACAAAAATAGGCTAATGGAACCTGCATGGAAGCGAAAATCTTCTCCTGCTTGGGAATATTTTGACCCGATATCTCCAAATAAGGCAGGCCTAAGTGGCGTAGATATGAAAACACACTGAAACGCTATTCGAACACTGGGCTAGCAATCGACTGTGCATGTAGTTCGTTGGTTGTTATTCTAACGTAACTACAGCAGATTATTACGATTTGTTTAATATTATTATGATTTGATTGTTATTTCTTATTCTTTCTTATTATCATTATCATCTGCATTCCTTCTCAAATGGCATATTATTTAATTTTGAAGGTAAAGTGCTTGCTGTGCCTAAAGGAGCTGACTTACAGCAATAATACCTCGTCCAGGCATTATCGGGCAATGCATGAAAATGCACCTGCCAATGAGCAAGAAACCAGCGGAGGTTATTTATTTATTTATTTTACTTTTTAATAGCAGTTATGGTTGCTTTATCATAATCATACTGACATACATGTTGATAAAAATACATTTGCATATTGTTATTTTGCCATAGGTTCCAGAAAGCAAGAACTTGATGAGGCCGTTAATAAAAATCAATAAAAACCTCCCTTTTCAGTCACAAAAGCACCTTCCCTTTCACTGCCCATACTGAAGCACATTCACTTTCACTGCCTGGTTACAGAAGCACTCCCAGTCCCTGACCAGAAACACTTTTACTGCTCAATAGAACCCCACACAAATGTTGTCCTCCTTTATATCAATCTTCCTGTTTTTTTCATTTTGAAAGTTAATATAATATTATTACATATATTATTTTATAGGCTAATATATCTCAGTATAAAACAAATCTAGCCTAATGACAGTTACAAATATACATTATGAGTATTTTAGTATGTGTATCGCCTGAGCGGGGTTTTGAACTGGTACTTTGTCTTACAGAAATGGCTCTGAAGTCCGACGCGTTACCAGTGAGCTAAAGGATCGCTTGTTGCTAGCTCGGGTGGAATTTGTAATGATTTCGTTGCTCTAAATTACTTTTACCAGCAGGTGTCACTAGTGTACACTGTTGAATGAGGCTTCGAGTAATGAATCTATTTGCGATACAATTGGCTGCAAAGCCTCAGTGCTTCAGGAAGCCTCACTTCGCCATCACTAGCTGCAAGTAACACAGAGCAAACTGCAACGTACCTTGAAGTCAGACAGGAACTTTCATACAGGAACAGGGAAGGCATTTCCTTGTACCTAGCCTATTTATAGGCATTTGTGTCAGCAAACCACATGCCTGAATGCATGTTAACCTAGCCTATTCGCTAGTTAGGGTGACCTGCACATCGTAACCTATTACATACATATAAATACCATGGTGTATTTTTGATTTATATTCATGTTTGCATGCAAAACCACATGACAGATGTGACGTAATTTCTTTATGGACAGTTTTTCGCATTCATGTACATTAGAAAATCTACTTTTATTAATATGTATCTTTTTGTGCCTATTAACTGCTAGTATGCTGATGAGATTTCAGTCATTGTTATACCTTGCTAGCTATCGTTCTTCATCTAAAGTCTCAAATCTGCTTTCACCATATCCATGCCAGTAGGGTTTTTGGATTTCCTATAAGCAACAATCAGCATCTGGAGTTGGTAAATGGCATTTGAACCATACATTATGATCAGATGACTCCAAAATTGAGCTTTTTGGCCACGCACATCAGCGGTGGGTTTGGTGTAGGGAGAAGGATTCTTATGTTGAAAAGAACCTCAAACCTAGCTAAATCTGGTGGGGAATCCTTGATGTTATGAGGTTGTTTTGCATTTACTAGTCCTGTGGATCTTTAGGAGGTCATTGGAATCATGAATACTGAAAAATGTAAAAAACTTTAGCCAAAAATGTGGTTCCTTCTGCTCAAATGGATATAAGCTCAAACTTGGCTCAAATGGAAATTTTAGCAAGACAATGATCCCATGCAACCTCTAAACCAAAGAAATAGTAAACTGGCCATGTTACGGTGCACCGGCAGAAGGAGGCTCGGATGAAGTAGCCAGGACAACAATGTTGAACAACCAGTGATTTATTTACAGGTGGAAGTTCCCAAAACTCCAGTGCTGAATATAAACAGTGCCCTAATTCCCCAAAAGTAGTGGTGTCACGTATGATACTGAAGCTCCGAGGTGTGTGTCGAGTACGTAGGTCAGTTTCTACTGAAGCCTCGCACCGAAACTTGTATCACTTTCAGAGCAGCCTGGTCTCACTCCCAAGTCGTCACATAGCGACGCTTGGGCAGCTCCTACGGCGTCATCCTTTAGACGCAGAAGGAGGCCTTTTGCGTCATTATTTGACGCACTCGTCTCGAATTTACGAATCCTACCATGGCAAAGGCTTTGCTCATGATAACCGACTGCGAGCATGCCCGCTCAGTCTTCGCCGTGTGCGCGTAGATCTTTCTGAGTTCGTGATTCCCGTACCCCACCCCCAACCCCTAAACATAACCTCACAGGAGTTCATGTAACTCGGGCTCATGCCCGAACTGTTAAGATAGTGGGCGAGCCCGACCACAAGAGTTCACGTAACTCTCTACCAGATGAAGAAAAAAAAAGCATAAAAAAGCATAATATTGAAGTGCCACAACCAAAGACAAATTATGTGGCCACAACCGTCAATATACGACGCAAAAGGCTGCGTCAATATACGACGCAAAAGGCTACCTTTGGCGTCACATAGCGACGCTTGGGCAGAAGCGTCGCTATGTGACGAGTCCGCGTGAGACCACGTTGTTCAGAGATGCAAGTGATCGATGACAAACGAGGCCTCGGGTTAGTACCATGTGATTGGTTTGTTCAGGTGGGATTTGGGGTTGTGACTTGTAGATATGAAGAAGCGATACCCCCCTTACTTTGTGGGTTGTCATTGGTTGATTGTTGCAGCGAGTGCTGAGAGTTTGGCATCATTGCTATTGAGAGTTTTTGGATGGGAGTTTTTTTGTTTTTTAGGAGTTTTAGATTTTTTTTTTTTTACAGTTTTGTAGAAACACGTCCCCAAGTCCCCACCCTTTTACTGCTCAATTGAACCCCACATACATGTTGTCCCTCCTTTATTTCAATCTTCCTGTTTTTTTATTTATTTTCAAACTTAATAATATAATATTAGCCTATTACATATATTATTTTATAATATATCTTAGTTGGAAAAAAATGTAGCCTAATGACAGTTAAATCTATAATTTATAGATGGCAGTATACCGCCAGAGCCGGGTTTCAAACTTACACTTCCTCTTGCACCAATGGTTCTAAAGCCCGACACGTTATCAGTGAGCTAAAGGGTTGCTTGCTGCTAACTAGTGGCAACTTCATGATTTTTAACCTGGGGATTGTGCCTCCAATGCAGGTGGAATTTGTTTCAGGTTGCAATGATTTAGCTTCTCTAAATTATTTTGACCATCAGTTGTCACTAGTGTACACTGTGTTGAATGAGGCTTAGAGTAATTAATCTATCCACGCTCTGTTTGCCAGTTCAAAGTGAAACGCACAAAGTAAGTAATGCAGGTAATCGTAAGTAATGCATACAATGAAAAATATTCAAGCCCCTGTAGTTCCCAACACCCAGCATTTAGCGCACACATTCCCCAACAATCACTGTACATTTTTATTTTGCCGGCGCAATGTTCATTTTAATGATTGTTTTGCGAACGGTAATGCATTTCAAGTGTCCGTGTAGGAACAAACTCCGGGTTTTCCGGCACGGGATTCTGTGGTCCATTTACCTCGGAAGTCGGAGCTGGGAATGACGTCACACCCGAGTTGACCGCGTTCCAGTACAACAAGT
The DNA here is from genome assembly GCA_029718625.1 of Synaphobranchus kaupii. NCBI lineage: Eukaryota > Metazoa > Chordata > Actinopteri > Anguilliformes > Synaphobranchidae > Synaphobranchus > Synaphobranchus kaupii. The sequence goes on along the minus strand of CM056377.1, from coordinate 106,521,271 downwards.
CGGAAAACCTAGCTGATCTCATTTTTAGCAATAGCCTACCAGTTCTAGCCAGGTTAGCCATTGTTAGCAATACCAGTTGATAGCAACGCACTACACGGTATTTTGCGCCTACAAACACCGTAGCAACATGTCCACAGATGGACAGTTGGACAGTTCTGTGTGTACGACTGATTTAATGAGACAACTTTTATGACAGAAGTGCTAATAAACAGTATATTACTACAGCTTTCAATTATGTTGATGCGCGGAGCAGCCATCTTGATTTTGAGGTGGGGGTTGGTGAAGTTATGCTGCGCCCCCTGAAGTCGGATTTCCGACTCGGAAAGTCGGGGTACTTCACCAACCCCGACCTCAAAATCAAGATTGACTGATTTAATGAGACAAAAATAAGACAGAAGTGCGAATAAACAGTTACTACAGCTTTCACTTATGTTGATGCACGGAGCAGCCATCTTGATTTTGAGGTCAGGGTTGGTGAAGTACCCCGACTTTCCGAGTCGGAAATCCAACTTCAGGGGGCGTTTCAGTTGAAATTTCCGATGGAAATGGAATGCAGCATATGTCTTTGGACTGTGGGAGGAAACCCACGCAGACACGGGGAGAACATGCAAGCTCCACACAAAAAGGCCCTCGTCCGGGATTCAAACTCGGTACCTTCTTGCTGTGAGGTGACAGTGCTAATCACTGCACCACCGTGCTGCCCCATTAGGACTGTCACATTTATCAATTATTTTGTGAAGAGGCTACATTTTAATCACTGTTTATTAATAGCTACGATAAAGCAGTAGCCTAAATGAGAAACAAAAATCCACTGAAGTGTTGTTACCTGAATGTTTGTGAAGTTATCGGGAAAAAGTGAATATGAATTAACTGTTAACTGCATCTCAATCTTAATTAACTTGGCCCACTCACAAATTGCCTTGGCCCACCCACAATTTTAATCCTGACACTGCTATTACTCCACCAATCAAAAATCATAAAACACTTAAAGAAGATGACTCAGTGCAGCTTCAGAACACTTACAGAGTGCACAATGTACTGAAAACAGCAGTGTGAATATTTGTGACACTTTTTTTTTCTTTTTTTTTTTTAAATCAAATGATTTGATAATTTGAGAAAAAATGTTGCTTTGGTTGATTCCATTGAATCATTATTAAAGTTGAATATTTCCCACATTTTACATGACTCAGTACTTATGTTATTTATTTTATACAATCTTTTTGTTAATCTTTATCAAGTGTGTAAAGAATTCTTATGCAAATATAAAGGTTAATTTTACTGTAACATTTATATAGCTGGATATTTCATTAAAGTAAATGTGGTTTAATACCTTGCTTAAGGGCACATTGACAGAGTCCCAACTGGGACCCACAATCTTTGAGTTATAAGCCCAGAGACCTAACCATACTATTCTGTATATAAAATAAATAAAAAAAGTATAATGAATTTAATGGACAAAGGGGATTATGATTAAATAGAATCTTTGTCTGTCAGATTTGGAGAAAGCTGTGGTTTAGTCAAACTGAATTGCTTGAAAGTTGCAGAGGATTCAGATGTGATTTGGAGTGGTAGTTCCTGTTGTGTTAAACTGAGGCACAGTCAAGCATCCTTGCTGACAAGGCAATACATAAATAATCTGTATTTGAATGGTTAAACCAGAGTAAACATGGGCTTCACACCAAAGAATAATCTACAACAGAAAGAAAAAAGCAAGGAAATACAGAATGAAATAAGAAGATGGAAAACTGCAAATGGTGAACAGTTTCATGAGTACTCCAGCAAGAAAGAATGGTATCTCCAAATACAGCATCAGTGTGGAGACAGGCATGCTGGTAAGCTAAACACATCATTTAACTGATTAATTTATTGTTGTAACCTTTGCACTTAGGCACTACAGCAGAGCATTTCACAGCACATTTGCACAATTTTCCCACGTAAATAATTGTCTAAGGAAAGACACAAATGATATACATACTATTTTAAGTTTGCATGGAATGCAGCTTTTTGTTACACTAGTGTCAAAGTGTCAAAATGAATCGAGTTATAGTGTGGATGATTTAAAAACATGTATTGTTTATTTCACCAGGAAAGTCCCATTGAGTTTAATATCTCTTTTCTGAGGGTGTCCTGACCATGAGGCAACATACAGCAAGGAAGTATAAACACAGAAAACAACATCTAAAGTGCAACAAAAAAAAGCATACTTAAGATCATGGCATTTGGTTGTATGCGCATACCTCAGTTAGTGTATTGAACCAAATATTTAGATTCTACCGATGTAGAATGTTTAATGTTTTTGTAATATGTTCCAATCCCAGGGTTCTTTAGAACTGAAATCCAGAAAAAGGACAAGGTACTTTAAAAAGCATAAAATATTTGGAACACAGATTTAAAGTGCAACTATTCCTTATCAAATAAGCACAAAGAAAAAATGGAAGTTTACTTAAAATAGCCTTTTTAAATTAAGCATCAATGAACTGCAGTTCTTTAGAGAGGTTAGACCCACCCTCATAAAGGAGGCAGTGATGGGTAATTGACCCGGCATTTGTGATAACTCATGGTGCACCATGATCCACTGTATCTAAGGCAATAAAACAGGATGAGACTTGGGTATATATGATGTCACAGTAATCACTCAGTCGTAGGAATTTACAAGTTTACATTTGGCTTCAGAAGAGAAGCGGCAGTGTAGTATAATGGTTAAGGAACAGGACTTGTAACCGAAAGGTTCGATTCCCAGCCGGACACTGCCGTTGTACCCTTGAGCAAGGTACTTAACCTGAATTGCTTCAGTATATATCCAGCTGTATGAATGGATAAATGTAATAAGAAGTTGTGTAAGTCGCTCTGGATAAGAGAGTCTGCTAAATGCCTATAATGTAATAATGTAGAAAAGCGTGAGGTGTATGAGACACAATGCCAATAATGCCAAGCTGTGAAAACAAACCTGTAGCTCCTCAAATAAAGCATTTAGCTGTGAGTTGTATTTATTTGTATGTAAGTATTTTAGTCATGCAAAATAAAATGTAATTTTATTTCAAGCAAGTTTAATAAGAAGGCCACTATTATTTTTTTCATTATTTCAGACAATTCCTTGTGTAATTATCACTCATGATATACACTGCCCGGCCAAAAAAAAAGTCACACACTCTAATATTTCATTGGACCGCCTTTAGCTTTGATTACGGCGTGCATTTGTTGTGGCATTGTTTCGACAACCTTATGCAATGTCACAACATTTATTTCCATCCAGAGTAGCATATGTTTTTGGCTGAGATCTCGTATTGACGACGGGAGAGTCGAACCACTCCGTAAAGTGTTCTCCAGCACATCCCAAAGACTTTCAATGGGGTTAAGGTCAGGAATCTGGTGGCTAATTCATGTGTGAAAATGATTCCTCATGCTCCCTGCTCCTCTTTCACAATTTGAGCCCGATGAATCTTGGCATTGTCATCCTGGCATATGCCCATTGATGGGATAACCTGGTCATTCACTACATTCAGGTACTTCGCTGACTTCATTTTATTGCTGCATAATGTTGCTGAGCCTAGACCTGACCAACTGAAGCAACCCCAGATCATAACACTGCCTCCAGAGGCTTGTTCAGTGGGCACTATGCATGACGGGTGCAATGGCGACTTCTTTTTTGGCCGGGCAGTGTATGATAACTGCTTCTCAAAATAGAAATAGAAAAAAATGCCTGGCCTGGTTAAACGGACCATAAGAATACTGCAGCACTGCCTGTTTTTGTTTCTCTCTTTCTTTCCCCTCTCCCCCCTCCCCCATTTCAAAGAAAATGTCCTGAGCTCATTATCTATGCATAGATGAGTTTTATTACCTCTGAGGAAACTCAGAACAGAAAACTATTTTGGGCCTAGCATGGCTTAGAATACCATATGCTTCATGGTTTCCTTTTTGATTTTAAGTTTGAATGCCAATCTGTGACATTCAATTAAAATAATCAATTGAAAGTCTAAGTGTCTATGTAATTAATGGTTGTCGAGGCCTGCCAGTTTGTAATTTACGTTTTTGGAGCAGCTCCCAGTTTCAAGCGGAGGCCAGTGTGTTATGACTGGTCTTGTCATTAATATTTAGTCCCTGGATTTAACAATTGCAGTAGAACCATCACTTCTGTTGTTAAAAACAGGAGCAAATGTCCCTTTTCGTAGAGGTTTTCAGTAGCTGAGCTGAATTACCTCCTAACATATTCATGTTTGATGTCTTTAAAAAGAGGCTAAAATCATTAATCTTTTGGTAATAATATTATGGTAATAATAATCACAAGGTCACTTTAATTAATAATGAAATTTTCATCTTTTAGATAAGCCAGTCCTTGTCTTGCATTTTTACATTGAATCCCCAATCTTTTTGCATATTCTGCTGGTTTTTGGACGTTGGTCTTCGCAGTCTAGGGATTACCTTGGGAGAAGTAAGCTGTCGTTTTGTATCATATTTCATTCATTTCTTTTGTGACTGTAACTTGTCTATGTCTGTAACAATAATTGTTTGTTAAGGTAGTTGAACCTTCATCTTGAAATTAGACATTGAATACTCATTGTAACTTAATACATTTCTTAATTTAAAGCTGGTTGTGAGTTGTACGTTTTGATAAAGGTTGATCCAACAGGTTGCTCTGCCTATCAACAATTGAATTGATAATTGATATCTTTGATAGTTATTAACAAATGAAATCAAATAAATCAGTTTTAAATCAAATAAATCAGTTTTTAATGCCACTTGTCTTCTGTATTCAGATTGCTGAACATTAACGAGTGTTGGCTGTTAAAACTGCTGGATTTGGAAATTGTCACATTTTACTTAATCCTCACTTCCCCGACAGTAGCCAAGCTATAATGAGACTAGCTACTCTCTACAGCCATTCATGGACATCAAGCTGACTATGCTTATTATGTCAAACTTTTGATAGCCATTCATTTAGAATGGTGGTTAAACTTTTGCCGGCCAAGCCATTGTATATAGCCTATATAATGGCGGATTAGCCAGCTAAATGCTAATTGTTTGAGCAATTGTTTGCACCAAAAAAAAATACGCACACAAACTGTTTGCCAGTTTCACTTTTCTTTAAACAGGCTCCTCCAAGACAGAAGTTTACTAATATAAATTAATAGGTTTTAAATAGTGAAAACAGACCAGTCAGTTATTCTGTGTGACACAATGTGCTTCTATAAAATGTGTTTCTATAGTACATTTATTTTCAACATAGTCAATGTAGTTAACAGAGTGTAATGCATTTCTGTAATTATAGGATTTGCATCTGTGAACACCTTTGTCATCAGCCGCAAGTCTCATTTGTGTCTGTCACAACAGTACTGAGCAACCATATGCTCAGAAAGGAGCCATATTTTTTTAAAAGCACTTGTTTCTCGACTAAACAACACATGACTCATGGACTGAACGTCTAATGTCTAATATGGAAAATGAATATCTTGTCTGTGCAAAGTCCTCGACCCACTTGGTTCAGCTTGAGCCTGTGACATAGCTGTTACATTCCATGATTAATGTGATATGTGAAATTTATCTCATTATGTTGACATTTCTTGATAAATGCCCTGTAAACAGTGAATCACAGTTGCTAATGCATCATCATAATCCTAGATTAAGAGGTACGAGCTGGACCAATGAATGTAATTATGCACTGTCAAAATGAATTCCCCATATTGTTGGACTTGCCTGCGTCCTTCCCAGGGTGTTTAGGCATACCGGAACTCATTTTAGCAACACTTGAGCACATTTTCATCAGGGACTTCTTGTACAGTGCATTGTAGGGTGACTGTGTTCTGCAAAGATTAGAGGTCCATTTTAAGAAGACTGCTTATGGGGTCAGCACAGTATCCATTTGTCGGTGCCACTCTGCTGAGTCACGCCTCATTGATGACAGCCTCGTGTGTTGCTCTGTATATTAATTCTCGTCTTATTTTTAGCTCTCTGGAAATTTTACTAATGTCCTCCCTGGGAATATTAAAACTCCCGCTCTGTCTGCCACTGTCATTATCAGAGAGATGGTCAATTGAGATGATCAATTTGCATAATGGAGCGTTAAATTGGGCCCCATAACACCCACTTTCTATGGCTTGCCCTGGTGGAAATCTTACAGGGGCTGACAGTTTTTCTTTCAGCTTTGACAGCCCCTGAACACAGAAGGGGAAAACATTACTTTGTAAGCTCAACGCTTCTGTTTTGACAACTTTTTTCACAGTTTTAGAAAAATATTTACAAGTAAGGTGTAAGCTTTAAAAATTAATATGTAACAATTGCTACACATACATATATCCTAAAAATGTACCTGGGAAAAAATGAGGTTTCCTCAGCCAGAATGAGTGATTTCCATATGGTCTTAACACTGATTATATGTCTCTCAAATACACGGCTTTTCTTGACAGTCTGGGATTGTGTTCTCCTGGGAGTGGTGGAGTCTGACTGTGGTCTGAAATTTGAAGAGAAATAAATGTCAATCCACTTTAAAATCCCATTGTGAGTAATGGTGGCATATTATGTTGCCCTTTAATTAGAGCGAGTAGTTGTATTTGACACATTTAAACCAGATTCATGCATGTGTACATTGAAAGCAGCACAGAAATAATGAAAGAAGATTTTGATCCTGTTGGAACAGCAACACAATGTATTGCTGATATTTCTTTGTTGGGATATAATAAGTTCACAAATAAGTTCACCTGCCTATTCCCCCCCAACTAATGGCAATTTAAATATGACATTATTATTAATTGTACTGACGTCTTATACGAACGACCATACTTCAACATATAAGAGATTAACTTTGATTAACACAGGAAGCCAAGCCCTGGTATTTAAAAGATTAATATAGCATTTTAGAAGCACGTCAGTACTAAAGAACCTGTGACAAATTATATTTAAGTAGTGGCTGAGGCGATAGTGTGATTAATGTCTCAAGTTTGAGTGGCAACCTGCTCTGTAATGGGGACATCAAGACAGTTGCTGTTTGGGATTTCCATGTGAATGGGACATGTCAGTGCATCCCCTTGTGGGGATGGAGACAAATCTAAGAAATAATGCAGGTATCACCTGTAGTTTTGTGGGACTTAAGGACTCTATATAACAAACTATTGATGACTAGGCAGCCAGCTCAGCAAAGCTAGCAGGTCAGCTATGCCAATTGTGCATGAACTGGCATAGTCCAGAGCCATTTTGCCTGGGTCAGTTATAGTGCAAGATGGTGAACGATCAGGACCATTTGACCTACTACATGGAAACAAAGTGGCTAAGAAAGTACTTAATTAATTATTCCAAAATTAAAGAAAACAAATGAAAACTGTTCTAAAAATGAATGGAAGCAAGTTCAGATTCAAATTCAAATGCAGATTCTCAAATAGAAATACAAGCAAAATTTGAGGCACCTCTCGTCAAATTGCATGTTTTCTTGAATCTCTAAATGAAAATAAGTTAACAACCTCTGCAAGGAACAAACTTAAATAAGACATATTTCTGCAAATTTTTACACACCATTAATTGGCATTTATTTGCTGAATTTAACAGTTTGTAAAAATAGAAGTGCAAATGTGTCAGGTAGAAAAATTGAATTTAGCACCCTTCCAGGTAAAATCCATTAATACTTTTGTAAGGTCTCAAAGCTTGATTGATTCATTAGGCCTTAAATTAAGCGAGGTGAAGACAATTCCAGAGCTGAATAAATACTCTGACATTTTTAGCTCTCATGGTGTTATGCTACCCTCAACAACCAAGGGCTCCGCTAAGCAGCTGACTGAGGACTTGAAAATAAAGATAAGTGACTATTTCAAAGCAAGGGAAGGCTGTAACAAGATATCTAAATGCTTCCAGCTTGGAAATGGAAAGTTAAGGGGAACTGTTGAAGTCAAGTCTGAGAAAAATCTTGGATAGAACTGCTTGCAGACTGGTCAGGGATGCAAAGAAAAACCCACATATCACTGCAAAGGACTTGCAAAAAGGTTTAGCTGACAGAGGGTACCAGTCCACTGTGCATCATTGCTTATGCAAAAGAAGGAAAGGAAGGAAGGAAACCTTTCTGTGATCTCATCACAAAGGTCAACATGTGAGGTATGCAACACAACACTTAGGCTGCGTCCCAATATTCTTCACTCCCCATGCACCTCCCTTCCTCCACTCCCCACTACCACTCCTCTCCTACCCGAAAGTATGCAAAACTGTCTGAATGTTTCGAGTACAAGTATTTGCATGTACAGTATACGATGTACCTGACATTGCGGTGTGCGTCGAGACATTCATTAATATGTAACTATTAATACGTAATTAAGATGTAATCAGTGACATTAGATTAAAACACAAAGATCTGTTTCCAGGGCACGGAGTAGAGGAGGTGGTAGTGGAGGAAGGGAGGGTGCATTTTTTGAGTATTGGGACGCACCCTTAGATAAACCAGAGACCTTTTGGAGCAAAGTTCTGTGGACTGATGAAACAAAAATTTAACTCTGTGGACAAAACCAACAAAAATACATTTGGAGAAAAACAGGGAAGGAAAGAAGAAGAAAAAAACATGTTGCCAACCATTATGCATGAAGGTAGGACTATTTTGTTTTGGGTTTGTGTGGCAGCCAGTGGCACAGGATATATTGTGTGGGGGTGGAAGGAATAATGGATTAAACTAAATATCAACAAATCCTAGAAGCTAATGTCCCAGAGTCAGTAAAGAAACTGAAGCTGAAAAGAGGTTATATTTCAAGAAGACAATGATCCAAAACATACCTCAACCATGAACTACTTAAAGGAACAAATCATTAAGATTTGTTCCCCGGACTTAAATATTATTGAAAATCTGTGGGGAGATCTTAAACATGCAGTGCATACAAGAACCTAAGAATACTTCTGAACTAGGAAGGAAAAAATTCCTTAAGCAAGAATAGAAAGACTGTTCGCTGGCTACAATAAACACTTGGAAAATCAGATTTCTACTAAAGGAGGTGTTAAGTACTGAATGACAGGGTGTCCAAACTTTTACACATGCCACATTTGCTGTTTTATTTTTTTCAATCTGTTAAATTCAGTAAATAAAAATAATCGTGCATTAAAATGTGAAGAAATAATTAATGTTCAAGTTGTTTCCTGCACTGGTTAACTCCTTTTCACTTAGAGATTCAACAAAACATGCAGTTTGATCAGGGTGCTCAGATTTTTGTATACCACTGTATATATAATAGTTGATTATGAATGAAAAAGAAAACCTGGCTCAGTTGTCAAACATAAGGACTAAGTACTCTTTATTAGATTAAATATAGCTGATGATTAGAGGCCTACAGTTGTGTTTTTCTCTAATTTGTCATTATTGTGACAAATTAGAGAAACATTATGCAATGTTTCCATGTCTCATGCACATTTTAGGATCCCTTAATTTGAAAAAAAAATATTTGATTTGGGCCTTTATATTTATTGCATTTTATTTTGATTGGACAGTATCCTATGGAACACTGAGAGTGCCACAATGATAAAAATGAATAAATAAAATAATAAATAAATGTGGAAATATAAAATTTTATAAATAAAATTATTTGGAAATAAATAAATAAATCTGGGAATGAATATAGAAATGTAAATGTGCAATTAATTTAAGTTATTAAATGTATTTTCAAATTTTTTCTAATATATTCATTTATTTATTTCCCTATTTACTTATATATTTCCACATATATATTTACCGATTTCCCAACGCTGTCTGCAGCTCTGAACCATTATCATTGTGGCACTCTCGGTGTTCCATAGTATCCTGATTGGTTTAACTACCAGCTTAATCATAAACAAATAAATTTAATCATATTGTAGCGGGTGTAGCTCGGCTAGTTCGCTAGTAAGCACAGTGAGGTGCGGTAAAGTGAAGGCCTCATGGCAGATTACCGTGACAACACTCTCTGGCGACTCAACCCTCAGGTTCAAAATAACGACGTTGCCCGATTTCGCCTTTAGCTAATTGGTAACGTGTTCACTTTGGAATATTTGGACTAGTGAGAGGAGCGGGGTTCAAATCTCACCTTGGACTTCTGAGTAAGCATCTCTCTTGCCATACTCGTTACATGTGTATATATATATATATATATATATATATATATATATATATATATATATATATATATATATGTATATTAGGGTGCATCAAAATACACATTTCTAGCATATTGATCTGTCTGGGTGCTAAAAGTCTTCCATTTCATGTTGTTACAACACATGCAAAATATTTTTGCAATACGTGGTGATCTAGAGGAGCAACGGCACATCAGCTTTTACGGCTAAAGGGGGTAACCAGCACCCATTGAAGGCAGCAGTGACAGTGTGCTCTCTAGACACTAGGGGGAGACTTTCTGCTCTGACTAGTTCTGACCGGTTTTGTCTCAGTCTGTTCATTGAGGAGCTAACGTGTTCCAACAAGTTGTGCGTGAATGCAAAATGCAAGTACTCTATTCTGAATATTGATGTCTCTAAACTGTGCTAATGTTTATTGAGAGTAACGCTGTACTTGTTGAATTTATAAATCTACATTTTCACCGACGTTAGGTCTATTTATTAGCTCAGCTAGCTACTCTGGTAGTACGGTAGCTAGCTACTCAAGTGTCCATCGTCTTGTTCTTGCCGAAGTTAGGCCATGTTAATATTTGTAGGCCTTATTATAATTTAATAATAACTTCACCCCTAGTGGTTTGAGACGTATCCGTCTCGATTACAGTATTCATGTTCATCTGAAATTATAAACTACAGCTTTAAGAAAACCGCGAAAATTTTGACGCAGTATTTTTTTAAAGGGTAGCCTCTTGCGAAAACCTCAGCTTCTCCAGTTACACTGCCGTGCAATAAATTAGGAGGGTGCTATTAGTAGCCCACAGCACTTACGACCCTCCTCTGGCTACAGCCACAGACTGTAAAATGCATCAAATGCACTGTTTATACACGCTAAGAAAATCATGTTCACGTATATGAACAATAATATTTTTTTAAAACGTTGTACAAATGAGTATTCACCGTTTTCCCTTGCTTACTGTACTATATACAGTACCTGATCCACTTTCGGTTTAGAAGACACCTAATTTTTTGCTCCAAAATCTCTCGTATAAATATGTTTAAGAAACCAAGTACTTACCAGTATATTCAGCTACAGCTGTTTTCTCATGAACCCTGAAGAGTTTATCTTGTTATATTTCGCCAAAGTCCCGTACAGTCGACATTTCCGCAGTGACCACCCCTCGCACTGATGGCTGAAATACGTTGCTGTATTGTGTGAATACACACGCGCTTTCGTACGTTCTTTTTTAAACGTATTTAAATACATTAGGCGACGTATGTTATGGTTATTATATATATACTGTATGTGACTATTCTGAAATAAATGTATTCTGTAGCAAATTTCTGAATGATACAGCTTCTTCTTCAGTTAGAACTTAAAACCATGGATGTGCAGGGAATATTTTTTTAGATATTGACATTTAAATAAAACTAGTAGAAACCAGGGGGAAATTGCCTAAAAAGGGCCAAAGTAAATAGAGTTAATGTATGACAAGGTATATTTGTAACACTATCCTTGTTTATCATTTGATTGTAGAAACCACAACTCTTTAATAAATTATTTTGTGTTTTTTCATGGTTACACCACTTTACATTTTCAGGCACTCTATTGCCTCAACGGCATCGCCCGCCACAGGATCCAGCTCTCACAAGATGCGGCCCTCGCCCTTAGGCTCCCGCCCGAGCAGCCGCAGCCTGGTCTTTGGTCTGGGCGCCAGCATCACCAATGTGGATGGCATCATCACTGGCGCCAAGCTGCCAAGTGGTCGCCAGATCTTGCGGTGCATGCTGTACAACTGCGACGCGCAACTGCATGCCAAGCGACCTGGTTTGAACGGAGCCTTGTCGCGGTTCGAGGGGGCTAAGGTCGTCCTGGAGCAGGTGCGACCATTTTACGGCAAGGCCAATATCCCAATGGTGAGCGATCGGCGCGCGTGCGACAAGATAGTGGCGCTTGTCGACGCCAACAACAAGCTGCGGCGCATTCCGCAGGCCAGGCGCTCCAGTGAGGCTACAGCTCAACAGGTGGACGCAATGGAGCGCAGGTTGGATGCCACATTCCCAATGTGGTCTCCAAACGCAGAGGAGCTGATCCGCAATCCGGAGGACGTTGCTTTCCTGGCCAGCATGAAGGGAGACAGAGTGGCCACATTTGGCGCGTTCGATGCCAAGCTGCAATCCAAGGTGAAGCGGCGACAGGAGCGTGAAGCTGGGGCAGCAGCCCGGCAGGCACGCTTTACCAAGGAGCAGCAGGAGATGACTGTGACGTCCAGCATGGCGGTGTTGGAGAGCGAAAGTGATGAGGATAGCGACGCAGATGAAACAGCCGCTCCACCGGCTGAGAACACACCATCCCGCGAGCGTAAGAAGACTGGCACCACAGCCTTCATTCCACCCGACATCCTCAGCCGGCCGAGTCTCGTTTCACTGGCTACGCAGTTGAAGATCACGCCGATGCAGCAGGCTGCCTTCACGCGCGGCCTAATCGCGGAGTCAGGTGGCAATTCGGCAAATATCTCCACATCCTACGCGACAGCAGACTGATCGCGCCGCCAAGTGCTGGAGGCCATCAGTGAGGAACACCACAAGCAGTGGACACCACCTCCCATGTGCACTCTGCACTGGGACAGCAAGTTGACGCCGATGCTCAGCAATGTGCACCAGTTGGAGGAGCGTCTGACAGTGTTGGTCGGAGATGCGGAGAGGCTCAAACTGCTCGGTGTGCCGGCATATACGAAGGGGACTGCGGAACGTAACGGACGTGCGGAACGATCCAGACGTGCGGAACGATCATCGCCCGGCTGACGTGCAAGCTGCTGCAGGAGTGGTGCTGCGCTGACCAGGTTGTCAACATGGCATTTGACACCACCGCGTCAAACACCGGCCATCTCACAGCAGCCTGCATTGCCATCCAGCTCTCACTGGGTCGACCACTGCTCTGGTCCGGGTGCCGGCACCACATCGGCGAGGTGCTCCTCAGCCACATTTTCACTGATCTCAAGGTGGAGACGTCACGCTCGCCAGAGGTTACCTTGTTCACGCGTCTGCGGGACAACTGGAACCTGGTGCCGCATGAGTACAGCGGCCCATTGTCCTGCTACATTCCTGGCGACGCCGAACCACCGTTCCTGGGCAAGTTGCGTGCTGAACTCACCGTGTGCGCTGCAGGAGTGCTCGACTACAAGCGAGGCGACTACCGTGAGTTTGTGCAGCTGTGTCTTGTGTATCTGGGTGCAGCCGGTGCAGCGCAGACTCCAGTGACCTTCCAACGGCCGGGAGCGCGATGGCGCACGAGGCGCGATGGATGGCCAAGCTGCTGCTACACTCTCAAGCTGGCCTTGATGGAGCAGCACATCGTGTTGCTTCCCCAGGGCACCATCACCACGTGGCAGCAAGTGCTGAAGATTCGGGCGTTTGCCAACTTCATAACGCACATCTACGCAACGTGGTGGCTGACCTGCGACACAGCCGTAGATGCCGCATGGAATGACCTCACACTCTACCACGACCTGTACGCGTACAAGTCTGTTGACGAGGGCATCGCAGCATCAGCGATCAAGGCGATGGAGCAGCACCTCTGGTACCTGACAGGCGAGATGCTGCCCCTGGCACTCTTCAGCACCAGTTGGCGAGCGGCGTGCACTTGCGGATGCCATCTTGGAGCACAAGCCAGCTGATCTCCCCCTACAGCTGCGCTTTGGCACTGGCTTCGGCAAGCCGAAGTTTCCAGCCCTCTCGCCGACCACCAGCTTGGCTGACCTCGCCAACCCAGACTGCTGGTTCGGCATGCACCAGTTGCACGTCGATCCAGCATTTCTCTCACTCGAGGTAGAGGATTGGGCTACCAGTGCAGCATTCCAGGCGGGTGCGGTGAATGTACGTGCCATCACCGTTGTCAATGACTGCGCCGAGCGTGGTGTCAAACTCACGTCAGACTTTGTGGCAGCAGCCAGGAGCGAGCAGCATCTGCAGAATGTGCTGCAGGCAGTTGAGCATGACCGCTCTAAACAGCCGAATCTTCGCTGCTGCAAGCGCAAGCTGAACACAGACCAGGACTAGGACTCTACGATGCTCGAGAATAATGAGTTTTTCTCAAAAACATTTTTCAATGATGTTCAATGACAATTTTTTAATGTTGTTCTCAAAAATTTTGTTCTTAAATAAATACAGTTTGTTCTTAAAAAAAAAAAATATTTCTTGCATTTTTAGAAATTGCCTTGTCAAGGAATTGGAGTTCTGAAAACACCCAAAAAGGCATATTTTCAAAATTTCACATGTTGCGTTGCACCTCTAAATCTCAATGAATTTTCTGAAAACTTTGCAAAAGTAATTTCTATGTGCATTCGAACAAAATGCAACCCCAGACAGTTTGATATGTTGACATTAAATTTTTTACATTGCATTTTGATGCACCCTAATGTATATACCTTGTGGGGGGAATATGTGGAAGAGTGGTGGATGGGCAATATGTTAGAGCAAGATGGCTCCAGCAGGTGGAGTCATGGGTCCTTACAAGTGACCAAACAACTGACACCTAGAGGATGAAGAAATCCTACTTAAACCCCATGGTTTTGCCTTCACTGTGGAAAATACCTTTGGGGAAAACTGTAGTGGTGTTGCTGAATGGGATATTGGAAAAAGACTGGACAGATCTGTGTATAACCTGTGCTTTGTTTGAGAACCCGATTTGGCTGTCGACTCTGGCAAGACTGAGAACCTGGATTGGATTTTGGACTTTGGAACAGACTTTTATTACAGCTTGGCTTTACCATTTTTTTTGTTTTGTGGTTTGTCATCCAAGCAGGTTGCTTAGCAGTCCTGGTATAGAGAGGGCCAATATAAGTATAGTTAGTTTCCAAAAGGAGAGGTTTTTATTTTATTTTAATTTTGAGTTTAATAAAGAAGATCCAGTGGGTACACAAGATTGTGGGGCTTCTTTCCACAATGCAGACTACAGCTTGCATAGGGTGGATTCGGAGTAAGACCTTTCATATGCAGCTTTGACATATAGTCCAAGGGCACCTGATTGACTGGCAGCAGGGGTTGCCAGACAGCGATGAAATGCGACCGACTGAATCCACCCATACAGTGAGCAATGCAATCGCCAATTGCTCACCACCCTATGGAGCTATTGGCCACACAGTCACGGCCCCTGAATAGAATAATATTGAACTATAATTTTTTCAACAACACCTTATCACAGTTTGTCAAACTGACTTTCACAGTGAAGACAAAACCTTTTACATTTTAGTTTTATCTTTTTAAAAGAACAGCAAATGGGACATAACTAAATTTTAAAATGGATCAATATGAAAGCTAGTACAATTCCTTAATCCAGCTGTAGAATGAAAATTAATTATAAAAAAATAGAATCAAGTACTTTCCTCTTAGTTCTGACTTTAATGGTAAATGTGTGCAATTAGAATGCACCAGGCTGATGATTAAATGTGGGATGAAAATAAAGTGTGCTGGCAAATAAGAGGTGAAGCTGAAAGCACATTTATTATCTCTGCAAGGCTTGGCGATCAGCCCCTGTTTGTGAGGAGTTTGTTGGGCGGGCTTAACATGCATGAGTAGGACCTAATTTACCTTGGTCATGAGGCACAGATGAGTAAAGGCCCAGAAACAGGGTATGATAAAATACAATCTAAAGGTCACATTCCCTGCAGATGGGCAGCCTAGTTAGACAGGAAGGACTTGTACACAACTGCATGGCTGGCACTCTCTCTGGAATGCACTAGTGCCTATTTCCATTCCCTTTAAATGTCATGTGCATAAGACAACATCCGTGATTATTTGCTCCTTGCTACTCTGGATCCATATTATTAGCATAAAAGGAAAATCAAATATTTTACCCCTGATGGACATGATTATGCAGAGACAATAAAAGCCGAATTTAGCAAGGAAAGTCATAATTATATGATGACCCGCTTCTCACACAGGGTTCTTTGTTTGGTATTTGAGGGACAAGGCCATAGATGGTACCCAGGGAAAGAATAGAGCAAAATTATTTGGCTCTAGTTCATAAACACAGACACAAACAGGCATGCATGTCTACATACACATGCACAAAAATAAATAAAAAATAGCTTAAGTGCTTCATGCAAATGTACTGATAAACCAATGGACTTGCTGTCTTGGTCAACAACTGAGAGATTTGGTTATATCTTTCAAAAAGAAGAGGGTATAGGTTAAGCAGCCAGTAGCAACACACTCCAGAAAAATTCTTAACAAAATTCTAATTCTATATGTCAAGATTTTATTTATCTCACAGAGTAGCAAGAACTGTCAGTGTTCTTTCCAGAACTTAAATTAATGCCAATACACTTTTATGTGGGATATATTGGAGTTTCATCAAGTCAACAATCTGTGCTGTTTAATTATTTATTTAATTTCCACATAAAAGGCACATGCTGGCATGATGAAAATGGGATTTTATTAACCCTGTCTGACATTCATTAATGCATGTTTATTTTGATATGGGTTGAAGAAAATGTATGAAATAAACATTACAAGTTTGAAGTTGCATAAGGGTGTGGGAAAATTGGAGGTGAGTTAAAGTGAAATTCATAAAAAGTGAAGAAATTAAATAATATCACAATAATATTAAAACAGTGACAATATTGCCTTTTGATAATATACCAATTTCTAATGATTTGCCGTAATAAAGCTTCTGTACGTAAATGTTACCTTATCACGACAGTGAATACAATTTATGCCTCAAAGCAGGAAAAGTAATGTTTCAGGGCATCCTCTCTATGAGAGGAAGAGGTACATTCATCCCAAAAAGGTTTTATTGGATTACTGAAGTTTACTTTGACAGAAAGAAAAAATAAAAATAAATAAATCAAAAATTTGACTTTTGTTGTTTCTTGAAATATGTGTTCACTATATGTGTCACCCGTATCTTGTTGCCGTTCTGCTTACGCTCAGTCAGGGGAGAGACGCTTCTGCAAAGCCGGAGACGTGCAATGGGATCTAATCAGAAAAGAATCACGCATATTTTGTCAAGGCTGGAGAAAATGTCCTCCTTCCTTCGGTATGGGATTTTCAGTTTGGCACACGCTGAGAAACAAACAATTACAGTCTTGATTTAATGCAGGTGCGGCACTTTCCTGAGTTCTCACTCTCATCACTTAGCGTTAGCGTGCTTTATTTTGTTCAGAAAGAAATTATGGCCACGTAGCCACTGTTCCATTTTAATAACTGAAAAGCATTTTCATATTTCGCATTTAATTTGTTTTCTGCTGTACTGAAAATGTACCGAATCGTCAAACGATCGTAAAGAACGAAGATTTTTGTGTATCGTTACACTCCTACTGGTACTGGGTATCCATTAAGCCCTGTCTGGACTTGTCACACATTTCATAATATTTCTTCAACCACTTCAAGTTTATAAATTAAGTCATAAACATTGAAGTGAAAGATACTTTTTTGTAGTCCTTTTTTATCATCTATCACCAGTATATACATATGTAATGCCTCGAAATGACTGCTTTCAGAAAAAACTTCTCATTTGTATAAAGGCCAATATTCCTGGACACACACACATGCATACACACAATTTCTTAACTGAGAGGGTTGGGACATCTCCCAGCAAATGATGAGTTTATGTTGAGAAAAAAAGATGAAATGTTCCAGGATAGCGAGAATTGATAACAGCCAAGACATATGGCAAGCTTGGCGCCTGTCTTTGAAGGTTCCTGTCTCTGCCTGGCAGTTTCAAAGATATCTGCAGTAATAATGCTGACTACCGCTGTGACAGTTCTGCATGAATGCATTACTGAGATCATGTGTGGATTGAAAACCTTTTGTCATCTCTTCATTTCCATACACTGTCAACTATTAAGTGTTTGTTGTGTGTAATGAGTGTACAGGGTCATTTGGAATGCCAAAATAGAGAACCTTGAAAAACGTTCCATATTTAGCATTAAAAAAAATCTGCAGTATAGTTCTACACTGGAAATATTGCCTACTGTAAGGATGGTAGAAACCAAAAGGCATTTATTTTCTTTTTAAAATTGTGTCATGACTGTCTTACTCCTTTGCAGTATATTTACATCAGCCTTTTGTTTAATAGTTTGAAAATATTTGCTTTTCTTCAGATGACACTGATTTGCACATCAGTACACAGAGAGAAATATATTGATTTTCATGTGTCAACAGAAATCTGGAGCATTATATCTTCAGAATGAAAATTAATAGGAGCCCAGAATAAAGTACACCACCAGATGACAGTGTTGTTCAATAAGGATTTCCCTCCGTTTTGTATATGTTAAACTTTAATTAAACTACCCTTTTAAGTTCAGGGTTGTTTTAAACATAGGTCTGACTATACTTTATTTCTGAGTATAAATGACAGTGATTGAGACTATCAGTATTCTAATACATATAACATAGCAGTTTGTGTTTATTTATGGTTTTTATATTTGATGGGATTTATAGAATCATAAATAAAAACTTCTAAATGAAACGGGAGATTAAGCAAACATTTTTTTACAGAACACTTAATAGTTAAATGAAATTATAATAATTCATACACTAAAGCGAATTAATTTGTTTTACAGAGATAGACACCATCCACTAGTTTTCTGGAAGACCTCAAGGAACTGCAGTAAAATGTGTTCATCCTCGATTGTTCCTAAATCTCTGTATAATAGGCCACTGTCCTCTTTGTCACCCAGCTCTCACTGCAGAATGCTTCTTCTTTCTCTGATGTCATGCCACCTTCTTCAAAATACTCATGAATACTGAGTGTTAAGGGCAACAGTTGACCTTCCAGCATAATGACAATGACCCAGAAGTTACAATAAAATAAAAACCACAGCTACCAACGGATGTCCATCATGACACTGCATTTCATTTTCATATCAACGGCCTTAACAATTCATTCAGAGTTCATAATATGCTTGCTGTGAAATAATTACCTCCATGTGAAAACTGACTGAAAACAAAGAACACAACTGGAGTAGATCCACAAGGGGGCGGGGGGGTGTTTGCACAACCTCACATTGTTATTTTCTTATGAGTTTTAAAAGCATCAAGTGAGCTTACCTACGCAAGATGTTACCATGTCACCAATGCTTCCTGTGGAGAAGAGCCCATCAGAAACACTTCCAATTTAGGAAGGAAAGACAGCAGTGATCAGTCAAACGATATCCCAACCCTCATCAGTCTTCTGAATTAAGGACCTGTAAGAGGTCAGTCTTTTTGACAGTTCCTCCCTTTCAGATGAATCTTGCTGTTGATTTGAGTAAAATTGTGGGATTCGATGTTGTTCATACTCTAGCTTGTTTATTGCCTGAGGTGTTACTGCATATTGCATGTCTGATGTGTTATAAAAGGTGGCATGTTATAAAATAGAGTATATTATGAATCAGTGCATTCATGCATTCTTCCAGTATTTTATTTGACCATTCCTAAGAGGATATAAACAGAGTAATTCTCCTTGGTAGTGTTTCTATAGGAAAGTGTTAGTGAGGTCACTCACTAACTACATATTTCAATTTGTAGATTTGATTGCTGCACTCCAAGCATCTCTGTGTATATAATCTGAGATTATCAGCCTTCTTTAATTCTAAATGGATTTCCAAAGATAAAACACACCCACAGATTGGAGTGACTGGACCAGCTCTGTGCAAGATCTGTGTGTGTGTGTGTGTGTGTGTCTGTGTCTGTGTGTGTGTGTGAGTGTGAGTGAGAGAGAGAGAGAGAGAGAGAGAGAGAGATTTTCATTCTTTCCCAGGACTGTCAATGTGATTATGATTATGGGCAGTAAGGGCACTCATTCTCATGGCAAGCAACCAACTCTCACCAGTGAGATCTCAGGGAGTGGGATGCCAATCCAGTCAGCGGGATTCTTTGATTGCAATGGTAAAAACAGCCAAAGCTCATCCAACTCACTTTCTAAATGGGATGGGCCCGTTTTCATAATGGTCCGCTTAGCCATGGGATAGACCTGCTTGACAGCCAAGCTCGGCTATACCAAGCACAGTGGTCCTTTTGTGCTTTGTAAGTTGGTAAGCTGTGGGCAGTGGTACATTTTGTTATTCTGAGGTTTGAAAACCCTGGAATGTTTGGCCACATCCCTTGTAGCAGTTGTGTTGATTTGGCATGCACCCTGATGGAGCTTGCAGAAAATGGCTGGACTTTCCCAGTAGGGCTTCCCCAGGGGGGTTACGACTGAGCAGTAACCCACGAGGATTCAGGATGAAAAATTAATTTAAAGCAAATATTAAAAATCAGCATGCGACTTGGAGGTGAATCTCTAGATCAATGCAGCCTCAGTTTGAGGCCGCTGTTTGGCTACCCAGGGCACCCTGTGCATCATAAAATCATCGCGCTGGGAAATGGGCTATCGCCTGTCATGGCCTCCACTAACTCACAGCTGTAAAAATGTTATCAATGCTCTTCTATGCCACTATGTTTAAAATATAGTTAAACAGGCTTTGGCTGACAAATTATGGCACTGAACTAAAAAATCTTATTTTGTTGATTCCTGTGAAATATTGAGTTGAGAGTATCAGTTGCACTATGTATGGTAATGCAGACATACAAAACTAAATGAATACATATTAACAGCTGCCTTTTTGTTTTCAAGGTGGCTCACCCTCAAAATTTTAAATACACTGATTATTCCACTGTCCCCTTATTGAATTTTATACTCAGGAGACAATACAACATCCAATGTAAACCCAGTCTATGGTCGCAATAGACAATGAGACAAAACACCACTGCACCAATTGGACATTTATCCTATTTTCTGCACAGACTACAAGTCTGACACACAAAATTCAGAATGTGTCCATGGCAGCTTCCAATCTTGGCAAATATATCCAGTATTGCCTGATTTATTATTTGAGGTGAAAGGCTTATGAAGGTACTCACGAGCCTGAAGGGCATCAACCCCGGGGCTTAACTTAAAATCAGAGACTGTCCAAAGTTCACAAAACTGTGGTAATTTAGAGAAACACAGTCAATGATGGGGTCAATAAAGCCATTAGGAGTGCAGTTGAAGTGTAGAGTGAGGCATTCAGAGGGCCCCTACCTTATCCAAACACAGGGGCTCACAGTCAACAGTACATTCATCACTTTGAAATGGCGAAACATATCAGTAATAATACATTATAGGGCATGATGGGAAATTAGCAGAAGATTATCTGTTGCCCAGTGAAATGAGTCAGTCAGAGTCACTGGCCAGTGGGAACAGATGGACTTGATCCTTAAGAGGGCCTTAATGAACTTCAGCAGTGACACCATCTCTCTTTCCCTGCTTAGGGCTCCGCACACTCAAAGCCGCCCTGCGCCGGCCAATCCCCTGACATGCAGAGGGAGCTCCGGGCTGTCTCTGGCCAGCATCAGATCTGTCCGAGTGATTTGTGGCACGACGGCAGCTGGTGCCGGTGTTCGACAGGGGCCCCTGACAGTCGTGTTGTGCAAATCAGGCTCTCCTCTTGACACAAATGACTCTTGGACTGAAGCCGAGCCGCGACAGAGCAGCGTGGCCGGGGGGCCTCTGATGAGCAGCCTTCACTCTCGTACCTTGCGCACCCTCTCGGGCTCCCAGGCAGAGTGCACCTGTTTCCGCACCGAAAATATCTAGGGATGACATGACTCACAATCTGTCAACAATGGGGCTGACGTTTTTAATCAAAAGGGGATAGGATCACAGGAAGGAAATATTTAACCTGTGGGAGAAAATACCTTCGAAAATGTCCAAGTGTTGCTGGGAGACCATTTAGTAGGACTGAACTATCCAAATAATGGCGTCATTGGCAAAACTCTTCAGTTGGCCACTCCAGCTGCTGTGCTCTACTGTATATCTAGTGCATGGAACCAACCTTCTTAGCTGTGTAAGGACATAAATTTATTCACTGCTACAACTATTTCCACAGCTGAGTCAGGGACACTGCATCCTGTTCTTTTCAACATTGGGCCCGTCTATCACCATCCTGTATATAAATAGACGAGGGAGTCAGGGAGGTCCCTGGAATAGGCTCCCTGCTTTGTGTTTTACCATCCCAGAAGGCTTCACTTTTACTTAAACAAATTGGGTTAATGTGAAATGTAAAGAGGACTGTCACTTGCATCTCAGGAGGATATAGCGCTTGCATAAACAAACTTCATTTCTGTCGCATGCTTATTTATTTGTGCCATGATGGTGCCCCACATTAATGGAAACACCAACCAATGCACAGATACCTCCATGTGGGACTTCAAGGTACGGGCTAACATCAACTGTCCCTGACCATAGTCAGGAAATAAGTATTTGGATCTATCATGAAGGGGACACAAAAAGAGATGTAGACTGCCTGTTGGATAAGGGTTTCCCTGCCGAATGTAGCTTGCCCAGAGGGTTCTTCTTTCTTTTCTGTTTGTTGCCTCGGGCTTTCTCTCTGGGAGTATTTGAATTTTTCCTCCAAAGGCCTCTTCACCTACCTACTCGCTTTGTTTAACCTGTTCTGACACATGCTGCCTTTTTTTAATGTTTTCCCTTTCTGTCACCTCTCATTTGTTAATGCCCAATAACGCTACAGTTTCGGCTGTATACTCTCTTTCAGTCTGCGCTTTATGTTACTAAACTCGTATTATTCTTCTCCTCTCATCTTCTATGTTTTTGTTGTGCACACCATATTCGGTGACATTCTGATATTTCATCCTGCCTGCTGTAATACTTTGAGATTACAATTTGACATACCTGTGCAATAATCTACGTTTTCGTGAAGAGTAATACACAAAAAAGAAACTTGATCATTACACCATAATGGGCTTTATGTTAATCCATTGTAAAAGTTTCTTTCCCCTCCAACCATCAGCTGATGAATGTTCTTTTTCTTCTTTAATGTTTAACAGCATGTGGATGCACCAGAATTCTAACTGGTGATCACAGCAAAACAAAATGCAAATGAGAGAAAGTGTTATGTCTCAGTATTAATGTTGTTTATGGTGATTATGTTCTTTCACTGAAGCAATGAGAGCTATCTTCTATGTGGAAATAAAGAAAAAATAGTGCCTTGAGTGTTGAAAATGCTAATTCAAGGCCTAAATATAAATGACATATAAGTCATTTTGTAGGTTATGAGCAGCTTGAGACATGCTTGAAAGATAATGTGACAACTGCACATGGTGACAAATCATGAGACCCACAGCTTGGCATAACCCAAGCAGGATAGCACTCCTCTACTCTTGGGGAAAACATGGCTTTAGAGGAAATCTGTATTCATTAGCAGAAATCATTGAGAATGTCAGATCTGCTCTGTCTTGGATTCCCTAATTGTAATGTCTAGTTTAGAAACAGGGCTACATTTACTGAAAGTCAGAAGGCAAAACCAACTGTGATTCATTCCAATGGAACTTCACATTACCAATACATTTGCACAAATGTCCACGTATCCACATTGCTCACCCTTGTAGTGCACAGCAATGGTGGGCTTCCTACAGAATTTGTAGAGGGCATCAGAGCTTATAATTGTCACACGAGCCCAATAAAGCCCGACCAGTACCCAAGGATTTGGGTCAGTTCGGGCCCTAATTATGTTATTTTATATCAGGCCAATCAACAGTAAAAATGTTGGGCCAAGTTTGTAGCTGGTCCTTTAAATTTTGAGCGCAAGACACTGCGTGATCTGGATGGCAATCTATGCAAGTGACAAATGGGAGCATCACAGCCAGTAAGAAACATGTTATTGTCAGGGGAGTATGAATTGAGGCAGCAGCCATTGAAAATCCGAGGTCTGGACCAACCTTTTCATGTTTTTTTTGATCGAGCTGCAAACTAAAGCAAAGGGTTCATAAAATGCAAATACTGTGATAACCTGCCTAAGTATGCTAGATGTTTGTGAGAGATTTCAATAAAAATAATTTGAGCTTTCGTTGTCAGAACCTACCGTTTGTGTATGATGTTGTAAAACAGTCAAATATGCTAGGTGTGTTTAGATTCAAAAATAGTAATATGCTGTAGGAGCCGCGGTGGCGCTGCGGTAAAAGCCTCGACTTTGAGTCAATGCATTTGCACCGCTTCAGGGAGCCCGCTAATTGGGCGGCCGCTCCCGGGGTGGGGGGAGGGACTCGGCAGGTAGAATTGTCACGCACATCAGTGCAGTGCTGGAATCGTGACATTTTTAATCAAAAGGGGATAGGATCACAGGAAGAGAAAAATTTAACCTATGGGAGAAAATATCCAGGCCAGAACGACTTCGAGATTGTTGTTTAATGAAAACAATAATGTAAGTAGCTTCAAAGCATTTTCTGATAAGGTAAAAAGGGCTACTGACTTTTTTTGGCTGCTAAAGTACCACAATTTACTTGCAGTAGTATTTTCTGATAGGGTAGCAAAGATCGAGATATGACAATAAATAGGCGCTACTGGTAGTATTTTCTGATAGGGTAGCAAAGATCGAGATATGACAATAAATATGCCCTACTGGTAGTATTTTCCGATAGGGTTGCAAAGATCGAGATATATGATTTATATAAGAATATATAAATTTGCGCTACCAGTAGGACGTTTTCAACAAGGTAGGACAACTTGAAAGAAAACCAGATCCAGCAAGTGACCTGCAAGTGTTGCTCGCTCCTGCTGCGCAAGTGTGAAGAAGCGCGCTAGCAGCAGACTGCAGTCTGCAGTTCACTTACATAGGATATATAAGGATATATAGCCCCTTTAAGCAGTGGACATATGGTATTTCTCTATTCAATAAGCTTAATACTAAAACTATCAGAAACTGGTTCAACGAAAGTCATCAAATCAACAGTTTGACTTCTAACAATCTTTAAACAGGTGTTATTGATGTCCTGTTCATTGCTTCAGTGGCTGCATTGGCCAGCTGTCTAATGACTATTGTATATGTATATTTTCCAGATATTATTATTTTATTACTATATAAAGCAGCCTGAAGTCTTATGCTGTATGTTCCATTTGCTTTCAAATTATTTATTGATTTTTTATTTATTGTACTAATTTATCTATCTATAAATTCTTTTCTAGTTTAAATTTGTTATATTTTCTGTTACCTTTCTATGTGTATATTTATTCCTTTTGGTATCTTCATTTCTGTAAGTTCTTGACACTTCACTACCTAAAAATCCACGAATAATGATCACAAAACAGAAAATAAATCCAACATCTAAGACCGAGGAAAGTTAATACCTTTTTATCATAGTTGGTCCGTGTTGATTAGTGTTGACATTTCCTTTCCAGTGTGAGCATGCCTCTCTTGCTCCTTCCACAGTGTAGCAAGAGAGATGCTTCTTGGAGGTCTCATGTTCGTGAAATCCCTTTCTGAACACGTATTCTTCCTGTTATGGTAGCCCACAGTCACAAGGGCGTCCAATGTCCAGGAGTTGCTTGTGCTAAATAGCTGAAAACAAAAACAGCAAGCTCCATTAGCTGTGACACAGTCCCAGTCCCAGTCTTGTTTCTGATACCATGAAGAGACAAACGAGCACTTTCTACTGTTGAAAATGTGCGCTGGGTATCGTTGTAGGATGATTTCGATAGGCCTGTAAATTCTAAGGTTATCTCGGGCTAGTTAGCAGCTGCAGGAGGTGGCTGGGCAGCGATGGTCAGCTCTATGGTCGCAGTCAGAGAAGCAGTGTTAGCTTCTGAGCTAGCAGCTGCACCGCTGCAGAGCACCAATGGCTTGTCCAACTGCTTAGAACTTTTGCTCCCTGTTCATTTGGCTGAGAGCATGTCCGGGGCGGAGCCCTTGACGAAGTGGAAAGCCATTTTCTTATGTCCAATTCTCTGTCTTGAGTCTTGACCGAAGGCGCTTAGTTTGACCGAGTGTGAACAACTTCACAGACATAGTGACAAGGAAAGGAAGAACGACGAGCCACAAGCAAGAGTTCCAACGGTCAGCCCAATGACAAATTTGAAATGTAGGCCCTGATTTCAGCTCCCCCAAGCACAGATAGCGTTGCATGTGTGCCTATGACAAGCGCACGACAAGTGACTGATTGAGAAAGTGAGTGTGCTTGACTTAATCTTTTCTGTTTTATTAAAAAACCCTGATTACCCTTTAATATATCAGATAAACTGTTCAGTAACTGAATGAATGCAACCAATCAGACCTCTTCTTTTGTCAGCCAAAGAATAATGTCATAGATTATGGAATTATGTAACACTATATCTACTGAGATGACAACCAGTGGGAATTCCCAACTGCTAAATAATAGATTTGGTAAAGTGCATATAGAGCATATACAGTATAGTGCATATAGATTTTTTTTCCGGGATGGACTGCTGGTGAAGAAAGCCCAAGGGTTTTGAGATTCCATTTTTGAGGTCTGTGGGGAAAAAAAGTGATTCTCTGAAAACTGTTGACACAAAGAACTACATGTTACATTTGCAGAAACCTAAAATATTATAGACCTATTTTTCTCCTTATTCCCTAGGTTGTGATTTCATAATAATACCAGGAGATATAGTGATGCTTGGCAGAGCATCACAAGAGAAGATACTCACCGCCTGGTGATGTCTATGGATCACTTCAAGCAGTCATTGCATGCAAAGGATATGTGACAAAGTACTAAACAGGACTACTTTCATGTAGATAACATTAATATGTTACAAACATTATGGTGCCCTGAAATAAAAAACACCCTTCAATAAAAGCTGAGAAGCTGCATTTTAACCACATGTGAATTGTTGAGTACAGAGCCAAATCAAGAAAACATACGTCTTTGTCCAAAACATTATGGAGGGCACCGTATATTGTACATGTAACTTTATAACATGGCTGTTATTAGCTATTATAGCTACAAGTAAAATGTTGTAGATGGCTTTTCTGGGTAATTATGTGAGAAATATCATGTTGGAAGATTCAAGTTTAACCTCTTCCTACCGAGGGCAAAATAGGCCAAATTTTGCCTGTTTTCACTAGTGACAAACAAAGGTGGTTATCTCAAAAACTATAAATGGTACAAATATGGTTCATGGCTTTTATTAAAGCAGACACCTGCAGTATTACGACTAAGCAGTGAGAACTCATAGAAATCCAGTTTTTGATACTTAACTACAACAATTTATGTACAGTAAATATAAAAAAACTAAAAAACGGGTACCTACATTCAAGTTTAAGAATTTTTACCTGATGAGCTACAAATGCAATCAAGGAAATGACTCCTCTATCTGATTCATCAATATGCTGCCTACCTCTGGTAACAATCTCTTGTCAATATCTGAAACCATTCAAATTTTACAGGGTTTTTTTCAGGTGAACCTTTTTCGTTATCCAAATGGTGCCAAATGGTGCCAAATGTGCCAAAAATGGCAATGTTCCAGAAAGGTCTCAATATGATTTATTTTTTAGGTTTTTACAATAAAATGAGATAATTTGTCAATATTGGCAATAAAAGTTCATTTTTAGACGTGTTCTTGGTGTTCTGCATATTACACAACTAACTACCCAAGGTTACAAAAAGCTGTCAAAACCCATGTAGCAGCACAGTGAATCTTGTGTATTTCACCAGAGCCCCATTAGCCAGAAATGAGTCCAGGAATGTGCAAACAGGTTTTCAAATGAATAATGGGAATAGTATGAAACTTCCCTACACATTAATGCTTGCCAGTCATGTCCTTTATTCTGTTGCCACCTCCTATGACAGGGACGTTGGGGTTGGGTTTTAGGAGGCAAAACTTTATACATGACAAACATATATCAACTATATTACAAGTGCACTAAGGTGTACTACTAAAAGTGCAGTGGATAAAAAATCAAAAGTCCACCAGTTTCCTAGATAAAAAATAAAAACACCCCTGCTGTAACAAATAAAAAGATCCTTGCCTCTAATTGCTGAAGTTACCGTATTTACACAAAGAAAGTACAAAATGGCAGGGTCCAAAAAGCTAAAAAAAATGAACTAAAAACAAAAAAAGGTAAAGGATCAAAACATCGGGGTGGAGGTTGAGGAGAGATTATTTAACCATTCATACAGAAGCCATTTAGACTACACATTCCCTCAGGAGAGCAATCTGCATCATTACAAATCCCACTAACCCTGTCCATGGAATTGTCCACCATGTTGATATACCCATTAGTCCCCCTTATACAACAACAATCAACAATAATAATAATCAACAAGTACTCCCTCATGTTATCATGTTCTCTCCCTCATACCATGCATAAATTACCATTTTGTTTACCTGCACAGCCTTCTGTACTGCATACAGAACAATTTACTCAGGTGGAACAATGACTTTACTAAACACTTCCAGAAGCCATTTCACACTCAAAAAAATCGTTTTAGTAGCTCATCTCAGACACAAATAGATAGCTAGCTGCTTGTTACCTGTAATTTTGCTTGCATTACATTACATTTATTTAGCAGACGCTTTTATCCAAAGCGACGTACAGTAAGTGCGCACAGAGACATCAAGATCACTACAGAACAGACAAGGCAAAGCACATCCTTCGCATAATGTAGCAGCTATCCCTAGCAATGAACGTCGACTGTAGTTCACAGTAAGCTGTGGGCAAATCAGCAACACCACACTTCCATTCCTAATACTCGTATAAACTATAATAAACAGACAGGAAAACACAGGGATGCTTGCTAGCTTGCCACTGTAAAGGCAATACTATCTATATTAATTTAGCTGAGAGGGACCGATTTTATGCATAAGTATATAAGGTTAGTTAGCTTCACAGAAGAAACACAGGGATTCACGCATTGCAGCTAAATTTCCTTCGATGCTTACACCAAACATCTGTGTTGTTGGCAACGCCACGTAACACGTGCGAGTTTGTCAACACAGACAATACACCCTAAGTTTACTTCATAAATTATTTATCATACCGTTGGAATGTGCAATTTGTAATATTAATTGTATGAAAAACAATAAAATACAGTTGACAATGTAATTACGAACCCGCATGGCATTGCATGAATTCACACTGGTATATCGAAAAATCGGTAATACCACCAGCCCTAACGACGTTACCTGCCATGGCGAAATTCAATGCGTTTATAGCATAACACTGTTAGTATGATAAAACAACTTACATTTCAGCAACATCATCTCAGTCATCAGTGGATTCAGCGTCACTGAGACAGGATGAGTCTCCCTCGGCAAAAACATCTTCTGGCTTATCCAGTTCGTCTAGCACTTGGTGCACGGATAAACGCCTCAAAAATCTCGACATAACTACACAAAAACTGTATCAAAAATACTCTAAAGTATTAAATGTAACTGCGGGCCTTACCTAATTAATTGTGCTTTGCTAAACGGAATGTAGCGAGCTACGCTACAAGGTAAAACCACTGCGCCATTTTGGTTCGATAATTACGCGTGGCTCGCCACTTCCTCATACGCACGGCTCGCTTTCCTTTTTTACGACGGCTATTGTATTCAATAGCCGGCTTGTTTCAAAGATAAGAGTCTTGGCTATTTCCTGGAATATTTGACAGACAGTTTTAAAACCCAATGGAAAGCTAATAATACTCAGAGTGGAGGCGGGTGGAAGACGGTTTTTCCCACTTCAGATAGGCCTATTGTGCTATCAGTCAAAGAAATACACCCAATTGACGACGGTTTTGCATAAATCACTGCAAGCATGTTCAAAACTACTCTGGCTAACATATACTAAGCCATGGGATTGGTACTCCAGAAACTGGCTGAGTTTCACAACGCCAAAGTGAACACAGCCGAACGAGTCGTAATCAAGTGCAAAAAAGCACAAGTCGGTTTAAAATTGGAAAAAAATAATGTACAGCCGTATGAAAGTTTTAAAGTATTTTTTCTTGAAGCCTAAAGGTATAATGATTTTTCAAACCAAAGTTTTGTGAAATACAATTAAGCAGAACAGTTTACCAGCACATTGTTTATGGTGTGACATCAAGCTGCAATACATGTTTGAGAATTAGGTCCGAGTTTCCAACGTTATTTACAAAGTTTTATTCCGACGTTTTGGGCTTAAAAACCACTTTCCCAGAAGGAATGGATATATCTTAAGGATATTTAATCAAAATATTGAGGTGAGCAGTTTATTATATATTATTAAATTAATGAAATGTATAATGTAATAATTTCCGTCACGCCGGCGTTACCGCTAGGGGGCGTTTGGCATTAAGAGGTTAAAAAGTAATTTACCATGCTACACTGAGTCTGATCTGGGAATGTCCCAACCAGACATGATTCCGATCTGAATAACTGCCAGAGAGCAGACCTGATGTGCATAATGATAAAAACATGAAATTAATTTTCAAGCAGCCACCATTGGGATTCTCAGCTTGTGTGGGATATACTGTTTTCTATTTTTGGTAGTGTGTACCAGTGTATTTCCCTTTATTCATACATTTGTGCTGTACATTATTGGCAGTATTTCAGCAGTACGTGTTCTTTGAATTCGCAAAGTTTAGACTGCAACCTTTGGAAGTTTAGGGACGTGCTTTGTGTCGAGCTAATATAATTTGTCCTGCTTGGAAAAATATAAACTGAACAAAGTATGTGGGCCTACAGTAAAACTGAAATTTATATAGGTTCAGTTGCATAACTACAATGATTACAAGGCTCCCATTTCATCTGCTTAATTTATGTTACAACTGAAAAAAAAAACTTTTTCTTTTTAATTTGGATAATGTCTCATCAAATTATCTGCATAAGCTTGTGTGTGAAGTGAAATGCTTGTTTTAATTAACCAAAGCTAAATGGATCATTTGGAAGTCTGATTAAAATAGTTACAAGCTGTATTTTACCTGTACTTAAATCTGATCACATGTGACTCAAGGGTATCATGGTAGGCAGGCACACTATAGTGAAAATTTACCTTAGCAAAAGCCTATGCTGATGCACGCAGTTGTATTAATAACTTATTATAGGCCAGTTTGAATATGGTTTCATCTCCTATTCCGTACTGTGGGTATAGTTCTATTTCAGTACAATGGAAATTGTGCCTTTCAATACATGACATAACAAAATGTAAT
This sequence comes from Synaphobranchus kaupii, assembly GCA_029718625.1. Taxonomy (NCBI): domain Eukaryota; kingdom Metazoa; phylum Chordata; class Actinopteri; order Anguilliformes; family Synaphobranchidae; genus Synaphobranchus; species Synaphobranchus kaupii. Next base: position 106,490,308 of record CM056377.1, on the reverse strand, counting down.
GCTTTATCTATCTGTGTTGTAGGGAGTTATTGCATTTATTTATTGTTTTGTTTTCTGATGGTTGGATAAACAATTATTTTTCAGTCACCAAAAGCCCAACCTTATATGTAAATATAGGACAATTTTAATGACAAAACTCAAGAAGCCATTTCACTGCAAAATTAAATACCTCTGAGCAATCATTAGTCCTACTAACATTACGGCCGAAGACAATCATTTTAAAGCACACTTCTAATCACACCATCCTTAATTACCTTAACGTCTCTAATAATGTCCTTATTGAAGTATGGAATGTTGAGCTGGCACAGACGGGTGACATTTGTCCTGCTCTTTATGGAACGAACTGAATGACCTTTCCGCATAGGCTAATTTGGGAGTGCAAAAAGGGCCAGACTGGAGATGGAACCAAGAGACTGTGCTTTTGCAGAATTCCAAATGCATTTGTAAATCCATTAGATTTAGATTACCAACTCAAGATAATTGCAGTATTCCTCCAGTAGACATATTTTTCACTTGTTTTCCAGTATACCCTATGCTTCTCAGTATCTCTGTAATATGCCCTTCTAGCATGGAAACCACATTCATTATATTAATGTACATTTACTATTGGTGTTACAGTTATGGGTTGTGCAAGTAGTCCAATGTGATTTTGGATGCTCTAACGGAGGTACGGTCCAAATCCGTGTGGATTCATAAATCTAATCCATTCACTTGGATTGTACAGTATTTGTGTGGAAGACACTTCATTTTCTGGTCAATAGGCAGACTTGCGGGCGCACAATTAACCAGCAGGAATTGCTAGTAAGCGAAGAGGCTGTAATCATGGCCCACTGAAACCCTCCCATCCCTGGATGATGATAGAACCAATTGTGTTGCCCTGTGGGGCGGATGGTACTGGCACGGTCTGGATTTAGAACGTAATCCCTAGAGGTTTTCCCCATCATATTCTGAATTTTGTCTTCCTCGTCTTTATTTAACCTTACAATTAATCAAGTTATCACCAAATGCATAACTGCCACTGATGTCCAGTTGAGCTGCTTGATAGATTGGACTTTGCTGGTTGAAGTTTATGCTGCTGTGTTGGGATTACCTTTCTTCCCCATCAATCAACATGACTGCTTAGCCTGACCCGAAAACCAAGTAGACCTTAGCCTTAATTGCTTGTAGGATTAAAATGGATTGGACCTCTTATAGAAATCCTGTATGCATTTCCATTAGTGTTGGGATCAGGAAGTTCAGTCAGTGAGGGTCAAAATGGAGAGAGAGGTTTAATGTAATGAAATATATAACCTTTACTCTAAATCAACAAAAGCTTTAAAACAACAGCAGGTGGAAGATATTTCATAAAACATTACAAGGATCCAAAATTAATATTTTGGGTTTTTGAATAGCACTTCATATGGTAAAGTTATATGGTGAAGTATTTTTTCTCCAGAGAAAATGTTGTTTTCAAAACATCACAAAACCAAATGACCACTTCATTAAAGACAGTTTTACTATTATGTAATATTATTTATCATTATTTTTCCTCTACCCTTTCCTATAAAGACTTGTGTATTTGAATTATGTATCTGAACCACCTGTGAGTGTTCTGATTCATATTATTTTAGAATAAAAACATAAATGGATACAGTCTGTATTTTCCACCTGCAATAATCAAAAATTCCCTGGGCCATATTTTAAGGCTACAAATGCCCTTAAAATAGGGCCTTATGGCATGTGTACATGGATGAAAAATGTCCTTTCAATTATTTTTACTTTGAATAGTTATATCTGCAAAAAAAGCTTTTTTAAGACATGATTTAAGACTTACATAACCTCCTTATAGCCATTAGCTGCATAAGGGAAAAATATACCATTACATTACATTACAGTCATTTAGCAGATGCTTTTATCCAAAGCGACATAAAATAAGTGCATACAGAAAGGTCATGGAAGTAACTACAGAACAGATAAGACAAAGCACATCCTTCACATAACGTAGCAGCTATCGTAGCAGCTATCGTAGCAGCTATACCAGACAGACAAACTGTGGCCATATGTGCTTGTACCATGATAGTCTGATATAGAGAGTAAAAACTATATTCAATGACACTTATTTTTACAGAAAAAATAAAAACGCATGATATCAACATTAAATGATGGGATGCTTAAAATTGATACCAATGATAGACCAAATAAATTCAAATCAAAGTTGGATTCTATTCAAATGAAAACAAACAACAAAAATATATATATTTTGGTGAGATCAGAAGTCGTAATTTCAGTTAGGGATGTTCTGGATAATATTCTGTCCTTCTTTTTGATTCAAATAACATGTCATATGTAACATGTTAATATTTTGATTGACTCTGTATGAGCGTTTGAGCATTTAAGATTTTAAAAAAAATCTCATTCACAAAAAAGCCTTCAGTTCAATGCATTAGACAAGCATGTCACCAAATTAATAGCTTGTTATTAAACTTTGGATGAATGACTAGCATAAGACAATGGCATTGTGTTGTAATCTTGTTTGACAAGCTTATTCAAATGTATCTCCTATTTAAAATTAACTTCCCTGTCACTATGGTATATAGTTTTTTCTATTTCTAAACTCATTAATCCCATCAATTTTCAGTGAAATCATTTTAATACTGGTAATGATGGTGCTTCTTTCTTCTTCATGTTATTCTGACCAAATGTTCTAATGCACTTAAAAACTGTTTCTAGATCCTTGAGACCATGTAGAAGAAATCTACATTCCATTTAATATACAGTATATTCAGAGAAAATTACTCTAATATAGCATCTGGCAATGCTGGTATGCACTGCAGCTGCTGTAGACATTAAAACAGGCTTAAGGTGAAACAGTACATTATGTAAATTATGTGGAAATTAGATATACACAGTAAAATGTCCAGTGTTAATTCAGCTCTAACAGAGCACATATGAGTTCAATAGGGACCATTTGTACTCTGTAAGAGTTGATTTAACACTGAACAATTTACTGTGTACTATAGTAATTCATTTTAACCCATGAAGTGTCGATTTAGCCAAATCTCTGAAATCTTATGAGGAACAGTATCACCACACTCATAATCTTAGTGGATAGTCTAACTACAGACTGCATAGTGGCCTACATAGACATATACTGTATTATGGCATAACTCCAGCTCGAAGCTATGGAATGGAATGGAATAACTTTTAACTTTTATTTTCCTGTTAGGGAACTTCAGTTGTAGCCACCAGCAACAACAAGAAAGACATAGACAGTGGGGCAGACCCACAACACACAAACAAACATATCAAATAAAGACATTCAGTAGAATCGTTGCATTAATCAAACTAATTAAGTGAATTAAAGTGGAATACAGCCAAACGTCATCATTAAAAATAGCCCTCGCTGTCCCGAGATCTCCAGTGTCATCAAGCAGTCCAACACACAAACTCCGCCTCCGCGACTTTCCTCCATACACACAGTGTTGTGGTCTCTGTCCACTGTCGAAATGAAGCACCGAACTGCGTCAGTCTTCCCAGTTGTCGCCTCACTCCTCCCCCGCATTATCTTCTCGTTCCCTTCCCTGGTGGCCTTTTGAAGATTGCCTGCTGTCCTGGACAGCAAAACACATTCAAATTAACAAACACGAACAAGAGAGACAGCTGGACTACATGTCGCCATTATGAACGCCTATGAATTTTAGGTTACACGTGTAGCTTTTCAGCCATGTTTCATCTGACTTCATAAAAGTGTGTGCAATATGCCTCTTTGGCAGAGCAGTCTCAATGCCACCAAATGGTCTCAATAGACTGGAGCAATACATAATGAAATAAGCACATTCCAGAATGAACACTCTTTTATATAGAACTTATAGTTTCTACATACACAAGTATTAAACTTTGTTATTGCCAGTGAAGTGCCTTGTTTGCATGGCATAACATCAATGGTATATCAATTCAAAAGTGTTCACAGAAACTCAGCATTCAGTTAAAGAAATATGAAGGTATATGAAGACACACCGTGCCCATCTGGGGCCATATTCACGAAACATCTTAAGGTTAAAAGTAACTCTCATTTTAAAATTTTAAAAACTTAGTTTTTGGTCTAAGAGTAATTCACAATTCACAAACAGCATGGCTGCTGCTGGCAATCTGCCTCATAATCACATCAATGTTTTAGAAACATTTATTAACATTGAGATTTTAAAAATGAATCAATCGCAAGGGTATTATAATTATAGTAGAGCTAGGCACTTCACCAACAAACAAAAACAATGCAATGAGATCAAGGTTTTGACAACTCAAAGCTACTTAGCCACAGGTGAAATGTAGCAATGTCACACAGAGGAACTGGGAATATCTCATCTGTGTCATATGTCATCTTTCAGTACAATATTACACCAAACAATAAATGCCCTCTGCCGACCTCCACATCGTCCGACGATTCATACGGTGTCCTGTTGATGTTTGCCAACTACAAAAAAATAAAGCCGACTTCATAGCCATGCATTTGCTGCATCAAATGATGCAGATGTGTTCGTCAACAGAAAAAAAAATCATAGCATCTAGACACAGGTGGTTTTTGATACACCAACTGGCCAGGCTCAATACATGACTCCCGGATCCTACTGGAGAGTGGCCTGAACCTGCTGTTTGAGAGCTATCATGAGATTACATGTTAATATAATCTGTGATGACAAGTAGCCTATAGCGAGGTTAATTTATGTATAAATACAAATGTATTTTTTTATTTTTTATAATTTGGTGCCCAACGCAGGGCTGTGGTGGGAATACTAGGAATATGCTAATTTGTTCATGAAACGTCATCCATAGCAATGAGGTCAATCCCACCCTTTCTCTTAGTTTAAGAGTTCTATAGTAAAAGTTGGTCTCAGCAGTGTTTTGAGTAGGCTTTAAGAGGAAGCTCTTAGCTAGGAACTTTTAGTGTCACTTAGGAGAACTCTTAGTGGTAAGATAAAATGTTCTGTTAATGTAAAAATATGACCCCTGAATTATAGGCAACCTCAATTAATATGAGCAAAAAGTACATGATTAAAATTCAGTGTAACAGCACTGAGTCTTCTCCTCTAATGTTTGACGAAGTTAGAGAACACAGCATCTGTCATCTTTAAGGTCATTCCAAATCGAGGAATTCTGCATCCAAACAGTGCATCCCATTTACAGTCCATCCCATTTTCTGTGCAAAAACAATTCTGAGACAAGAATACGGTGCAGAACAATCCGTTACAAGCCCACTGACAGGTGATACAGCTGTGCAACACATACTTCTGATATTACTTCAATGTTGCCTTGATTTCTCCATCCCTGTATCTCATCCTTGTATCTCTTTCTCGCGTCCTCCATTGGGTGGCGCTAAGGAGCAAGGAAAGGATGCAAGGAAGGGATGCAAGGATGTAAAATAAGTGATTGGAATGAACCATAAGGGTGCGTCCTGATACTCGAAAAATGCATTCTCCTTTCCTCCACTACCACCATGTCTCCTCCGTGCTCTCTCTGTGTCCTCCCTCCACTGTCCCAATATTGGAGGAGACGAGTGAAGTGGCTTCAAACTTGACTCCTCGTCTCTATATACTGTATGTTGAAAGCAATTTCTGGCATGTTGTTGTATTAAGCCTCTTTATGCTTGACAAAAGGGATATCACCTCACCATCACGATGAACTGCTTCATATGCCCCATTATACAAAGCCTTACATGACTATATACGCTGGACTATACGGCCTTGATTTCCATTTAGATTATATTATCCCTTTTTCTGAAAACTTTGAATGTATTTTAGCCTGTGTTCAGTATACACAATTTTATGGTCAACAATGTTGATATAATTCAATGCTTGCAGACACTTGTCCAAGAGGTAGATGGAGCTGAGGGAACTTAGGGAGTTTCTACAGGTGATACAATAAATATAAAGATGTTAACTTTGACAAGCCAAGGGCATATATATATGGTTATATTTGGTTATAGATACTGGGTTTCCAATGCACACATGATCACACTGACTGCCCTTTAATAATAATAGGCTACTTTTCTGCATTCCATCAATGTCAAGCAGTCTCTGGAGACTTCCTTATTTTGGAGCAGAATGAATTGATAAATCCACAGGGATTCAAAGGTGTAATTATTTGATCTACCATGAACCCAGTTCTACAATCAGTAAAATACATTCAGCAGCCCACTCTTTTATCATTTAATTTATGTTAAAGGCAGTTGTGACAGTTTAGTAAACATCGACTGATAGTACAGTGTAGGCGATTATGGTTTTACATGCATTTCCCCCCAAAGATTATTACAAAATCTGGTTGTTTCTCTGTTTGCACTGAGGAGTAATAAATATCCTACTTTAGGAAGCACATGTTTTGTCAAAATTTTTACCTCCATTAATCCATTATGAGCATGACTGGATAAAGCATTTGCTACCAACTATGAAAAATGTGAGCAGGTTCCAGACCATATTGCACCAAATCTTGTGTTGCTACATCACACGACCACTGTTATTCACAATGCTGCATACCTACAAGCTTGAGGCACGCATGCCTGACACAAATTTAATTCAAAGATAAGCACTTGGGTGATTTAAAGGGATAACCTTCTGGAGTTTTCAATATTATTTCTGTTCAGCTTTGGTGTATGTTCTCAATTGGCACAAACAGTTTGTGTCTGTGATGAAGGAGTATTTTAAATACTTACAGACGTTTCTGACAACCTGCCAGCTTTACAGTGGTGGGTATCAGTGCATTCAGGGGTTTGTGGTCTGAAACAAGAAAACACTTCAAGTAACTCCAAAGCGGCCTTGTACAGTATATCTGTGTCGTGCTAGAATTTCCTCGGCCGGTGAATGTGTCTGAACGGATTTTGGTTTGTAGAACAAGTGATAAAAATTTTGGCTATAACTACTATCAATGTGTGCACCATAGGCAGGTGTGTTTAATGATATGTAACAATATAATCTTGCATGTTTGAAAACAACAATTATCGTAAAGAGGAAATATACAAATATAGGCTACATATACTGTATGCCTTGCACAAGAAGATGAATTAGGTAAAAAAAGGAAATTTGTATGTGCGCTCATTTGCTGTGTGTGCGTGTGTCTGTGTGTATGTACGTACACCTTTTCTCAACAAAATAATCAACAAATAATCTTGCATCATTAGCTATTTAATGAAACATTTATCTTATAAAATAAAGAGGAATCATCTCTTACTAAATAAATATGAAAAAAAAAATAAAACTCTGACTAAAACTATTTTTGTTATTCACCACAGTGAATAAGCTTATTTGGATAATAAATGATGCATTAATTGTCCTGCCGTGAAGAACAGTGCATTTAATGACAAGATAAGCAAACAACAATTTTCTGATGAAGCTCATCTTTATGCCTACTGAAGTTCACCAAGTAAAATACGCCTATTTATAACAGGCAAAAACATAACATTAGGGCTATTATGACCAACTTATTTAGGTTATGTATTTTGAATCCAATGTTGTAATCAGTTTTTTAAATCAATATACTTTTGAAAAAACTGCTTTTTCTCCAGAATAAAAGTCAGGCCAGCCTGTGACATGAGTTCTCCTGATCTTGATCTGCTGAGCTGTTCTCTCATGGGTTACCATTTCCTTGAGGTCTGTTTAAATGTTTGTGTGACAGGCCTGGAAGCTTCATTAGGGAGTAATTCTTGCATGGGCCAGAGCAGCAGTTCACAGTGAGGAGACCTGCTGATGTCGACAGAATAAGAGGACATCTCTTTCCCTCTCCGCACTTGATGTCTCCATCAGTCAGACGATCGATAGATGTATGGAAGAGAAGGACTTGAAAGGCACGCTGATTTCCATTGAGACAATAGCATGAGTCAATTCAAAAACACCTTTTTAGTTAAAATGTTCCACACAGCCTCTAGCCGCTACCTTAGTGCTTAAAATCACACACACGCACACGCACACGCACACACACACACATGCGCACGCACACACACACACACACACACAATGATTCTTTTATGCTAATTTTGCAATCTCCATGTAAAGAATGGTTTTAATTACTTTTATTTGTTCTTTACTTGGCATGAGGTAACCAGGCACACTCTTTTTATGTTCTTAATGCCCCATACTGCGCTCTGGAGAAAGTTTATAAACCCCTGATCAAGTGGAAAGTACTAATCTCTGTTAGAGTCCAGATATGAGGGATGTCTTATTTTTAGGGAGCTTCAGAAAACAAAAAGATTACTCCTAAAACTTGCTGCAGACTCCAGGTGCAGTTGATTTACTTTGCAAATCAGACTTTTATTTTACATTAAATCCGGCAACGGTGAACTGAAAAACAAATATTTAGGAGATTAAACTATGTGAGGTTAAATAAATATACAAACTGCTATTGTCTAGTTTTGTCACTTTACATTACTCTGAACATACAAATATCAGCCACAAATAAAAGGTATGCATTCGACATGTAATGGTACTACTCTCATTTACAGTGAGGAACAATACTTTCAGAATATTTGACCAAACTGGAATGGATGATTCTACTATGATTAACCCACCCCACTTGCCTACTGAGCATATTGTCAAAAATGAAGCCACATACTGCAGTATTATATAAGTAGTGAAGTAGAATCTGCCTAGCTTCCCAAACAATTTGTTAATGTATACAAAATTATTTAAGTTTTGTACTTTAACTTACGTTTGATAGGTTAGACAGCAAAACTCCTGGTGTAAATCTCACTGAAGGTGTACATTTAACACCAGCAGTGTTAGATTGCTGGTATATGAGACCATGGTCTCATATAGGGTGTTAAATGTACACCACTATTTTTACTGTGCATCCATATCAGAAATGGGTATGCTACCTTGCTAGTTTATAATTAATCTCCTAAACGGCTTTAGTTTAAACAAATTATTTGAACCTGGCAATTGTGATCACAGTAAAATGATCATATTTCTAAAAGTAAAATGAATTCTCAATTGTCCTGGTAATGTTACTTGTTTATAGTACACTGCCTGGCCAAAAAAAAAAGTCGCCGTTGCACCCGTCATGCATAGTGCCCACTGTACAAGCCTCTGGAGGCAGTGTTATGATCTGAGGTTGCTTCAATTGGTCAGGTCTAGGCTCAGCAATGTTATGCAGCAGTAAAATGAAGTCAGCTGTGTACCTGAATGTACTGAATGACCAGGTTATCCCATCAATGGGCATATTCCAGGTTGACAATGCCAAGATTCATTGGGCTCAAATTGACCTTAACCCTATTGAAAGTCTTTGGGATGTGCTGGAGAAGACTTTATGGAGTGGTTCAACTCTCCCATCGTCAATACAAGATCTCAGCCAAAAATGAATGCAACTCTGGACGGAAATAAATGTTGTGACGTTGCATAAGGTTGTCGCAACAATGCCACGACGAATGCTTGCCGTAATCAAAACTAAAGGCGGTCCAATGAAATATTAGAGTGTGTGACTTTTTTTTTGGCCAGGCAGTGTACTATATCTCTATAGTAAAATCTGATTTCTGTCACATGAAAGGAACAGCAGTTTTTACATAAACACAATTAACAATAGTGACCATCTATTTTAACCACACCGAAAATAACCTGCACACTTAGTGAAGAGAATTGAAGTGTTACACAGTACAACACTCATTTATATCTCACATTCTTTCAAAATTACATAAATTAACAATTTGCAGAATAGATGACTTTATTCTTTTCTGCTGTGCGGTATCTACCAAATGCTCTTTTTTTTTACTCTGGTAGTATGCTGGATACTTACGAAGAAGAAATGTGCAAAGGATTAGAAGTCTTGGGTGAAAGGAAAAGGTTGACTGTCTCATTTCTTCCTTTAGTGTCACATCTGTCTTTAAAGCTTAATTTGCTGGTCCGGTGGCACTGAAGATATTGTTGTGAGTGCCTGTGGTTCCCAGGCAGTGGCGTGAATCTCACTGCTTTAATTGGAATAATGTATGAAATGAGTCACAGTTGCAGTGGGGGAATGTTAACTCATGGCTGTGCCAGCCTCGACAGAGATCAATGCACCTAACCTCAATTCAAGAAAACATTCTTTAATGGACACCCTGGGGACCCGCACCAAGCATCTTCCCTCACTTATTTATTTATTTTAATTTGTGTGACTGTAGCACACACTTTTTAATTATCCACCCGAGGATTACAAGGCTCTGCACTGACTCGGGAGGAGAATGCAATTTTTTATCCTGTCACGCTAAACAAAACCATTTTATTACGTTCCATCAATTTGTGACATACAGAGTTTCATAATCACCGTGATGGCGTGTTATTGATGGGTGACTAAGAGGTGAGATTTTAATTTGATCTCTGTACCCATTTAATATCGTCCTCATTCAAGTTTGTTTGAAGCCTAGATTTTTTTTGAAAGATGTAGAAACAAATAATTTGTAAGACGGTTAGTTAATCAAAGCATCAGCAAAACAGCATATGATATGTCTATGCAATAATAAAATCAAAAGTGGAGAAGAAATCAAGTAATCAGGGATATCTACTAATACCCATCCCCCAAGAAAGCATTTCTGCAGTTCTTGTAGAAAAATAAATCATTCTACATATGGTTTTTACTAAGCATTTTCCATTGTTCAAAGTGATACACAGTACAGGACAAAAGTCAAATTTATATGAATCTACAAGAAAATAAGGTAAAACAAGGAAGTACCAAGTTAATTAAACAAACTGGAAACACAAGCTATTACAAAATTAAATATGCCTTACTGCACAAAAAGAAATTCTATTCAACTTGAAATTTCGTTATGCCTTGTGTACACTACAACATTCAAAATCCTAAGAACTGACAGCATCTCACATTTAATGACCATCTCTTATAAAAATATGAAAGAAAATAGGAATGGTATTTCCATCTGAGGAATGCTTGCACTACAGGCATAGTCACAGGCTATGATCACAGGGGGTCAGATCCACTATGGGATTTTGGATCTCGAAGAACTAGATCTAGATGCGCTGAGTTGACACAGGTGGAAGCTAACGTTAGCTAGTAGTAAGCTAATATTCTGCTCTCATATTGGAAATAGAACGTTATAGGCTTGTCTCAGTGTTCATTTTAACTGGTGGCATACGGTGCATAAGCCTACAGCGTTGTAGTCAATATTGGTATTTTGTAATAAAATAAAAGTAAAAGTAAAAAATAAATAAAAGTCTATTTGCATTGACATCATGAAATGCATATAAGCACATGATAGCCTATTATATTCACATAGTACTAAATACCATCAGCTATAGCCAGCTTTGCTCAATTAGGCAAGTAATAAAATTATTTTTATTTGCATCGCAAAATTGTGCACATCTTATCCACATTATTCAAAATTTTGGATACATGGGCTACTCTTCTCCACACTCACAACTCTGAGAATATTTGTGGCAAAGATCTGCAATGCGCACAGGTCTTAGCCTTTATAATAGGTTGTGCTGAAAACTAATGTGGAAGTTAATAGAGTTTTTTGTTACGTGTAAGGCCTACTTAGTGATTAAAACAGATTTTTCTAAATTGAAATTATCGTTCTGATGTGACACTGTGTGTTTACCTGCCAATGCAATGGATTACTCAGATATATTTCTCGGGCTCTGCCTCAAGCTGTTGTGATGCTGAAAACCTCATTGGCTGTTGACTGTTCCATATGGAAATATTTGTCTTTGTGTATCACACGCTACACAAGCTATGCCTAAAGACTTAGGATAAAATCAAACCAGTTTGATATTCTCACAAGAGTCACAGACTAGTTTAAGACTGGATTGGGAGAGCTGTAATTGAGTCTCTGCCTGTGACCGGTGGAGGCAATCAGGCAAAGACTGGGGATTTTCTTAGGATTTCCTTAAGATCTTAAAAACAGCATAATCAAGGCTGAAATCCTGTAGTGTACGCTAGGCATTATATTCAATAATTATTGTATTGCAGTGGCACTGAGCATATCCTGAGCTCACGGGCATGGTCAGAGACCACTGCGCATATCCCGAGCTCACGGGCGTGGTCAAAGACCGCCTATTCCTTGACGTGTTTCTCCGGGGGCTCTGGCCAGCACATCTCCGGCAACAGGTTTGCTTTGCTTGCCCTGAAAACCTCAGTGAAGCACTGTTACACACAGAAAATGTCATGACAATCCTCAGTGACGGGCACCCTGACGCTGCTCCAGGCAGTGTGAGGGGCGGTTGGAACAGAGTAAGGGGGCAGACAGGAAACAGTGACGACTCCAGCCAAGGTGGCAATGACTCAAGAGGGGAGATTTCCAGTGCTTCCGGGGTTCAGGAAAAGAAAGGACACCTGTGAGAGTGCAAGTGGTGTCAGCGGGGTGTAAACGGGGTGTCAGCGGGGTGTAAACGGAGCAACACCAGTCTGTGGGCAGAAGCGCCCTGAGGAAATGAGAGTGGGCCACTTAGGCAGCAGTGACAACAGCATGTATGTACATTGTGAGGGACCCCAGTGACTGCTCTGATTAATACAGGTTCCTCCATCAGCCTGGACCGTTAGCATGTAGCACGCCATGGGACGCCACAGACATTAAGTTAGGGACAGTGACTGGGCAAACAGGTGACATGCACGGTCGCTGTTGGCTACCCTGGCTACGCTTGGGCCTGGTCACCATCAAGCAGGAGTTCTTTCAAGTTGACATCACCAACCCCTGCATCCTGGGCCTGGACGCCTTGGCCAACGCCGGGGTGACCATCGACACAGCGGAGTGGTGTGCTGGCCCCAACCCACCTCCAGCAACAATTCCACCACATGCAGTAGTGGCAAAGGCCTGGCCACACCCATCATTCAGTGACCCCCACGGCTCCCCTCGCTAGTTCCAGTTGTAAGCCAGCGCTGGCCAGCTACAGTCGTTAGCCAGCACTCGACAGTGCCTAGCTAGCCCTGGATTGGCTAGCTAGGCAGTGCCTGTTATTTAAGCTTCTGCCTTATAGCTGAATAAACGCCATGGATGTTGGCAAAGATCTCCCTAGTCTGTTCACCAATTCCCTCGCTACAATATGTTGGGATATGACTGAATTTTCAACAATTTTCATCATCGATTTTCAATCTTATCTTCATAATTAAACAATAGGATAGAATTATACAGGAGTTAGAGATTTAGTCAACAGGGTTTCCCCTGCCTCATCACATGCTAGAGACCCCTCTGGTCGATTGGGCATGTGAAGCTTTGCAGCTCATGGAATGTAATCTTCTAAAATCTTATTTACTGTATATAACATCATATGAAGAGCTTTTTTTTTGAGTAGACACAATTCACAGTAGTGGCAGCTCTGTATTCATGTGGAAAATAACATTAAGTGTTGCAAAAGGGAGTGCTAAAGAATGCACCATGCCTTTCTCCCAACATTTTAATTGACACAACTTTGTCTTTTCTACTGTATATAGAAATAGGCTGGTCTGATCTGCTAGTATGCTGAAGAGGCCTTGTTAGCTTTCCAAATTGGGAGGAACAGTTAAAATAGGGGATACAAATTTGTTACAAAAGTGGATAGATACATCTCAACAGCATAATCTGCAGACCTAAATTGGGAGAGTAGGTAGTTTCAGTGGTGAGACCCCTGGTGTGCAGATCAATAGACAGTAATAGGATGACAGCAGTAAGAGAACAGTAAGGGATGGTCTGGAATATAGTAATGGAAAAGGGTAGGCCTACAAAGAGGTTTGTACATGAGACGGTGTATGTTAAATTCAGTTCTGGACTTTATGGAGAGTTAATGGAGGTTCAGAAGTAATCCTTGATAGATTTACAGGTGAGGATTCTAACAGCTGTATTCTGAAATTCCTCAAGCTGCAGGATGAGACTGTTTGGAGGAGTAAGCAGAGATGGATGTTTTAAAACTTATTTCTCATCATCTGAACCTTAAATCTTGAAGCATAGGTTGTGGAAATGCATGGGGGGACATGACCATACCAGATGTGGGCAGATGTTAGAAGAAATATTGAGGATATACAGTATTGAATGATGTTTCAAGTCAAAATGGACCGAAAAACAAAACAGATTTAAAAAGAGGAGACTCAGAGATAAAAGGAGAGGCAGTTTACTTTCAAAGGATAATAGTCTATGGAACCTCTAGCTTCTGTTTCCACAGTATAACTGCTATTGCATGATTGTTGTTCAGGTACAACAAAGCTGGGTCAATGAGTCAATCTTTCTTGGTCTTCCACTTTAAATCACATTACACGGCGTGTGGAACCTGGGAAAGAAATGGGTAGATATGTCCAATGTTAACCGTCTACTTTTTGTAGGTTACCGTAACCAACAGAAAAAACTATTTACCTGCTTGAATAAAAAAAACAAGATAAGCAAGCAATGTCTATTTACATTCTTTCAAGATGTGAAATAAAACAAATATCACTATTTAATAATATTTAAATGCACAACAACATGCAGTTTGTAACAGCTATTTTCTTTAGAGAAAGCAATGGTTTTATTAGTGTATTCAGTATCTTAGGCAGTCGCTGCAGTGGCACGGAAAACAGTTGTCCTCAAACCATTCTCAATTTGTCATTGACAAAACTATGTAACATGTATAATAACAGGTGACCAAGAAATGAGGCCTGCAAACTAATGACTATCATTAGGTTATGATCTGAAGAATACAAGAGAATCCAATGATTTCTTTTGGTATCCTATAATATGGGTTTACTGTATTAAATGCTATAGATCCAACAGTAGGTGGATACTAATGAAGCCAGCATCAACTAAGTTAGTCGCTGGATTGGTTTTGGTGTGCCACATTCAATACCCACACTGAAAGCGTCACCGCACATAATTAAAAAAACCTGTTAGTTCTGATGCTGGGGTGACAAACATGCTAGGAACGGCAGATTGGAAGTCAGTCTGCAATTGCTGTTGATATCAGAGTCTAATCCTAAAATAGGAGAAACGGAAACGGGAAGTCATTTTCTTGGCAATTGTTACAGTGCTAGTGCCAATAGATATTCATGATGTTCGCTAAAGCCAGGCTAATAACAGGGAAATACACTGCCTGGCCAAAAAAAAAGTCGCACTCTATTATTTCGTTGGACTGCCTTTAGCTTTGATTATGGCGTGCATTCATCGTGGCATTGTTTCGACAACCTTATGCAACATCACGTTTATTTCCGTCCAGAGTTGCATTCATTTTTGGCCGAGATCTTGTATTGATGAAGAGAGAGTCAAACCACTCCGTAGAGTCTTCTCCAGCACATCCCAAAGACTTTCAATGGGGTTGAGGTCAGGACTCTGGTGGCCAATTCATGTGTGAAACTGATTCCTCATGCTCCCTGAACCACTCTTTCACAATTTGAGCACGATGAATCTTGGCATTGTCTTCCTGGAATATGCCCATTGATGGGATAACCGGGTCATTCAGTACATTCTGGTACTCAGCTGACTTCATTTTATTGCTGCATAACGTTGCTGAGCCTAGACCTGACCAATTGAAGCAACCCCAGATCATAACACTGCCTCCAGGGGGCTTGTACAGTTGGCACTATGCATGACGGGTGCAACAGCGACTTTTGTTTTGGCCAGGCAGTGTATGATTTATTGTTGTAAGTAAGGATAGGCTCTAAAAGGCAGCGGGCAGGTCTCACTATGGATTGGATGTTTAATTGAGAAAAGCAAGTAAAGGTGCGGTCAATGAGGTAAATCGGGTGCAATGCAGATTGGGGAGTGTTATTGTTGTCCTTGATTTTTTCTCTCACATTGCTGCATTTAAAGATGGAGGAGGGTTTCGAGATGCCTGTTCACCACTCAGTAGAGGGCACTGTAGTTGTCATTGCCACTCTCAATAATACCACCATTTAAAATCCATTCAGCCATATGTACCCTTTGATGGTCTGTCAGAGGCTGAGCATGAGCTAGAGGTCTTCAGGGGTCCACATGGACCCAAAAACCTGAGGTAGGACCAGCGGATTCCGATCCACAGCTCTGATTCATCTTTCGGGTATGGGTGGGAACTGAAGTAATAGCCTCGAGTAATTACAAATTAAACTGACTTACCCAAAAGGCAAGACCTGACCTGTTTTTAGTAATATATGTTTTTAATTCATTCTTTGTATATTACTAATCTAAAACTGAAAAAAATAAAAACGTTTAAAACTGCCATTTCACATCTCTTACCTGAGATCAAGTGCCCAGTAGTCTGCCTCTGCCCACTGCCCAATGCTGTGATCAGCCAATATTAGCCCAATATTAGGTTCCCAACCTTTTTTCTTCCACGGACATTTACTTCTTTTTTTTTTGCGGACCGGTGGAGTCAATTTTAATATTAACCCATTTCCGATTGTAACTTTTGGTTTGCTTTTTTTCTTAATTGTGCATCACCTTCCTTGTCTGTTTTAGCAGAACAGTGCACAAGGAAACCATGTCCCATACCATGGACATTTACTGGTTTGCCAAGGCCCACTCATTGTTTTCTGTGTGCAGTGACTGTGCAGCTTGGTACCGGAAACTAATTAAGCAAGCTAATCAATCGTTATAGCTTATTTGAAGTTCAAAATTCTGCCAATCATCACGCAGATCAAAGAATCTAATTTCAAATTCTTAAAATGTTTTGCATAAAGTACTAGTAGACCTCATTTACAAAAGTGAATTAAGCATGATTTAAAAGATATTAGCCATGGTTGGCTGTGAATCCAGGTATCAAACAAGCCTCAAACCATCAGTCTGCTGCCAGATATACAGTACAGTAGATGTGGTTGTTTCTCCAGATTAATTTCCTGTTGAACTCTATGGAAGAATGAGTCAGGAGAACAAACCATTTGCTGCTGCCATTTTTTCTTCTGATTCATACTGATTTGGAGAAACTCATCAAGTCACGTGATATGAGGCGTCCCTCATTCGTAGGATGAGTACAAATTTTAGGATGCTGGAAATTAATTGAATAGATAATAAGGGGTTGTGCGACCAATGCTAATAACATTCTGAATCCACTCACATAATTAGTTGAATGGGTGTTGAAGTTTTTTTGCTTGAAATGAAAAGGAACTTAAAACCCATTTGTGTTTAAAACAAAAGCAAAACATAATAATAATTAGAAAGAATTTTTTCAAAATTAAAAAGAATTAAAGGAATTAATCATAAATATTACTCAATATCATGTAGTAGCTTATAAAATTCTGCTTTTATGCTATGGGAACTGCTCTGGGTGTCCAGGGTGTGGTTTTCAGGGTTGGTGATCTGCATTAATGTTAAATCCATGACTGTTAAAACCACACCCCTGAATACCAAGAAAATGAACTTCCCCTTAAAAAAAGAAAAAAAGACAGAAAGCGAGACATCCCACAATGCATTGCTCAATTGTCTCTATGAACAAAGGCCACAATATTTTAAAAAGTGAAAAAAATAAGCAATTTTGAAACAGGAACCAAATGAGAGATATTCTTAATTTCCCATTCTCTGCATTTTCCCCCCAGTGGAGGCTCCCTTTAATATCACGGAAAACACATTTCAAGGGATATTAATGTTTTTCATCCTCATAACAAAATCTAATTGAGTATTATAGTCTCCCTCCACAATAGATGTCTAGCATGAATAAAAATAAATAAATAAATAAATACAACTGTAATGCCTAGTTTTTAGGGGGCAAAGCAATATAAATGGTGAACTGTCCATAATTCCAAGTAGCAAATAATGATTTTTTTTTTTTGCATATATAAGTGATGAGTTCAGTGATTACTGAGAGAAAATATTGTGTACAAATTTGAAAAAAAAGTAATTATGAATTGTGGCTTGCATTTGTAACTTTTCTTTTTTTCATATGCTCAAGCATTGCTATTCCAATGCACTGCACTGCCGTCTCATTTATAGTGTACTGTACTGCTATACGATTATGGTTAACTGCCATATAGGGTCAGCTGTCCTGCCCCCTGTATCTGGGAAATGCATTCCCAAAACTGGCATCCTGCCGAAAAGGGGAAAAAGACGACCAGCTGGAATGAATCATGAGCACATAGTTCAAGAGAACCGGTGTTCGCTTTCCCAAACGTTTTCTTTTTCTTCTGTTTCACCTTTTTCTTTTTGCACTTTTTCACAGCACAATAAATAAATTCATATTTTGCATTGGGATACCTTCCTTTATATTTTTTTCTTACTTTACATCAGTGTGCGGGTTTCTTTCAATTTTTCCTTCATTTCTTTTTGCAGCCTACGCACCTGGATTATACCTCACACGATTATATGAAGAGCACAAACTAATTTAAAAAAAACTTTTCACATAGTCGAAGACACATGCACTGTCTTGCTGCACCAATAAGCAGTCGTGTGCTTTCCTGGCCGCAGCCAGTGAATCGCATGCGGGGAAAGAAAAGGCAAAATACGTTAAGGGTTATTCGCAGGCCGGAGTGAAAGGAGATGTATTTCAGGTTGATAATATTAAGCAAGTCATGCGCTTCTCTCCACCAGGCAACAAGGAAGAATGAGTTGTATTTTGCATCTAGGCTATTAACTTTGATGGAATCGAGGCTACTGTTTTCGATTGAGGAAGGTAAATTCAGGGTGCTTGCTATACATTTATGTGTAGGCTACAATAAATATTTCAATCATATAATTTTTACAATAAAAACACAAAATAACAGGATAATTTAAACATGGTAATGTGATTATGGTGAGAATATCTACATTTAAATAATCTAAATTAAAGCAGCCCAGTTGCTGGGAATATAATTTAGATCTATTTGCTTTGTGCATGACTCATACAGGACCACTCTTAAATTTAGTTTTTATCTACGAGTAAATCCAAACGAAGAAAAATGGTGAATGCCATAAAATTACGTAAACCATTCTTACCTGCCACGTGAGAACACATTTGTGCGTATGAGCATTTTTTGCGTGAGGCCCAATGTCAGGGAGAAAGAGAAAGTTTTCAGAACAGGAGCTTGAGATCTTGGTGACATGATGGGTCACTGTTACCTGGCCATGGATAATTGTGAGAAATTGTACTTTAGCTGAAAGCTGTCTCAGATATGGAACTCAATCACAGATAATGTCAACACTGTAGGTGTTGCTCAACAAGACGGAGCGAATGTGAACAAAGGATGCACGGATCTTAAAAAGAGGACCAGTGAATTCAATTCAACTCAGGGATCAGGAATGGGTGATCCTCCAATTGAGCCGAGGATAATGTAATATAATCTATGATATGGATGGAGCTGTCCAACCAAGTATTCAACCGGGGCAAGTAGCTGGACTGTATCAACGTAGGCCAGTTAAATAATGCCATGTTACCAACATTGTACACATTTTATGTGCATGTTTAATCACCTGATATACAATAGCATAAACTAAGGCCCAATCTGATTTAGCACCTTGGAGAATTCCATTGACGCTTTTCCGGCAGAGTTTCGGGGAGCTGTCCAATGCACTGAATCGAATGGCTTTTAAATCGACTGCGCCACATTACCTCAAGGTTTCAGGTTGTCTTAAAAAAGCCATTCATATTGTGAGTGATAATGATCTTTGTAAATTGGACACACCGCGTATTGAGGCCTATTTGCATGAAATTAGTCTACTTGGTGCCGAAATTGAGAAAACTATTCAAATGCGCATAACCCAGACAGCGCACTGTGACACTACTTCCCAGACAATGCAGTTTGTGTGCTTTGTGAATGTACGTACGTTTTTTCTGCCAATGTTTTAATGGGCGCAAAACCATCACAATCCTTTTGTGGAGTCCCTTCCAAGA
This sequence comes from Synaphobranchus kaupii, assembly GCA_029718625.1. Taxonomy (NCBI): domain Eukaryota; kingdom Metazoa; phylum Chordata; class Actinopteri; order Anguilliformes; family Synaphobranchidae; genus Synaphobranchus; species Synaphobranchus kaupii. The sequence continues at coordinate 106,470,650 of CM056377.1, read as the reverse complement.
GCTTAAATTATTGCTTTTTTTTTTTAATCAGCACAATGAAAAAAGACAAACTAATGTAAAAATAATCAATAAAACATTTTGTTTTCTAAAAAGTGAACTTGGTCTTGCTGGCCTGCTTTCTGTCGTACAGTTTCTTATCTCAAGACCCAAGATGTTTTTTGGGTTCCAATATTTTAAATGTGCAGCACAGTGTTGTGACACAACCTAGCCTAGCAGAACTGCACTGGCCTCTCTCACAGGAATAAAGTCAAATTTGGCAGCAATTCCCATTATCCCCTTTTCAAGTAAATACACTTATAAGAATTATGTGATCCTTTGCTTGAAAGTCATATGTCTATACACTTGCCAATGTCCAGCTCTTATAAATATGCTTAGGTTTGCCAGCTTCCCACTGAGTGCAAAGTTTTGAAGCCAACTCTAGCTTGACACCACCCACACAAAAAAAATCTTATTTTAGTGTTATCAGCTGCTCTTTCTCTTTTTTATTGTTATCAGCTTTTTGTCTAACAATGTGGTGGTCAGCAAACTGTGAGTGTTTAGATATTAAACAGTCACAGTTTGTACTTGCATTTTTTACATTCTTACATTTATTAGTGATTATTTTTCCCCTCCATATAAACAGCATTATGTAAAATCCTTATTGTACGGGGTACGGACAAATTCAGCATACATATAAACATTATCCTGTGCATATGTGTAGAGAAGAGTTTCTGTTAGTCAGGGCTTTAATGAACTTGTGATGAGACGACTGAATGGTTGAGCCCTGGTATGCCACATGAAAAGGCCAGACTGTGGTATATGTAGTCAGGATTGGTCAGTTTTATTCAGAACAAATTAAGTTCAACACTCAATTAGAATTCTGCACATCTGCAGAGCCCAACTTAGTGAAACACACGTTAATGGTTTGGAAAAATTATATATCTTTTATTTGCTATGATTATGATTATATGAATAATGGAAAACCATAAGTTCAGGGAATTTGGCTATTCCAGACCAACACACACATAGCATAAATACAACAATAACAATCAACAGTAAAATTACCCAAATGGGTATTTCAAGATTTATCCTAGCCTACCAATTGATGCCAGCTCTAAACTAAAATGTTGTTTCAATACTTAACGGTAAGAGGAAAGCAAATCCCAGTTCCCTTAGGTGAAGTCAGCTCGCCAGCTGGTTCTAGTTCCTGGCAGGTGTGTGGACTCCTGGGAGACTTCTTCACCGAAGTCGGGGTTGTGATGGGGTTACAGTCAGGGCAAGTTGGGCAACTTGGGTGTTAACAGTTTTTCACTTTGGCCCGTGCTGCAAGGGAGATTTTGGAGGAAAAGTCAGAAGTTTTTGTCCTCAAAACAGCTGTCGAAGAAAAAAATTATCCAGCTTGGTTTATTTTGTGGATGGTGGCAGACCAACTCTGTCTCGGCGATTAGGTGAGATGCGGGTAACTTGGAATGCCCAGCAGTCCGTCGAGGTCCTCAAGGGTGCTTCTGGTAAGTTTAGACAATGTCTTTATTGTCGTTTTGACATAAACATGTCAATTTAGCCCTAATTTAGCCCAGATTTAACCCGGATATAGCCTGGCTACATCCTAGCCGGTTAAAAAAACTTCTCACTTTTCAACCAAATTTAACCATTTGTTTTCACGCGAGACGACGTTTCACCGACTTTTCAACACAAAAATGTTCACTGGGAATTAGGACAATGATCATTTCTATAGTCTGTTTGAAATTGATAGAGTGTAAAATGTTCCTTTTCCATGACTGCCTTGTAGCAGGGCTATTGACAGCAGCATTTCCTTGTCCACGACAAATGTTTGTAGCCGCTGGTTGCGTCTTCACTTTTAACATGTTACTACTATTATCTCCTGTTCATTCAAACGCAATTTATTAGCCACAATTTCTTTCCCTGCTCCGCCCCTGGATCCTGCCCAAACTGATGCCTAATCGATCAAGCAGTCTGTTTTCATCACAGGGTCATAGGAGGAAAGGGACATACACTTTATTACGCCTTGGTTGATCGGGAATGTTCATTCCTGATTTTCCCGGGAGCCCACCAGGATGTGAATCAGCGGAGGGCACAGTCCAGTGATCAGAAAGCCAGAGTCCACCAATGTCCCTGTTTATCATTACAGATATCTCTAGTTGTTGGTGCTGGTACACTGTCTACTAGTTGAAGTGAATACATGTGGCAAGTAAAACATTATTATTATCATTATTATTTATAACATTATTTATTCTCTTTCCATATATTTTCTGTATAATCATATGGGAATAAAACTCAAAGGGCAATAAAACTACAACCCCCACACTTTATTAAGTAACTAAGTGGGAAGCAAAAAAGAACAGCAGGCATTAATGAATTACTGATTATGAAATCACCCACTCAATATGAATATCAAGGCTATGAAGTTTTCATGAAATGCACTGTATCACAACCTTGAAAAATTGTCATTTAAAAAACGATATTCAATCAACATCTACCCTTGATCATTATTTAAAAATAAATGTGTTTCTTTTTAAACTTAATTTAAAATTAGGTGTAATTATGTTTAATTACACAAAAGTAGTAATCCCTGTACTTTCAAAACTGTCTGTGTAGCAGAAAATGTAACACTTGCATTTAATTGTGAGTTAAAAGTTCCAGGCCATTGTCTTTATGTTAGAGGTACCATAACATATGAAGTTTGACATATGATTTGCCAGTGGAAATTTAATGAGTATTACCTGCTTCCTATTGCCATTTCACAAAAGGCCTTCACTTTTATGGCTACAGTACTGATGTGCCAAAGCTTTCCCCCTCTTTTTTTAATCATCTTCAGTGGGTTTTCTGCTGCAACCCTTAATTTCCCACCAGTCAACACGTTATACAGAAATGCCAAATGATCAAAAGCCCTCACCGAGGACTCCTGACATTCCCACTTTAATCACAACTGGGGAAAAGTAGAAGATAAAAATGATTTTAAAAAATCACACGTGTCATAGTGGCCTTTATAATAAGCACATGTGAACAGTAGAACACCTCCCCCTCCTCCACATTGTGTCAGGCATTGCTGAAAAGATCTAAACTTGGTGATTGTAATAGAGACTGTTCACACTCATCCTTTTTGTTAGAGTCGCCAGTTCATGTATGGATATAAAATATAGTAAAAATAATAAATTATGAAAAAATTTAAATTGAAAAAAAACGTAATAAAAGTCACGTGTTTTTCATCCACACCACGTAGGTATAGAATGGTATTGTAATGTGGCGTGACGTGTGAGGTGGGAGGAGCCAAACGCAGCAAGGGGAATCATTAAGCCCTTAGGCCACTAAGGCGGGATACCCCGCAGATAAGGGAAGGAGACAAGACAAGGAACACACAACGCTACTAACCGGCCCACTGCCAATCGCCCAGTAGAGCGCAAAGACAGGGAACAGAACAGCCGGAAATAAACACACGCCCTGTCTCGGGAACGAGACACATAACGGGCGGGAGCGTAAAAACAACATAAAACACCAACAAACACTGCCAAAATAATAAGATAGTATGAGAAGGCGAGAGGAACAGATCCAACGTTCCGTGGCTTAAAGACTTGTAGTCACACGCAAACATGTCCAACATCAAAAACAGGTCTCCCTAAGAGACGAATTGCACCGAAGGACGAACAGAACTACAGTTCCGAACCATCGCCCACATCTCCTATCCACGGAGAAGGAAAGCACAAAAAGATGAAGGACAGCTGCACCTTAACCAACGGCTAACTGACTAACACAAGCACCAGCCCTGCCTCTCAGACAGGAGAAATGTAACGAGGCGAACAGGAACAGATAATTAACGTTCCACGGCTTCAAGGCTCGCAGTCACACGCAAACATGTCCACAATATCATCCAGTCTCCCTAAGAGACGAATTGCACCGAAGGACGAACAGAACTACAGTTCCGAACCATCGCCCACATCTCCTATACACGGAGATGGAAAGCACAAAAAAAGATGAACAGGACAGCCGCACCCTAACCATGGGTTAAACAGACTAACACAAGCACAAGCCCTGCCTCACAGACAGGAGAAATGTAACTAGGCGAACAAGAACAGAGATTTAACGTTCTATGACTAGTTAGATAAGTGCGCAGTCCAATGCAGCAAACGTACCTGGGCAAACACCCAATCTCCCAAGAGGGAGAGACATTTACAGGCGAGCCGACGGAGCACCGTCGTCCCATAACTTACTAACCAGAGACTATGCAAACTAGCTCAAACACGCGCCCTAGCTTCTTAATAAGGAGAAATGTAATGAGGCAAACAGGAACAGAGACTTAACGTTCCATGGCTTCTTAAATAAGTTCGCAGTCTAATCCAAAAGACTCACGCAAACTTAATCAAACAAGCGCCCTAGCCTCTTAATAAGGAGAAAGGTAACGAGGCAAACAGGAACAGAGACTTAACGTTCCATGGCTACTTAAATAAGTTTGCAGTCTAATGCAGCAAACATACCTGGGTAAACACCCGATCTCCATGAGAAACATTTTACAGGTGAGCCGACGGAGCACCGTCGTCCCAAAACTTACTAACCAAAAGACACCGCGAACTTAAATAAACACACGCCCTAGCCTCACAGTAAAGGAATAAGTAACAATAACCCCGACTCACAACAAAGGGGAATGTAACCCATGAGAAGGAGACAACAGGAAATAACTGTACCAAGCTACTAACTGGCTTACCGTAACCCGGAAATGAGTAGAAGCAAACACGCCAGGTCTCTCTATAAGAAAACCATTAACCGGCGAAAGGGAACAAACAGCTACTCTACACTTCTACAAGCTAAGCAACCTAGCAGAAGCGAAACGCCAGATCTCCCATGAGATGACATGCACCGAGAGGCGAACAGAACCACAGTTCCGACCATCGCCCAAATCTCCATACACGGAGGAAAACGCACACAGGCGAACTAGAGCAGAGATTTACAGTCCCAAACTTCTATGAGATAATCCACTACAAAGCCAGCAAGAAATAAACCCTGCCTCTACAAAGAGACGCTAAAAATGGGCGAGTAGCCAAAATGGTACGAGCACTCACAGCCAACAATACACCACAATACAAAACAATTAACAATTAATGTCGAAGCCCCGAATGAAGGGAACGGTAGGCTTATATACATCTCTCCGGTGACAACGACAGGTGTAAACGCTTAACAGACACTCCCCCAACTCAGCAGGGCGGAGCAAGCATCCACCAAAAGGGCAGCGCCCTCGTGTGGCCACCAAGGAAAACGACCGCATAGGACCACAGGGTCCAAAACCATGACAGGTATAGAATGCTTTAAAGATGCGCCGATGTGGATTTCATTGCGGTGATCATCACAATTTTCTGCACCTCTGACTTGTGGTACAAAAAGAAGATGAGCACTTACATTATTTACTCCTCTGAAAAAATACCATGGCTGTCACAGGAAGACATGGGGGAAACTCTGCGTGACTGGGCCTACAATTTCCACACACTTCCCACAACACAACAAACCAATCTGCGGCCACATGAAATTCAGTAATATTAAACTCCTTCCACAGAACTACCTCTGCGTATAGGAAGAATCCATTTATCTTCAAGATCAGTATCCTCAGGTGCCACAAAAACTAGACATCAACATACCAAGGTCAGCTTACACCATACGGCAAGTACAGTGACCCGGAGATGATGACATCACAGCCTGCTGTATACATGTGCTGTATGTGTGCTGAATGACTGGCTTAGGGAAGCAAGTTGTTCCTGGGAAAAGAAACAATGGAAATGGAATGTTAAGCTAGGAGATGAGTCACTATTGAGCTCAAGAATGATGGCCGATGGAGATTGTACCATCCTTGTTGGCTTTGTGCCAGTCAGAAAAGACTTTTTAAGAGTCAGAAATACTTTTTAACTGCATTGAGTAAATTCATGAGCTGTCTGAAAGAACCATAGGCTCTGTTTTAGCTGTCCAGCATTACAGTATATCTTCTTCGGCACTTTTTAAAATGCAGTTGTTTTACTACCCTGTCACACACACAGTAGGATCCTTTAACTGTGTTCTTCAAAAATATAATAACATTTTTAATAGTTTTAAAAGCATTAGTTATTTTTTCATGCAGATGTACTCTGAATAAATTAACTTATGTTTTCATTGAATTTTAATGAATGTTATACTTATTGGTATGCAGTAAATATAGTGTTTTTCAATTTTTCTACATCTCTGGTACATCCATGGTTTACTTTGATGACACTTCCCTCAAACGGGCTCATACTATTGAATCATGCCGACAAACTTTTTCTAATTAATCGTTGATGGCACGATTGATTGCAGACCTGTGCTGTTTATCTAATAATTTTTGACAGTAGGGTGCCTACAATGTTAAAACTGTTATGTACACATTGCCTTCAGTTACAATGTCTTCTGACTGTTGACATAACCCATGTTTTGTCTATTGTGTATCGTGAGAATGTTTTTATTAAGTCTTTATGGGATTAGTTACGTCATGCTTATGTATGGTTTATGTACCCCTTCTGTAGCATTATGTAGTTAAACATCATATACTTTGTGACCCATTTTCCCCGCCCAAGTATACATCACTATATGTTGTTCTTGTTCTTTAGTATGAATTGAATTTCACATTTAATACCTTTACCTTTCAGTATATGTATATGCAATATAATAACACAAAATATTGGTTTATGAGTGCACATACACCAGTTAAATTTTGAAAAAAAGAGACAAAACAGTTAAACAGTTCTATCAGTCATCTCTGTATTTTACATTTTATGGCCTTGTGTTTCCAAAGCAAGTCAAAGGATGGACACAGGAAATTAGAAGCCTTAGAATTTATGTTTACTATATTCAATTTAGACTATGGATTTAGAAATGGACTGTTTGTTGTTGATAAAAGAATGATGATCAAATGCTTGAGAGCTAATGTTTGTGTCAAAGATGGCGATAAAAAAAAAATTAGATTACAAAGTCATGTACTGTAAAATGTTTCAATATTGATACTGATAACATCAAATGCTACAGTTCATTTTTAATATCAGATGATGTATTTAAGAATCATATGTTATTTCACTGTGTCACATTCCAATTGAGTTTTAAGTTCCTACAAACCAGGTTTTCTAGGGGAGCTAAAGTGCATAAATGTACCAGCGAACACAGCAGTAACAAACCTTGTAATTACATCCTTAATATCAGATAGTATTGGTCTACATGTTGTTATTGTTACTGTCTCTTCTTATTCTTAATTTGTACAGCACCAACAGAGAATCACCAATTGTCATCACATTTCTTCACACTGCTACTTTCTGATTGTTTTAATCATGGAACATAACATTCCAGATTAAATATGCACAGCGTTTCTTAGCACAATAGAATGTCAGATTGTCCTTTATTCAGCCATTCATAAAAAAACTGTGCAATTATTTTTAACAAGCAACATGAAATGCTTTTCTTTATATAAGATAGAGACTCATATCAAGAGTTGTTGAGCATGTGAGAAAGTATTATTTTTGACTAAAAATATTTTTAACCCTCCTGTTATGTTGAAATTTTATGACGCCTTTTGTGTTTGGGGTCAAATTGACCCCAACCGTTTAAATCGACACACAACTATTGTAATAGAAAAATTGTGACACTTTGTGTCACCTTCTCTCCCAATTGTCTAGCCTTTTATCAAAAAATATAAAACATCTGTGATAAACCAGAGGTAAGTGAAAGTTTGTGAAGTTTAAAACCTGAATCACAGAATCACCCGCAAACAACACAGAGATTAAAAAAATTATAAAAAGGTTGTATATTTTTTGTATGTTTTATACAGCTATAGAGCCTGGGGTCAAAATGACCCCATACAACACCTTTGTACAGAAGGTTGATACAGGACTTTTGAAAACAGCCTATATTGCATGTTCACTATTTAATCCCACCAAACTATCATAAGTAATACAAGATGAAAAAATAAGTTTAACTGGTTTTTAAGAGACGTAAACACTGAACGGGGTCAAATTGACCCCAAACATAATAGCAAGGTTCAAAATCCATGAACCTGTATTATACAGTATATGAAAAAATACACCATAAAACTTTTCTTTACAACTTTTCAGTTCAGAATCAGCATTCATAAAAATCATTCAAGATCCTGATTCATCTCTATCTTTTTTAAAGAAACACCGCCCAAGGTAGTCAACACCCTTGAGGCCAGCAAAGAGAGAGGGATTTCAATGGATGCTCTACTTCTGCTTTCTCTGTAGTAAGTTTGGAGAGCACAAGTACAATAAAGGGTCGTATTGCATGTGCAGACAGTTGTCCTGAACACATTAAGCAATTCACATCACAGTAATGGTGTACATTTTCTCCTTTATTTTCTGCTGCTGCTGTGGACAGGAGAAAAATGCACGCATTTTCGGAGATTGTAGTTTCAAATAGGGACTTGCACAAAAAGTCAAAGTTTACTTTCAAACTAAAAAGCGAAAGTATGAAGTGCAAAGAGTAAACACTTTTGCTTATACGCGTTCCTCAATGCTGCAATGAAGGCTTAAGCAGAAAGGTGCAAAAAAAACAAACTTTTTGCACCTTGAACTTTAGCCAGGTTTGCCAGTTATTTTTCTGTCTGGGTCTCCTTGTATTTCGTTTTTCGATGGTTTGAGTGTGAGTGCGTTTTTGTACTCTAGTTATTTTTACCTTACTCAGTGACTCAGATACAGTATGTGTGACTCATTGCCTAGGTCCAGTCCATCATCTTCCTATTTCACAGGCTACCTTTTCAGTAAATGTGAATAGGACATTGCAGATGAAAATGTATTTTTATTCTGCAACATCCTGATTATTATAGACCAGGGGTGTCCAATCTTACCCGAAAAGGGCCGGTGTGGGTGCAGGCTTTTGTTCTAGCCCAGCACTATGACACCTAATTCTACTTATCAAGGTCTTGATTGAAGAGCACGATTAGTTAATTAGTTGAATCAGGTGTTGTAGCGCTGGGCTAAAACAAAAACCTGCACCCACACCGACCCTTTCCGGATAAGATTGGACACCCCTGTTATAGACACAATAAACTCAATTATACTGTGGTATATTATTGGTTTCTAAGTATAAAAAGAAAGCATATTGCTGATGACCAGTTCCAACTGGAATCGCAATTAGAAGTTTTTACTGCTTCTATAATGTTTCTGGAAAATCCAAATGCAGGTATTTTGTTATTTTTGGTAGCAGCAGAGCAGCCAACTGGTACAACGTTCATTAAGATATGAATAAATATTTTGCAATTGGGATTTCAGACAACCCTTGTCCTGCCCTCTGTACCATGCATAGGGTGACTACAGTCATTTATAAGTGGTATTTCATTTAACTGCCTTAAAGTGAGTTACTCTGCTGCAAACATAATATGCGGTATGATGCATTCACTTTACAAGCAGCAGACAGAGGGTCCTTGTCAAATATTTAATTTTCATTATACAAACTGACGGGAGCTAAAGCAATTAGCTTTGGAAACAATGACTTCTATTGTCACTCAGTGGCTTTGAAGTGTTAACATTGTTTGGAAATATCTATGTTCTCATCCCTGCATGGGTCATCTAAGGCAGGTAAAAAAAAAAAAAAAAGGATGAGTGGAAAAAAGTCTGCAAACACAGATTAGCTGCTTATTATGATGAGCCACTCTGGCGGAGTCAGAGTGAGGGGCAAAGGCCTTCATTATCGTCATATCCTGGCGGAATCATTAAGAGACCTCCGTGACTTTGCCACAGTCATTACGTGAAAAAGACTTCAGATTTCATGACAAGAAAGGATAGCACTAATAAATCACAGCATATAAATAACAATCCATGTACACCTGAAAAGGTTTGGTTAATTACATTTTCTTTAGACTGAAAAACCCCATATAATAAACTGCCTCCAACATGAAATTAACTTTTTCAATCATTGGCAATTCCCACACTTTGTTGTTTCCATTACACTTGTCTGGGAAGTGAAGATTAAGTAAAATGTTTATTTTCTGAATCCTGCAGCTCCAGCAGTCGATGCCCTTACGACAATGTTCAGCACTGAATACTGAAGTGGTACTCCATGCTAAAACCCCTCACTTAGCCTACATTTAAAATATATTTGATGTGATTTTTAAAAATATAATTATTGAAAATGACAATCATCAATTAAATTGCCAAATTAATTAATAGGTTAATCAAACAGTAACCGGGTGGAATCGACTAAGGCAAAACAAACTATATCAGGTCTTAAGATTAAATCATTTAAAAAAACAATTATATGAAAAACAGGATAAGTCAAGTAGAATAATGAATTTAAATTATACTATCATTAATGAGTGTAGGCTCACTACTTATAATTTACAAAACAAAATGAATTAACCCCTTCGCACAGATGCCAAATTTGGTCAATTCTCATCTCATCAAAGAAACTTGTAAAATTAAGCAAGACAAAATGTAACCTGGCAAAAATGTAAACAAGTTGTTTTCCTTTAGTTTGCAGTGAAACACCGAGAGCCACAAATGTAACACAAGTACAAATCAACTATTTTTCTCAAACGGATTGGAAAGACAATACATTACCACTGAGTCTTGAAAGGGATGTCGCTATGCGTAAAAATAATGGTAGAATTGTATATTTATTTCTTATTTAGTAGTAGATATTGACAGTAGAATGATGTGGTATAATTACACTAGAATTGCACTTGTTTATTTTGCTATTGAGTGAGCAGGGCCTTCACAGCTGTATTGGCATATGTTCTGGCTATTGTTAACTTTATCTTGTTAGTATGACGGAATATGAATTTAGGGTGGTGAAAAATAATTTTATGAACTCACAGATGCCATTGCCCACTGTGTCATGCATGTTTATAAACATGTTTAAGGACCCAATTATCCAACCTGGTTATGAAGCTACAACTGTTTTCTGATGAACCTTGAATATTTTCTCTTTTTCCATTTATCCATTGTCCTGCAAATTCTCAATTTCCACAGTGACTACCTATCGCACTTGTGGTTCTAATACGTTTTTGCAGTTCTGTAAAAACACATACTTTTTCGCATATAGACTATAAAATCATTAAGCTATGTATTTTTGTATCGCTTCAGATGTCATTACAATAAGCTGTCTTCATCTAGGCCTACAGCCTGTATGTAAATAGAGTGGTTTTGACTGAAAAAAGTTCAAAACCTTGTCCAGTGAATATTGCATTTATTGTTTTTCAAATAGCCTAGGCTACAGTCCCCAGGATTCGCTGTGCATAAGGTTTTTTCGATAGCCTACAGTTACAAAAATGGAGATTAATTTAAATTTCACCATGTTAACTGAATTTTAACCTTCGTCCTTCATACTGTTTTTAATTACAATGACCAGGTTTCCATACTCTCAGCTTATTAAAACCCCGCTGATTTCACCTGTTATTCTATAACTGAACAGAACGATTTTAAAGACAACTAAGAGTCTAATTAGAAACATTTTAAAACAAGACACAATATGTGCGAACCCATGGGTGTATTTAGTGTCCTCATTAAGGCAAAATAACAGTATATATGTTATTAATCAATATTACAATGCACATAATGAACTTCGGATGAAGCTTTAACTTTGAGAACTCCATGGCAACAGCCTCATGGAATTGATGTTGACAATGCTTCATTGTATAATCAAACAAAATTCATTAAACAAGCAGGCTAATTTGGCGTTATCTAAGGTGAGACTGAAGCCATATTCTGGTAGCTTATTCTCAGCTGTTGCAGTTGCTTTTAACGAAATTTAACCGAATATAGCCCATTTTCTAAAATAACAGCACTGTCGAGAATTACCGGGAACCTGTGCCGGTGTTAAACCCGAATGTTAAAGATTATTATTGTGTATATCAAAATGCTTCATAATTGTTAGTCCAAATAATATTGATCCATATAGCCTATTCCTTGCTCGCACTACACACACACAAGCATGTTTGTTTCGCCATCATATAAGCAATCCGCCAAGGTGAAAAAGCAGGGATATGACATTTTGATTGGTTTATTGCATGTTATGCCCAAGACACACCTGTAATTAATGAAGAGACTAAGTTTAGCCCATTTGCACATTGCACTGTGCTTAGCGCTCAAAAAACTTGCTAACTAGCAAAAGTGGACTTGGACACGCCCTAAATGCACTTTACGACATGTGTTTAGACCAAGCGCTAAAATCACCAAGATAGAGCCCTTAATGTTTTAACTAATCAACTTTATTGTTTTTTGTAAATATACGCTCATTCTAAATTTGATGCCTGCAACACGTCCCAAAAAGGTTGGGACAGGGGCATGTTTACCACTGTGTTAAATCACCTTTCCTTTTTAGAACACTCAGTCATCTTTTGGGAACTGAGGACACTAATTGCTGTCGTTTTGAAATAGGAATTTTTTCCCATTCTTGCTTGATATAAGACTTCAGCTGCTCAACAGTCCGGGGTCTCCGTTGTTGTATATTCCGCTTCATAATGCGCCACATGTTTTCAATGGGAGACAAGTCTGGACTGCAGGCAGGCCAGTCTAGCACCCGCACTCTTGGACTACAAAGCCATGTGGCTTGGCATTGTCTTGCTGAAATAAGCAGGGACGTCCCTGAAATAGATGTCATCTAGATGGCAGCATATGTTGTTCCAAAATGCATATGTACCCTTCAGTGTTAATGGTGCCTTCACAGATGTGTAAGTTACCCATGCCATGGGCACTAACACACCCCCATTCAAAAAGTGGACTCGTCAGACCACAGCACTCGTTTCCACTTTGCATCAGTCCATCATAGATGAGCTTGAGCCTGGAGAAGCCGGTGGCGTTAAGACTGAGAGTCTTAACTTGCATTTATGGATGCAGCAACAAACTTTTACTGTTTACTGACAACAGATTTCTGAAGTAATCCCGAGCCCATGTTTGTTATATTCATGACAGAAGCATGCCGGTTTTTAATGCAGTGCCGTCTGAGGGATCGAAGGTCATGGGCATTCAATATTGGTTTTCGGCCTTGAAATCCCTAAATTCCTTGCAATCGTGCATTGAGAAACGTTGTTCTTAAACTGTTGGACTATTCGCTCACGCAGTTGTGGCTCGTAAAACGCCCGAGCCTTCATGGATGCACCTTTTATACCCAGTCATGATAGTATCACCTGTTACCTATTCACCTGTTTTTTGAACATTCCACAGCCTTCCCAGTCTTATGTTGCCCCTGTCCCAACTTTTTTGGAACATGTTGCAGGCATCAAATTTGGAATTAGCATATACTGTATTTACAAAAATCAATAAAGTTGATAAGGTATATTTTCTTTGTACTGTTTTCAATTAAATATATGTAAAAGAAAATTTACAAATTACTGCTTTCTGCTTTTATTTGCATTTTACATACTGCCCCATTTTTTTGGAATTTGGGTTTGTATATCTGTTGTGCCATTACGTTGACAAATTGATCCGCTAATGCTATTGGGGCGTGGTAACATTACTGAAATTGTAAACAACCAGGAAGTGGATAGCTGAGCTACACATGAAACATGATTACGCACAAAATAGTTCCCTTAATGATAATTGGAAATAAACAAAAATATAACTTTTTAACTACGACAGCGGCTTGGCAAGATACGTATTATAAATTCCATGTTGATGGGGTTTAGAATAGAATAGAATAGAATAACTTTTATTTTCCCGTTTGGGAACTTCAGTTGTAGCCCCAGCAACAACAAAAAGACAGAGACAGTGGGGCAGACCCACAGCACACAAACAAACATATCAAATATAATTTCATTAATCAAGTGAATTAAAGTGGAATACAGCCATGCTGCCATGATTAAAAATAATCCCCGCTGTCCCGAGATGTCCAGTGGCATTAAGCAGTCCAACACACAAACTGCGCCTCTGCGATTTTTCTCCATACACGCTTGTATGTGTTATTGGTATGTTTTCCAGGTTCTTTGGTCAAATGAATGGAAGTGAACAGATCCATCTCAGTCTCTATCGGAAGCCACCTACAATCACCTTCAATCACACGTGCTATCGACTGGACCTCTCTCGCAAGCTACTTTCATTAGACACTGTTCTTTGGACCTTTCTCCGGGTTTCAATTGCTCTTGCGGGCTAACTTCAATCCCTGTCGCAGGGTTTCAGTCTGTTTGCAGGGTTTCAATTGCTCTTGCAGGCTAACTGGACCTTTCTGGCGAGGTAACTGGATCTCTCTATCAGGAAATGGTCGGAAGACCAGGCGTGACAGGTAAGGAATCTAAAAGTGTACATAATGAAATATACACCAATAAAGCAGACAGATCCACAGAGGAAAGGGAAAAATAAAACAGTGGGAAAAAACCTCCCGGCGTAAGCCAAAACAAAGCAACTCCAAACGAGGGCGAACGCGAGAATAGCGAGTAATCAAACAAAAGAACCTCACACGAGAACAATAACAGGAGGTCAGAGAAAAACAAAAGAAACACCCCGTATAAACGGGTGAGAGAACGAAAGAGAAACTAGAACCTGTTACCTACAGCTCTAGGTGGGAACGAGCTGAACAAAAAGGTAACAGGTAGAGGAGTATAAAGGATAAAGAGAGAAAGGAAAGAAAAAGACTAAAATAAATCTTCCTCCTAACTCTAAACCGGACTTGCTGCGTATTCGTACAAACCAGAAATGCAGCGACCGAATCCTATACCTTACCGACCTCCTTGTCATTATAGCAAAGACAATATGGAAGCGCCGGATGAGAAAAGAGCAGAGGTTAAGTAGCCGGTGGAAACATGGTACAATCACCGAGCACCGGGACAGAATAAAAACCTGGTGCGGAGCAGTGAGCACGAGAAAAGAGCGCCCTGCCAGAGAATAAGGACAGAAAGGGAATGAGCCTGCCAATCCATGACAGGACCCCCCTACTAAGGAACGGCCCCAGACGGTTCCTCAGGCTTATTTCTGCAAAAGTCCCTGATGAGTTGAAGGTCCAAGATGTTGAAACAAAAACTGAACCCCTCTGCCCACACGTCTCTCGGTCAGAATGCGCCAAACAGTATAAGCCGGATCACCCTCAATGAACCAAGGAGGGGGTGGGGGCCTTTCCCCTGGAGCGAGGGGGCTAACCAGTACCGGCTTTAAATGGGAGACGTGAAAAGTAGGGTGGATGCACATAGACCGCGGAAATCGTAACCGTACGGTGACTGGGTTAATTCTTTGAATAATTTTAAATGGACCCACAAATCGAGGAGCGAGTTTGCGGGACTCAACTCGCAAGGGAAGGTCCCGGGGAGAAAGCCACACCCGTTGCCCGACCTTGTAAGAGGGTGCTGGACAGCGACGCCTGTCGGCCGCAGATTTTTGTTTGGCTGAAGCACGTAGAAGGGACGCGCGCACTCGCCTCCAGGTCGATAGACACCTCCGAACGAAGGCACCTGCGGAGGGTACCTCCATGTCTCTCTCCAGCTCGGGAAATAGTACGGGCTGATACCCCAGCTGAGCCTCGAAGGGAGAGAGGCCGGTGGAAGCGTTACGCAGTGTGTTATGGGCGTACTCTGCCCAGGCAGATGAAAAGGGATTTGATGCGGCCAAACATTGCAGGGTGCTCTCCAAGGTCTGATTAGTTCGTTCTGTCTGACCGTTCGTCTCCGGGTAAAAACCGGACGATAAACTGACAGACGCACCCAGCAGAGAACAAAAAGCGCACCGGAACTTAGTGGCGAACTGGGGGCCGCGTCCAACAGAAAGCCGTGTGCACGAAACACATGGTCAATAACGAGCTGCGCCGTCTCTGGTGCCGCAACAAAAGCCTTTATGTTTTTTTTCAGACTGGGCCACAAAAAAAACCTTCGAGACAAAAAGTCCCTAGTGCGGTGGACGCCCGGGTGGCCGGCCCACTGGGAGGAGTGTACCCACTGAAGTACCCGAGACCTAACCCGGGGAGGAACAAACAGGCAGTGGGATGGAGCCCCGCCTGGACACGGGTCAGAGCGCAACGCCCTCTGGACAACCGCCTCAATCTCCCACATCACCGGTGCCACAATGAGATCGGCAGGAATGATGGTTTCGGGAGAAGGGTCCTTGTCGGTGCGGTCGTAGATGCGCGACAAGGCATCTGGCTTTACGTTCTTGGAACCAGGGCGATACGTGAGCAAAAAATTCAAATGTAAAAAAAACAAAGCCCACCGAGCTTATCGGGAGTTACGCCTTTTAGCTAGCTGCACGTACTCTAGGTTCTTATGATCTGTCCACACCGTGAACGGATGCTCAGCTCCATCAAGCCAGTGACGCCACTCCTCGAGAGCCAGTTTCACCGCCAGTAGCTCTCGATCCCCTACATCACAATTTCTCTCGGCAGGTGTTACTGCACGAGAGAAATACGCGCAGGGGTGCATTTTGTGGTCCAACGGAGAGTTCTGTGACAAAATGGCGCCTACGCTCAGCTCAGAGGCATCTACCTCCACCACAAAGGGGAGGGAGGGGTTGGGGGTGAGCAAAATAGGTTCAGAGCTAAATCTTTTCTTTAGCTCAGAAAAGGCCATCTCCGCTCTGGGATGCCATTGGAATTGAGAAGAGGGTGTCTTCCTGGTGAGTGAGGGAGAGAGAAACCGGCAGCATTCCTAGTCAGGTCAACCAGATGAGGCCACTTAAGAACACTTAACTCTAATACTGTATGGACCATGAACAAGTTTGCCCTATCAGATTATATTGTCTCTCCGTAATCTAAATATCTGTGCAAAATGCAAATCAGCAATTGTATTTCGTTTTCATTCACTGTGCGCAAAAAACTATGACATACAGTCAAGCCGGAAAGTCTCCACACTCCTTTCACCTTCTCCACGTTTTATTACGTTACAGACATATTCTACAATAGATTGAGTTCATTTTTTGTCTCAGAATTCTACACAAAATAGCCCATAATGACAAAGTGAAAACTGGTTTTTAGACATTTGTGCTAATTTATTAAAAATCAAAATGTAAAATATCATATGTACACAAGTGTGCACACCCTTTGATATGACACCCAAAAGTGAGCTGAGGTGCATTTTGTTTTCACCGATACTGCTTGAGATGTTTCTACAACTTAATTGGAGTCCACCTGTGATAAATTCAATTGATTGGACATGATTGGGGATTGCCAACACATGCCTATATAAGGTCCCACAGTTGATAGTGCATGTCAGAGCAAACGCCAAGCCATGGGGTCAAAGGAATTATCTGCAGACCTCAGAAACAGGATTGTGTCAAGGCATAGATGTGGAGAAGGGTACGGAAAAATCTCTGCAGCTTTACAGGTCCCAAAGAGCACAGTGGCCACCATCATTCGTAAATGGAAGACGTTTGGAACCACCAAGAATCTTCCTAGACCTGGCCGGCCAGCCAAACTGGGCAATCAGGGAACCCGGGCCTTAGCCAGGGAGGTGAGCAGGAACCCGAGGGTCACTCTCCAGTGTATGCTTGTGGAGATGGGAGAAACTTTCAGAAGATCAACCATCCAGGCAGCACTCCACCAATCAGGCCTTTATGGTAGAGTGGCCAGACGGAAGCCCCTCTTTAGTAAAAGGCACATCACAGCCCGCTTGGAGTTTGCCAAAAGGCACCTAGAGGACTCTCAAACCATGAGAATCAAGATTCTCTGGTCTGATGAAACCAAAATTGAACTTTTTGGCCTGAATACCAAGTGTCACGTCTGGAGGAAACCAGGCACCGCTCATCACCTAGCTAATACCATCCCTACAGTGAAGCATGGAAGCATCATGATGTGGGGATGTTTTTCAGCAGCGGGAATGGGGCGACTAGTCCTGATAGAGGGAAAGATGAATGCAGCTAAGTAAACCGAGATCCTTGAAGAAAACCTGCTCCAGAGCGCTCTGGACCTCAGACTGGGGCGAAGGTTTACCTTCCAACATGACAACGACCCGAAGCACACAGCCAAGAGAACAAAGGAGTGGCTTCGGAGAAAGTCTTTGCATGTCCTTGAGTGGCCCAGCCAGAGCCCAGACCTGAATCCAATTGAACATCTGTGGAAAGAGCTGAAAATGGCTGTGTACCGACGCTCCCCATCCAACCTGACGGAGCTTGCAAGGATATGCCAAGAGGAATGGGCAAAAATGTCCAGAAACAAGTGTGCCAAGCTCGTAGCTTCTTTCCCAAGACGCCTTGAAGCTGTAATCGCTGCCAAAGGTGCAGCAACCAAGTATTAGGCTAAGGGTGTGTACAGATATGTAACCCCTAAATAACCTATTTTTGTCAGTAAAATAAAATTGCATATTTTCTAAAGACCTGTTTTCACTTCGTCATTATTGGCTATTGTGTGTAGATGTTTGAGGCAAAAAATGAACTCAATCTATTGTAGTATAAGTCTGTAACGTAATAAAATGTGGAGAAGGTGAAAGGAGTGTGGAGACTTTCCGGCTTGACTGTAATTCAAATTAAAATGCAAAAGACCACTTTGCATTTTCATCTTCAAGTTAATACATGCAATTTATCTGACAATTTAAAATTTTAAATGAAAACCCATTTCACATTTCATTTTTATCATCCTAATCGACACAACCCTGCCAAAATTTAAATGAAAATGAAAAACCACATTTGAAATAGCATTTTCTTATTGTAATCTCATGATCCATGACAAAAAGATTGTACTGGTTGTTATGATTATTGAAGGGGTTACCACCCCTGTATCCCTCCAGGAGATTACACCCCTGTATGTTTCAAACAAATGAGTAAGTGTCATACAGAGATAAGTCACACTTTCCAATGAAAAACAAAATGGATCCTTGGCTCTCACTAACTGCATGTTGGGTCTATCAAAACTAGGACCGGTTACAAAATAACTGCATAATTAACAGTAAATTTGAATGCATGTCTAGACACAGTGACAGATGCATTTAATAAATGACCATGTTAGAAGCAGTTTTACATTGACCCGGGTTGTCAGGAGCTTGCAGAATATTTCTAACCTTTCACTGTCCTGATGCCAGGATTTTAATGGCATTGTTAGCTTGCTATGAACTTGGAGTTTGCCTCATGCATACTTCTAGCACTTTTCTTGATTAATAGCTTTCAGTTTCTCTGTAATCAACACACATAAGCTACATTCTTTATGGTTATTAACTTTGTATTGTTTTTCATTTCTGTGAATTCTAAATTAACCGTCCACATGCAGCATGAACATAATTCAGTCAGGCCACTGTTGTTCAAATAAAACTTTATTGACATTATAAAAACAATACATTTTAGGTTTGGCGGTATGGTTCTGTTCACTAAGCCCTCCCGCCCATCCACGCGAGCAAGCATGGGTATGGCGGCGAGGGCAGCAGCAACAACCCCCCAATAGGGTTGCACTTAGAACAGAACCGGCAGCACTGAGAATGGTTTTTTACAGATTCCATTCAATCAGTTGTATGTATATGGCACTTTTAAATGTCATTATCACAACAATTTACAAGGAACCGGGCCTGAACCCCCGTAGAGCATGCCTAGGGTGACCGTGGCAAGGAAAAACTCCCTGCTGTTAGCAGGAAGAAACCTTGGGCAGAACCTGACTCTGAGGGGGGGAGTCCATCCGCCGCTGACTGGCACCGGTTAACTGAATGGCTGATTACAGAATAAAAATTTTTTTAAAAGCAAGACAGAACATATGAAAATGTCAATATATATGAGCTGGTGGTGGAAGGCGGATTGAAGGCCAGCAGGTGGCATCATCAGGTGGGGACGGCGTGGAGCTGGAGCTGACCGGCTGCTTCTGGAGAACGATGTTTGTTGATCTATAGCTACCGACCGCTCCGGCGGTTGCCGAAGAGGGAAGGAGAGAGGAAAGAAATCAGTAGACACTCAAACATATTAGTGAGCTATGCAGGAGCGATATAGGCTAGGTGTCAGTGCACAAAGGGGAACTGAAGAGGATGGAGCTGGGGTGGAGGGGGGGGGGGGTTTGTTTGCAGCAGGCGTGCATCAGAGGATCCACCATGTTAGGGCGAGGCTGTTAAATAGACCGCCTTGATTCACCAATCAATCCATTCAAGTAGCGTCACTACTCAGCTGAGCTGTCAGCTGATTACCTATGCCGGGTTTCACTCTCGTGACCTGCCTGAACTGACGCTATGCTCGATTTTGTGGGAGGGAACACATGTTTGGTAAACTAGTAGTAGTAGCTTGCTTGTTTGCCTGGCTAGCTAGCCAACAGTCACCTGCTAGCAACAGTCCAAAACATTGCATTGATTCAAAATGATTGGCAAATACCTCATGTATCAATGCTGCTCTTATCAATTGCATTTTAACCTCTTCCTACCGAGGGCAAAATAGGCCAAATTTTGCCTGTTTTCACTAGTGACAAACAAAGGTGGTTATCTCAAAAACTATAAATGGTACAAATATGGTTCATGGCTTTTATTAAAGCAGACACCTGCAGTATTACGACTAAGCAGTGAGAACTCATAGAAATCCAGTTTTTGATACTTAACTATAACAATTTATGTACAGAAAATATAAAAAAACTAAAAAACGGGTACCTACATTCAAGTTTAAGAATTTTTACCTGGGGAGCTACAAATGCAATCAAGGAATGACTCCTCTATCTGATTCATCAATATGCTGCCTACCTCTGGTAACAATCTGGTGTCAATATCTCAAACCATTCAAATTTTACAGGTTTTTTTTCAGGTGAACCTTTTTCGTTATCCAAATGGTGCCAAATGGTGCCAAATGTGCCAAAAATGGCAATGTTCCAGAAAGGTCTCAATATGATTTATTTTTTAGGTTTTTACAATAAAATGAGATAATTTGTCAATATTGGCAATAAAAGTTCATTTTTAGACGTGTTCTTGGTGTTCTGCATATTACACAACTAACTACCCAAGGTTACAAAAAGCTGTCAAAACCCATGTAGCAGCACAGTGAATCTTGTGTATTTCACCAGAGCCCCATTAGCCAGAAATGAGTCCAGGAATGTGCAAACAGGTTTTCAAATGAATAATGGGAATAGTATGAAACTTCCCTACACATTAATGCTTGCCAGTCCTGTCCTTTATTCTGTTGCCACCTCCTATGACAGGGACGTTGGGGTTGGGTTTTAGGAGGCAAAACTTTATACATGACAAACATATATCAACTATATACAAGTGCACTAAGGTGTACTACTAAAAGTGCAGTGGATAAAAAATCAAAAGTCCACCAGTTTCCTAGATAAAAAATAAAAACACCCCTGCTGTAACAAATAAAAAGATCCTTGCCTCTAATTGCTGAAGTTACCGTATTTACACAAAGAAAGTACAAAATGGCAGGGTCCAAAAAGCTAAAAAAAATGAAATAAAAACAAAAAAAGGTAAAGGATCAAAACATGGGGGTGGAGGTTGAGGAGAGATTATTTAACCATTCATACAGAAGCCATTTAGACTACACATTCCCTCAGGAGAGCAATCTGCATCATTACAAATCCCACTAACCCTGTCCATGGAATTGTCCACCATGTTGATATACCCATTAGTCCCCCTTATACAACAACAATCAACAATAATAATAATCAACAAGTACTCCCTCATGTTATCATGTTCTCTCCCTCATACCATGCATAAATTACCATTTTGTTTACCTGCACAGCCTTCTGTACTGCATACAGAACAATTTACTCAGGTGGAACAATGACTTTACTAAACACTTCCAGAAGCCATTTCACACTAAAAAAAATCGTTTTAGTAGCTCATCTCAGACACAAATAGATAGCTAGCTGCTTGTTACCTGTAATTTTGCTTGCATTACATTACATTACATTTATTTAGCAGACGCTTTTATCCAAAGCGACGTACAGTAAGTGCGCACAGAGACATCAAGATCACTACAGAACAGACAAGGCAAAGCACATCCTTCGCATAATGTAGCAGCTATCCCTAGCAATGAACGTCGACTGTAGTTCACAGTAAGCTGTGGGCAAATCAGCAACACCACACTTCCATTCCTAATACTCGTATAAACTATAATAAACAGACAGGAAAACACAGGGATGCTTGCTAGCTTGCCACTGTAAAGGCAATACTATCTATATTAATTTAGCTGAGAGGGACCGATTTTATGCATAAGTATATAAGGTTAGTTAGCTTCACAGAAGAAACACAGGGATTCACGCATTGCAGCTAAATTTCCTTCGATGCTTACACCAAACATCTGTGTTGTTGGCAACGCCACGTAACACGTGCGAGTTTGTCAACACAGACAATACACCCTAAGTTTACTTCATAAATTATTTATCATACCGTTGGAATGTGCAATTTGTAATATTAATTGTATGAAAAACAATAAAATACAGTTGACAATGTAATTACGAACCCGCATGGCATTGCGTGAATTCACACTGGTATATCGAAAAATCGGTAATACCACCAGCCCTAACGACGTTACCTGCCATGGCGAAATTCAATGCGTTTATAGCATAACACTGTTAGTATGATAAAACAACTTACATGTCAGCAACATCATCTCGGTCATCAGTGGATTCAGCGTCACTGAGACAGGATGAGTCTCCCTCGGCAAAAACATCTTCTGGCTTATCCAGTTCGTCTAGCACTTGGTGCACGGATAAACGCCTCAAAAATCTCGACATAACTACACAAAAACTGTATCAAAAATACTCTAAAGTAAAAAATGTAACTGCGGGCCTTACCTAATTAATTGTGCTTTGCTAAACGGAATGTAGCGAGCTATGCTACAAGGTAAAAACACTGCGCCATTTTGGTTCGATAATTACGCGTGGGTCGCCACTTCCTCATACGCACGGCTCGATTTCCTTTTTTTACGACTGCTTTGTGTTGATTGAGGGCTCCTGTGAAAGATAAGAGTCTTGGCTTTTCGCTGGAATATTTGACAGACAGTTTTAAAACCCAATGGAAAGCAAATAATACTCAGAGTGGAGGCGGGTGGAAGACGGTTTTTCCCACTTCAGATAGGCCTATTGTGCTATCAGTCAAAGAAATACACCCAATTGACCACGGTTTTGCATAAATCTCTGCAAGCATGTTCAAAACTACTCTGGCTAACATATACTAAGCCATGGGATTGGTACTCCAGAAACTGGCTGAGTTTCACAACGCCAAAGTGAACACAGCCGAACGAGTCGTAATCAAGTGCAAAAAAGCACAAGTCGGTTTAAAATTGGAAAAAAATAATGTACAGCCGTATGAAAGTTTTAAAGTATTTTTTCTTGAAGCCTAAAGGTATAATGATTTTTCAAACCAAAGTTTTGTGAAATACAATTAAGCAGAACAGTTTACCAGCACATTGTTTATGGTGTGACATCAAGCTGCAATATATGTTTGAGAATTAGGTCCGAGTTTCCAACGTTATTTACAAAGTTTTATCCCGACGTTTTGGGCTTAAAAACCACTTTCCCAGAAGGAATGGATATATCTTAAGGATATTTAATCAAAATATTGAGGTGAGCAGTTTATTATATATTATTAAATTAATGAAATGTATAATGTAATAATTTCCGTCACGCCGGCGTGACCGCTAGGGGGCGTTTGGCATTAAGAGGTTAACAAGTAAAGCACCATTAAAAATAAAGAAAGCAAAAATATTTTCTCCCATTAAATATTTCACACTCCAGATGTGGACCTGGCATTCACAGAATCGAATGATACACTGGAAACATAATGGATCTGGCTTATATTGAATCTCGTTTCTAATAGGTGTGCAAGACGATACCAATATAATCTGCAAAAATGTTACAGATAACAGAAGTAATTTGCCTCAAGTAAATCTGACATGAGCTATTGTAGTTGAATAATATTGTGTATTGGAGAGCGATGTGAATGTATAGTAACATGCTTCAGTTAATCAGGAAAAAAAAGAGACAGATCTCAGTCTAGCCCTCCTGCCAAAATAGTAAATGGCTGATTCCATGGGTTCAAATTGATGCACAATTTGTACAAAAGCATGTATTTAACATTTGTGACTGGATCCCTACTTTGGATACATGTTTCAGAATTTGACGTTTTGAGTTTAAATGTTAAAGTACAGAATCATATCTACAAAATGGGGTATCACTTGATGAGATTGAGTAAATATTTCTGGAGATATGATTTGGTGATTTTGCAAAACACAGTTTTGAAAAAACTCACTTTAAAGATTTTGTTGTGAATTCTGCCTTTTCTCATCATAAAATACACCCTCAAACCAAGAACTATTGTATGGAATTGGTATATTTGTGTAGTCAGCAACTCAGTGCTTGGTATGACTTTGAATAAGTTTGATTATAATAGTGTTTGAACCATTAATTCATAAAAATATTTAAAAAATTAATACACAAGGTTTACCCTTTGATTTTGCTTACAATCCTCATCCTTTTTCATTCTTCCACTTCCCTAATTATTTTGGAATGACTCCCTCATTATCATGTAACTTCAAAACATTGATAACTGCTCTCCCTATTGAAATATAGCAATAATACTTCAAAGAGTGTCCATACATTTTGATAGCCCTCATCAACATGTAATTACTTCTTGCCAAGTAGCTATCCCACAATACCTTGCATATGAATGATTGTCTGCCCCCAAACTAATTTGCATCTGTATCTTGGAGGACTAATGGCTATCATGTGACTGTTTAACATCAGTGAAATGATTTTAAGGGACTGTAAAGGTAAATCCGTAATTTTCTTCAGAATACATTATATGGGGTTGTTATGGTATGTATTAAGCATCAGCAACAGTATGAGATTTCAATTTAATTGCATCTCGATCTATATCTACTTATCCATTTCCATCTATTCCGATGTGGGGATTAAATGGGTGGAGTTCAAATTATTACTGGGCTCAGTCCTATTGGGCACAGGTTCTTCATGACGCCATGAAGGACCTGGAGTAATGGCCAATTATGTTTTAATGTCATTGCATATCTCCTCCCATAGTTGGAGGCAAATAAATCTATTCTGTCCCACTAACGTTAAACAGCCTATTTGAGTCTGAGCAAAACAATCATTTGCGATAGAGAACCTTTGTCTGCGTTATCGATAGTTTTGTAATCCTTAGCTGTAACGTTAGTTATTTTTATATTTTTCAGTTCTTAATCCCTCTCCCAGTCTCTCTCTTTCTTCAACCCGCTATTTAATTTCTCCCACCTTCTCTATCCCTTCGTGGTGGTGCTACCTAGCTGTCTAGCTAGCAAGGCTACTTTAGCCCTAGAGCTAAGTTAAGAGTTATAACTTGTCATTATCGCCTCCGTTTGCATTGCAAGCATGCCGCATATAGCCTACCCCGTGTCCCTCCTTGGATGCACAAACAGAGGATGAAGTCGAGGGTAATGCTACGTGTAATTTTTTCGGTTTCCTCAAGATGCAGAAATTTGTAAGAAATGGGTGGAGTTTTTGGAAAGCTAACGTTATTGCTACAATGGCAAGCTCAGCGCAAACACCCGCTTGTGCAGCGATCACAAAACCGGACAGCTTTCAGAATTATAAAAATTTGGCTTGGCCAAATTCGTCAAACTTGTTGCTGGGGTTGTGCCCTCTCTACCCCCTTTTCCTATCCGGGATCATCCTCTCCGTTCCCCATCAGTGGCCATTGCCAGGCAGATGAACCTGCTGCAACCGGTAATTTGGACTGCTGCTAATTTACCGAAGCTGGTAGACGTAATGTTAGCTATCTTCTTGATAAATAATAGAGTAGTCTGCTGCTGTAATAATATATGTTTGATATAGTTGCCATTGTAATGTAGCCCATTGGTTTTCATCAGATTTTATGGACAACCTGACCTGCTGGGGTAGCGTCAGTCATCGACAATGCTTGATGACAGGCTGATATTGAGTCATATGAAGCTGATTGAAGTGAAATTACGAGTTGGTTACTGTAAATATATGGTTTTAATGTGCACACCTATGAACTGACACTGCCGCAGTGATTAATGCCACTCCATAAAGAGCATTTATTTTCTTTTTAAAGTTTCCGTTTCACAATTTGCGAAATTGCATTTTTTCTTCACTCTATCTGCCATTGTTTCTGACATTCCTTCATGGATATGAACGGGGATATGTACGCTATCTAGCTAGGTTAGCTGTGGCCATTTTCTTTGCTGCTTTTGCAGTGAAAAGCTAATGAAAGTTATTCGGTTTCATCTCATTTTTCTCAAAAAATGTCTTTGCTTTCATTATCTGTGTGTCTTGATGTCAGATCAAATGTGAAACTAGTTTTGAAGCATTTAAACATGATATGACAAGCTAACACCGGAGTTTCGTTTTTTCGGTTATGAAACCCAGCCAAGTTTCTCTCCAGTAACGTTAATGGGGCGGTCACACATGCAGAAAATTGTGCGAATATTTGTTTTGCGTTTCGCTTTTTGCAGCGATACAGGATATGATGTCATAGTTTGGGCACTGACTTTGGGAACTGAGTTTGGGCGAGTGGTAGCCATTTTTCCGATACCTCTCGGCTGCTAAATTAAGCTAAATTTTCTTTGACAAGTTTAAATTAGTTTCTAGGAACAGTTAACAAACATTTCTGTAGATGTTTAAAAGTTAACTGATGATTCCAGCTAATAGTTTTTTTCATAGATAGAATTTGCACATCACAGTCGAATGGTAGCTAGGTGGCTAGCTACCATTCGGCTGTGATACATTGAATACTAACGTTAGTTAGGAATTAACTGTTCTCAGCTAGTATCGTCAGCTAACTTTAAAACCGTTACAGAAATGTAATGAAGTCCTGTTTGGCAGCAGACTGCAAACCAAGCTGCATCTGTTCACCGAAAACAGATCAGCGCAGTCAATATTCTGTTATATTCAATAGTCTCACGGTCATTATTTCAGTTGACTTGATCAACTGTCAGAATTCTGAAAGACTGTCAGGTCAATATTTTCGCTGGTGACTCGGTATATCCCGCCATATAACTTAAAAGTCGAAAGGATTAAACAGATTTTGAATAATGACGTCAGGCTCCAAACAAGTTTAGTATGACGAATGTGCCATAACGATTAATTAGCAAATAACAATGCTGAATACTTCTGACGTAATTTACATAGCAACTGTATGCCCAGATCACACGGCCTCATTGACAGTGGCCAAGGGAAATCGATGACGATTCGGAAAATATATAACTTTTAAAGATTTGATTCCATCTTCTACTGGGACTTTTGCCGTTTATCGAGGGTGTGTCAGAAACTTCCGGTGCCACTGACCAATTCAATTCAATTTTATTTGTATAGCGCTTTTTACAGAGAACTGTCACAAAGACACTGCACAGGGAAACAGAAGCAAAATGAGGTAAAAAAACTCCCCGGTAGGGGAGAAAAAACACTGAACAGTGAGAAAAAACTCTCGGAAGGAACCTGGCTAGAGAGGGGGTGCCTATCCTTCCCTGGCCGGCCCGGTTTAGACTAAAGGTGGACTGAATGATAATAGTCAATTCAATAATCAATTCAAAGGGGCGGGGTGATGCATCTGGGACTCCGGTTGCGTGAAGGCGGGAGGATAAACCAAAGGAGGGACAGGTCCGAAGCAGTCTGCAGACTCAGGGTGAGAGGCATAACTGGAGCAGTCTGCAAACTCAGGGCGAGAGGGGGATGGGCCAGAGTAAGCTGCAGCTCAGGGTGAGAGAGGAAAAGAGATGGTTTGACCCCCCCGACATCCTTAACTATAGGATTGACTAAAGAGGTATGTTTTTAGCCTACACTTAAAGACAGAAAGTGTGTCTGAAGCCCGTACATACATGGGAAGATTATTCCATAAGAAAGGAGCTCTGTAAGAGAAAGCTCTGCCACCCATTGTAATTTTAGATATAGTAATAGGAATTTTCAAATAGCCAGCACTTTGAGAGCGAAGTAATCTAGGAGGACAGTAATGAATGAGTAAGTCACTAAGATATTCAGGGGCCAAGCCATTTAAAGCTTTAAACGCTAGAAGTAAAATCTTGTAGTCAATTCAGTATTTGACAGGCAGCCAATGAAGAGTTTTGAGCACCGGGCTGATATGCTCCCATTTCTTGGTTCTAGTAAGAACCCTAGCAGCTGCATTCTGTACAAGTTGGAGACGATTCAGGGCTGAGCCAGTGCAACCAGACAGTAGAGCATTACAGTAATCTAGTTGAGACAAAGGCACGAACCATTTTTTCAGCATCCTCCAGGGACAACACCTTCCTTAATTTAGATATAAATCTAACGATTTCACTTACCATTCGATTGAGCGAGTAACGTTAGAAATCAATTTTGTATGGGTTAATGCTATTGCATTCTGCTAGCTACATCATTCTAGCCTCTTATGGGGATCAATAAAGGCTAACAATACACTAGCACTTACTTCTTGTAAGTTTTATAACCACTGCAGTCAAGCAAAAAAGTCAACAAACTCCGTTTTCTATCAGGAATGTATTGTCAAGCTCACGTGAATTCACTGCTGTTTACGTTCTAAAGCTCTGGATTTCCCTCCCTAATATTAAATGTTAGGGGAGCAAAAGTAGCCTATTTCACTATAGACTAAGGCTAGCTAACAGGTTAATTTCCACCACTCACAGACTACTACACCCACCTTCCTTTGTGAAAAATTGGGTGACATACTGTTGCCCTTTCTTTTCTCTCTCCTGTCTTTCTTTTAGTTTTTGGAAGGCAGATTTTTTTTAGGAAGCAGAGACATGATGCTCGCAATTTTCACTGCTAGGCTAGCAAGTAACGTTCGCGCCTGGTTTGGGGACAGGACCGAACCATTTAATTTAAATAGAAGGGGGGGGGAGGGGGGTTGGGCAATACAGAGGCTCTCTGTTTACTTTTTGCCAAACACAAGAAAAGAAAAAGAAACCGTTAGTTTTATTAGTACATTCTAAATAAAATATTCTATTAATGATGATAGGTTAATAATTTAATGTTGAAAAAAATGTACCTAATGTTATAATAATTTTTTAGGACCCCTGTCAGTCAGGGGCCCTTAGAATTGTCCTAACCTTTCCCCCCTATACGGTGCCCCTGTGCACAGCACCGAATGCTGGGACACAGCCACAATAAGCGACGTCCTCCATTTTTAATTTTGGCGAGGTATTAAAAGAAGCATTTCTATTAGCTGATACCAGAGATTGTCTGGAGGGTGTCTGCTGATACTGCGAATTCGTGGGTCAAAGTTGAACATAGTTACGAGTTAACATAGTTCAACTTTGACCCAAGTCGTATTGCGAATTTGCTTTGCAGCCGGAAATGATGCCGTTTATTCGCCCTACGCACGGTTTTGAATGGAAGTGATGGTAGGTGAAGCAAATATTCACACAATTTTCTGCAAGTGTGACCACCCCATAACGCAACTTTCACACCTGAACTTCGAAGGGGTTTTTCTCAAAAACATGGTTTGATTGCATTCCAAATATAATGGGACATATCTCGCTTGATATTTATATTAGAGAGGTCATTTTGGTATCATTAGAAAGCTTACATCCTCCTTCAGGTAGTATATACCCTTATGGAAATGTAATATACTGCAGTATATTTTAAATATATTGTGAAGATAATTTTGATATATTTCCAATATACTGCAGCATATTCTTTTTCCATAGGGGTAAGCCCAACATGTTACATATTTAGTGCGGATTCGCTAAACTTTAAACTTTCACTTAAACTTTGCAACATGCGGCCCCAGGTCCGGTAAATCTGTTATGGTCAGTAGCTATTATACTAGCTAGCTATTTTTAGTTATCTGATATGCTTCCTGAGCATTTCACAGTAGCCTACCAAATTGGATCAACCATGGATGCAGAATGGCAGTGTGATCCAATCCATGTGCCTGTAAGGGGGGAGGCAGTGTCGTAGAATATTAAGTGCAATTAAAAAAAATCTAAATCAGTGCATTTAATTCAACAAGTCACTGATTAAAGCAGGTTCGCTTGGTGCACAATGAAAGATGTGAAAAAAATTATTAGCCTACCAATCAACATTGTGGAAATAGTTTGTAAAAACAGGTGATTCAAAGTGATTGTTTGGGCATTTTAAAACAATTTCTAGTTGTTCGGAGAAAATTATACAGTAGCCTACTTGAAGAAAACTGGCAAAGTTCCGATGTATGATTGTTAAAACGTTTCATCGCTTCGCTTGCGAAAGCATCGCCCTCTCTAGTTGCACTACAGGCCAATAAAACAGCAAAGTGCTAGACCAGACTGTTTACAAGCTTCATCTTGCCACAGTCCCAGACAATAAACTGCAGAAAATGCATAGTTTCTACGCGCTAAAACTGTGGCATCGTGTTCCGATATTAAAAAGTTGTAGACTATAAACATTTGGCGAGTCTTGCTTAGTCTACTGTAGGTTACTATGTAGCTACAATACCCAATGGAGCCTAGGCTACTTTCGGTTTAGATAGACACCTAATTTTTTTTCCGACAAAATCTCTTATATAGCCTATATATATGTAAGAAGCCAATATCCTACCATGAAGTTACAACTGAAGAGTTTATCATATTCCATTTTGCCAATATCCAGAAGGCCTACAGTTGACATTTCCGCAGCGAGTAGCCTATAGCTCTCTATCGCAGCTGGCAGCTGTAATACGTCACTATTGTAAAAACTTTTAAAATAAATATGGTTAAGTGAGTTATCGTTTCAATAAGCGGATTTAAACACGGCTGTGCCTCAGTTACGAATGTTTCGTAAACAAACTTTGTTTAGGAGAAATCATGTTTTTTCTTGTTAGTTTGGTATTTCAAATACTACAATATCCATGATGCTCAGCGGATATTTGCGGTGAGTCAAAGTTATTATGTGTGGTGGGCTCTGGAGGTCTAACTAGTCCCTATATTTAACACAATTTCACATATTTACACAACAATTAGAATTTAGAAAATTAGGTGAATGTTAGATTTGATATGTAGGAATGCGATTCTGGTAGCCTATTAACAAAATTTTGATCGGATAGCGATTTTATTACTCTTCTGCCTCCTGCACAATAGTGGTTTGCGACACATGTATTCGAAGTCGGCGTCGGGTCACATTTAGTGAAACAAATACATATGTAATACATCCTTTAGCTTTTTTTCTTGGTGTGTGCGGATCTTGCAATTAGTGTTTTATAGGTTTATATTTGGGAGTCTCAATGGGCTTCTTATTGTGTTTCTGTCATTGCTATTCTTTATTAAACGGCTATAAAACAGTGCGCACATTATCAATAGATGCTTGTGGTACATCAAACACTTTAAGATCTGGCCGTGTCATGGAGACATGGTAAGTCACATTTGCCTCAGCATTTGGCATTTTTTAGGATGCCATTAGAGGAAATTACACCAATCAGTACCATCTACCCAACTGATGAAATGGACATGAAAACTGTGGGGACTATGTGCAGAAGTATTACTATAAGTAAACCACCTCCATTTTATCTATTTCATTATGTGATGCACATATGTTATGAGATAAGATTGCACCCATAACCACCACCAGCTAATATCTTAAATTACCAGTTGTCATATGTGGGCCATTTTAAAATCTGATATGGGAAGTGATGTGATGTTGGAGATACTTTACAGCTTGGAGTGCAGGTTTCACCCACACTAGCATAATTGTCACTGTTATCTATCACCATCTTCAGAAGGCAGATAAAAGGTAATGTGCAAAGCTTATAATTAAAGATCTGAGCATTGATTATCTGCTAAGAAATACAGTTTACTCACCCTGGGTGGAATTTTTAAATAGTCAAACCTTTTTAGCTCATTCAAAATGTTTTTTGGGTGGGGGGGGGGGGGGGGGGGGGAATTGAAATAGGAACTGCTTTCTGAGAAGGCTGCTTCATTATGTTCTTTCTTAGGTTAAAGTAATGCTGAGGTGCAAAATGGTGGTTGTTTTTGAGCTGAAAATTGACAGGGCGAAAAACTTAACTTTAAACTGATCACTGGTCTCGACCCTTTTATATACATTTTCCTTGGTTGGCAATACAGCAATGAATTCACCAAGTACTTATTACCATCAGATATAGCCTGTTCTCTACAATTCGGCTATTTAGACTAGTAATAAAATTATTTGTATTTGCATCACAAAATTGTGCACATTTTATTGGCATTATTTCAAATTGTGGATATATGTACTCTTCTTTCTCCACACCCACACTCAGAGAATATTCATGTCAAGCACAGTCTTTGTTAGATATAGCCTTTTCTGTGGGTTGTGCTGAAAGCTAACGCAGTAGTTAAGAAAGTGATGTATCTTTCTTTGGTTATGTGTATCTTTAATGATTTAAACTGTTTTTCCACATTGAATTAATCTCCCTAAAATGGTGTGGAAAAATTAGTCACTGATACTGTATGATAGCTCTGTGTTTAGCCAATGGATTATTAAAATTGTAGGAACACTTGTTCATCAAGAAAAATGTATGAAAACTGGTTGAGACCAATAATCAGTTTAGAGGGAACCTTTCCACCCTGTCTATTTTCAGCTGAACAACTGCCACTGGTGCAAAAATAAATATGTATGTCCTTACAAGCCCACATTAAAGCTGCCTATGAAAATTATTGCATTATAGCTGATCTGCTGTTAATGTATGTAAATGTCAAGTGAGAATAGCCCAAGTTCAAAATATATTAGTTTCTCAATGATGGGAACAGCTCTAATTATATTACCTGTGCAAATGTCAAGTCTTATAAATGAGATAAATTTGATATGGAGGTATGCTAAGCTTGGGAGAGTAAAGTAACAATTTTGCCACCTATTTTCCAAGGTTTGTGTCTGGTTGGTGTGTCATGACAAAGAGATTTAGGGTAATGATGGTAAAGTGAAGTTACACACACCCCATAATGGGTGAATATTCAATGAGCTGTCAATGAGCCAAGGTTGTGCTCTCCAGAGTGAAAAACGAGGACTGGTCAAAAAAATTAATAAAAAAAACAGTGAGTCACTGACACTATGATAGCTCTGCCAATCTTTTGTTTTCATTTTCAACTTCTCTCTTCCATCAGTAGTTTAGGGTTCTAGATTCATAACTGAGACAGGACTGGCCTACAGAACTTTGTTATCACAATAATAACATTGTCTAATATGAGCTTGTTTAAAACTGAGAGCACAACACTGGGCTCATCATTTAAATAGTTGAAATCTGCCAATCAGATCATCATCACCAACAACAACAACAAAAACGAAATATATTTATATAGTTCTCACGTCTGTGTACAGAAATACAGTATCCTCCCTAATGTTTGGGACAAAATAAATATTTTTGTTCTTGATTTGGCTCTGTACTCCACAATTTTAGTATTCAAACAAATCAAACTAAAAAAGTCAAATGTGGTTTAAAATGATTCACAGCTTTTATTAAAGGGTATTTTTATACATTTTGGTTTCACCATGTAGAGATTACAGCAATTACAGCCCTCCCATTTCAGGGCACCCTTATGTTTGTGACATATTAATGTTATGTAAATGAAAGTCATGTTCAGTATTTTGTCACATATCCTTAGCATGCAATGACTCCTTGAAGTCTGTGACATCACCAGGTGCTGAGCATCTTCTCTGGTGATGCTCTGCCAGGACTGTACTGCAGCTGTCTTCAGCTCCTGCTTGTTTTTAGTTTTTTCTTCGGCACATGAAACACATGTTCAGTCAGATTCAGATCGGGTCACTGACTTCACCAGTCAAGAATTTTCCAGTTTTTGGCTTTGAAAAATTCCTTTGTTGCCTATCCCTATGTTTGGGATAATTGTCTTGCTGATGAAGTGTCGTCCAATGATTTTGGAGGCATTTGCTTGAACTTGAGCAGATAGATGTTTCTGTACACTTCAGAATTAATTCTGCTGGTATCAGCAGTTATATCATCAATGAAGACAAATGAGCCAGTGCCTGAGGCAGCCATACATGCCCAAACCATAACACCCCCACCACCATGTTTCACAGATGAGGGGGGATGCTTTGGATCTTGAGCAGTTCATTTTGGTCTCCACACTTTGCTCTTGCCATCACTCCACTGACTCTGGTACAACTGCTTGCCTCTGCAGTTCTGTTTTTGATGTCTTCTGCAGACAATAGTCACTGACACATCCACGCCTGACTCCTGAAGAGTGTTTCTTATCTGTTGGACAGGTGTTTGGGTTTTTTTCTTCATTAAAGAGTAAGTACACTCACAGTTTCAGCCTGTCTCCGCCTGGGTGAGTGAGGCAGATAACTAGGCATTGCAGATAAAATATGAATCAACATTGAGCTGATTGAATCAAGTGCATGGCCGATTTCTCAGCTCAAATATTTTCAGAAACATATTCTAGTGGACTGTTTAGGTGGAATAAGAAAACGTTTATGAACAGGCCGCAACATTGTTCCGGTTTGAAAACCTGGAGCTGAAACCAAAGTGCGTCTAACCAATCAGGTGTCAGCTATTTCCGTTGTGGGTGGCAACAATTTTCCATATGACTACCTCTAAGAGTTGGGTGGGCCAGAGTGGGCATGCAGAAAGAAATTTTCTAATGTTACTGGGCAGAACCAAGACACTTTTCTACCAGTTTATTCTGATTCATTTACCCGTTAAGGTGAGGATTTTTCAGTCACCAACAGTCGAGGTAGGCTTCCATAGCCTACCAGGCCCTTCGCAATTATTGATCCCGAGTGCTCTTTCTTCTTGATGCTGGGCCAAACAGTTGATTTTCGTAAGAATAAGGTTTGGCCTATATGTCTGACTGTTTCTTTCTTATTTCTCAATCTCATAATGGCTTCATTGACTTTCATTGGCAAACAAATCATAAACCTGTCATAAAATGAATAGAAACATTTTGTCCATTATAAAGTATATAGATTTGCCCCTTCTGATGGTTTAAGATGAAAAAATTGATAACACACTGGTACACACAGCTAAACATGTAGCCTAATCATTCACTCTTGTACTGCAATAAATCATCACTTTAGTCTTTACTCAGTATATGTAATCTTTTGCTGCATGTCCTTGGATGACATGTCTCTAGTTTTTATTCACAGATGTTGCCATTTATAATCATTCCAGCTAGCACATATCAGGGCACAATAAATTGGAATGAGTATTTTGCATGCCCAAAGTGACAAGTATAGCCCAGGGAGATATCATACACCATAGTCTATATTATGTATGATAAGATTACAATAAAGTAATATTCCACCATCAAGAAAATGCTGGCAAATCGTCTAGCTTCGTGGCAAATCTGTGCATCAAATATAAAACCTGACTGAGCCACCTATGAACGCTAACATTACACTGTGAAATACACTCAAAATGCAAAAATAACAATATCAAACTTATGGCACAAGACAGTGGTGGAGTGGAAAAAGTAACGTACATAATTGAAACATTACAGGCGGTAATACTTACATATCGAGGAGGAAATCTTAGTCGTGTTTGTTCAAAACACCATTTGCAAAACTTAATGAAATTCTTTTGCAATGTACATACATATTACAAGATATTGTAATGACTAAATATTCATCATGTATTGGCAATTAGTGCCGTGATATATATATATATATATATATATATATATATATATATATATATATATATATATATACAGTGCCCTCCACTATTATTGGCACCCCTGGTAAAGATGAGTGAAAAGGGTTATAAAAGATTCACCGTTTGGTGAATTAGCTTAATCTCAAACTGAAAAAATTAGAAAAATCAAACCTTTAATTGAAGTAAATTTATTATGAGAAAAAAAATCCCTCATCAAGAAATAATTATTTTTAACAAAACCACGTTATTGGCACCCCTGCATATAGAATAAAGTAATTTTTAATATTTGGTCGCTAGATTTAGCTGTAAATTACACTGGAACAGTATGGGACACACGGTTGGCTAAATGGCTCAAAGTCATCAAGGGTCTGCGTATAAAACAAGCCTTAAACCATCCTGCCAGAAATACAGTAGATATGGATGGATAACTTGAAGGGTTTTGTCTCCTGACTTATTTTTCCATGGAGTTCAACAGGAAAATTTGTCAGGAGAAATTACCCTTAAAGTGATCCATCCACATCTACTGCAGTAGTGTAGTATGCGGCAGTGTAGTATGATGGTTAAGGAACTAGCCTTGTAACTGAAAGGTTGCAGGTTCGATTCCCAGGTAGGACACTGCCGTTGTACCCTTGAGCAAGGTACTTAACCTGAATCGCTTCAGTATATATCCAGCTGTATAAATGGATACTATGTAAAAAGTTGTGTAAGTCGCTCTGGATAAGAGTGTCTGTTAAATGCCCGTAATGTAATGTAATGTACTGCATATCTGCCAGCAGAGTGATGGTTTGAGGCTCGTTTGATACCTCAGACCCTTGATGGCTTACAGCCATTTTACCAACCATGTATTCCATACTGTTCCAGCATAAATTATTTATGGTTATTGATGAGGGATTTTATTTTCTCATAATAACTTCACTTCAATTAAAGGTTTGATTTTTCTCATTTTTTCAGTGTGAGATTAAGCTAATTCACCAAACGGTGAATTTTATATAACCCTTTTTACTCATCTTTACCAGGGGTGCCAATAATAGTGGAGGGCACTGTATATATAGTATCATATACAGAAATGTATGTAGGGGATCATTTCTGTTTGAGGGCAACTGGTCCTTTTTTTCACAGAGTGTTCTGAATATCCAATAACGAACTGTTACGACTGTAACCATGTTCTTTGAGTTCCGGATGACCATTAGGGTCGTCAGTATGGATGGCCTTCTGGGGCCAGATGCATCGAGACTCTTATAGCAGAATTAGTCATGGTACATGACCCCCGCGTAAAGGAGGAAGCGTCACTGCGGAAGTCCTCGGAACAATTTTTTTGCCCTTAAAAGGTCCCGAGTGATCGTGATCCCTAATGGTCATCCGGAACTCATAGAACATGGTTACGGTCGTAACCGTTCATTCTATTTCATTCCTTAGTCCATTAGGGTCGTCAATATGGATGACATAATACCCAAAGTGTCAGGAGGGACCATCATCGTTACATGGAGGCCAAGGCTGCAGGTAAGACGATTGCACCGACCGTTGAGTCTGACGCCACATTGACGTGATAAAACCGGGTAAATGTGCAGGGGAACACCCACGTCGCCGTTTCACAAAAATCTCTTTAAGAGGTATGCCTTCCAGGGCTGCCCATGAGGTAGTGAGGGCTAAACGAAGTAGACTCGCACACCACAAACTGAAAAAAAAGGAAAAACTCCTTAAGATGAGGCTACAAAAATATGTCCTTTATTAAACCATGCTCGAAAAAATGTGAAAGTGCTCAGTGCAAAATAGTGCTGACAGCACTATCGCACTGATTGACGACCCTAATGGTCTAAGGAATTAAATAGAACTATCTTTTAAACTAAAAGATAAAGCATCCAAGTACTGACACCAACATGCAATACACAAGTTGAATAAACAAGTTTTTTTTCTGCCACATTTCTGTTTCACGAATTACTCAATTTTCTAATCTTTTGAGGATTGGTTTTGTCTCATGTTGGATGTTGCTCGGGTAGATCTACAGGGAGGGAGCAAATCAATTGGGTTGCCTCTCCAACAAGAGAAATAAATAATAAAACTGGTAATGGTTTCTGTCAGGAATTCCCATAGATGGCTCTACTTCGTGCAGACAGGGCCCCCTTTATGACAGGTCAAATCCATTACTTTTCATCAAGAGGCGATTTGGCAACAAATTGCTTTCGATATGCCTTTATGTTAATGAGGACACATTAATATGTCCTGGGGAGTGCATTCCTTGCAAAGTAAATATCTACTGTCTGGCAGACAACGTGACCTTGGGAAATCTATCCATTTATGAAAGCTGCATTTTTGGATTCATATTAGCATCAGTTATTTTACAGAGTAGTTTTATGCACCAAATGATATTATGGAGAACTGAGCTCATGGATTAATCTTTGGTTGTTTGTGGACTGTGTGCTGAACAAGGCCATGCACACTCTAGCACGGGCAGGACTGAGATATATGTTGAGGAATAAAAGGACAAAGAGTGTAATTAGAACAATTACATTACCATATTTAGTAAAATACTATGTAGATATTCCAACACCACATGAATCTTTCTCTGCACCATCCTGAGTAGACTGTAAATCTCACTAACTCATCTGTCATGAAGATTTATGTAACTTGTATTCTTTTACTAGTCTCAGCCTTTCTCTCTTTTAATAGTGTGACACTGATTTCAGAGGTGAAGTTTCATTTATTTCTTTATTTTTAATGCAAGTATTCTCCTAGTTAACTGAGGAAAAACAAGCCATTAAAATAGATAGCTTTCCAACCAGGATGAGGCCTTGGTGGCATACACAGAAAGCATTCATTTGCTCCCCAGTCATTCCTCAAACAAATTAGCACAATCTTTTTCCCTCAATGAAAATTGGGATCAGCTGCTCTTTCAGGCCACTGACCAAAATACAGTCATTTTAATAACTACACAGTCTCCAGCTGCAGGGGCACAAATCCAAAATGTTGAGAAACACTTAGTTTGACCATGTTCATTTTAAATTGTGTTACTTTCCATGTAATATGTAGATAATAATTTGGGGTGTGCTTTTCTCCATTGTTCTTGCTCAGTTGTACTGACCACTGTACTGTAGTCACTGTACCCCACCCAAGGATTATTATCTTCCTGTAAGAAAAATTATTGCTGCATTGAATGCTTAAAGGGAAATGGAGCTGCTTGCATATCTGTATTCAACATTGTAGCTCTGATAATAGTGTGTTTCCAACTGCTGCATGTCTGTTAATATGGTTTATATCAATTTAAGCCAATATTAAGAATGTAAAATTATGTTTCATTTGTTTGTTTTCTGTTTGCCTATTACTAAACTATGTTTCTGTTTACTATTTGCTTGCCATGTTTTTGATGTGTGTGTATGTGTCTTTGACAGCTAGCAGTAGCTGTAATTATCGTACTACTAACGTTTATTAAAGGTTGTCCAAAACACATTTTGTGAACAGTAGACATATTTTGTGCAGCAGTGTGCTGTTCCTAGATGGCTTACGTGGGATCCAGGTGAGTAAGGTATTACCTAACGAAAATTAACTATAGTAAAACTATAGTATGTTGACAGGATATACTATACAAATACTATAGTATTACTGTAGTTTTTTCATACACACTATAGTCATACTATTGTCCTACTATGGAGGAATAAATACTAAAGAATTATTATAGGGGGTGAAAATACTATAGTGATACTATTGTACTATAGTGACGAATACTATAGCATTATTATAGTGGCCCTACACGATGAGCATTTTTTTTATTTTTTTTTTACAAAAGCTCCTTCCTGGCTTTGTTGGAGGCAATGGTGTCACTTTTTGCTCATATGATTGTTTCATGTTCTTATCCCTCCATTATATCTGTCCGTATCAGTCTTTTTTCCCCACAGGAGAGAAATACCACTGCCTGGCCAAAAAAAAGAGTTGCCATTGCACCCGTCATGCATAGTGCTCACTATACAAACCTCTGGAGGCAGTGTTATGATCTGGGTTTGCTTCAATTGTTCAGGTCAAGGCTCAGCAACGTTATGCAGCGATAAAATGAAGTCAGCTGAGTACCTGAATGTACTGAATCAGTGGTGCCCCCAGCTGTACGCAGAGTACGCAGTCTGCGTACCTTAGCAACAACAGCAAAATTAGTATTTCCATTAAAACTGATGTGAAAGTCTCTGCGTCTCTGTTTCTACGATGATGAGGAATGATATTTGCTTATTGTCTTCATTGCAGGGTCGGCGTCAGGGGTGGGCCTTGGGGTGCAAGGCCCGCCCACCAGACTGCTGGTGCCCCCCCTGACAGAACTGTCTAATGATTGGCTACATTCTAGTCCTTTATCCATGTGGGGAAATTTTTTTTTAAAAATAAACCAGTAGACTAATTCAGATGTATTATGTTTTAATGTTTTTCATTTAATTAAATTTTTTATATAATTTTTAATTTGATATCCTAAAACTGTTTACGCAAAATACAATCACCTACACTACTATGATTGAATTGCCTCAGAGCCTATCATCTTTGAGGTTTCAATAATTGGCTCCTCCCTCGCTGTTTGCGAAAACGGCGGGCTAATCACACAGGTTTCAGTTCAACTTTGAACAAAAAATATAACTACAGTAGGCCTATTTCTAGTAAATGATTGGACGGTCACGATTAACTCTATTTACTTTGGCCCTCCAGAGACAATCAATATCCACCTGGTTTCTACTAGGTTTATTTAAATGTCAATATCTCAAAATATATTCCCTGCACATCCATGGTTTAAAGTTCGAATTGAAGAAGCTGTATCTTTCAGAAATTTGAAACAGAATACATTTATTTCAGAATAGTTACATACAGTATATACAGTCAAGCCGGAAAGTCTGCAGACCCCTTTCACCTTCTCCACGTTTTATTACGTTACAGACATATTTTACAATAGATTGAGTTCATTTTTTGTCTCAAAATTCTACACAAAATAGCCCATAATGACAAAGTGAAAACAGGTTTTTAGACATTTGTGCTAATTTATTAAAAATCAAAATGTAAAATATCATATGTACACAAGTGTGCACACCCTTTGATATGACACCCAAAAGTGAGCTGAGGTGCATTTTGTTTCCACTGATACTGCTTGAGATGTTTCTACAACTTAATTGGAGTCCACCTGTGATAAATTCAATTGATTGGACATGATTGGGGATTGCCAATACCTGCCTATATAAGGTCCCACAGTTGACAGTGCATGTCAGAGCAAACTCCAAGCCATGGGGTCAAAGGAATTATCTGCAGACCTCAGAAACAGGATTGTGTCAAGGCATAGATCTGGAGAAGGGTACGGAAAAATCTCTGCAGCTTTACAGGTCCCAAAGAGCACAGTGGCCACCATCATTCATAAATGGAAGAAGTTTGGAACCACAAGAATCTTCCTAAACCTAAACTGAGCAATCGGGGAAGACGGGCCTTGGCCAGGGAGGTGAGCAGGAACCCAAGGGTCACTCTGACTGAGCTCCAGCGTATCCTTGTGGAGATGGGGAGAACCTTTCAGAAGATCAACCATCCAGGCAGCCCTCCACCAATCAGGCCTTTATGGTAGAGTGGCCAGACGGAAGCCCCTCCTTAGTAAAAGGCACATCACAGCCCGCTTGGGGTTTGCCAAAAGGCACCTAGAGACTCTCAAACCATGAGAATCAAGATTCTCTGGTCTGATGAAACCAAAATTGAATCCAACCTGATGGAGCTTGCAAGGATATGCCAAGAGGAATGGGCAAAAATGTCCAGAAACAAGTGTGCCAAGCTCATAGCTTCTTTCCAAAGACTCCTTGAAGCTGTAATCGCTGCCAAAGGTGCAGCAACCAAGTATCAGGCTAAGGGTGTGTACAGATATGTAACCCCTAAATAACCTATTTTTGTCAGTAAATTAAAATAGCATATTTTCTAAAAACCTGTTTTCACTTTGTCATTATTAGCTATTGTGTGTAGATGTTTGAGGCAAAAAATGAACTCAATCTATTGTAGTATAAGTCTAACATATTAAAACGTGGAGAAGGTGAAAGGGGTGTGCAGACTTTCCGGCTTCACTGTATAATAACCATAACATACGTCGCCTAATGTATTTAAATACGGTTTGTTTTTTTAAAGCGCGTGTATTTAATCAACAACAACTTAGCCTATTTCAACCCTAAGTGTGAGGTGGTCGCTGTGGAAATGTCGGACTGTACGGGACTTTGGCGAAATGCAACAGGATAAACTCTTCGGGGTTAATCAGAAAACAGCTGCAGCTGAATATACTGGTAAGTACTTGGTTTCCTAAACATATTTATACGAGAGATTTTGGATTAAAAAAATGAGGTGTCTTCTAAACCAAAAGTGCATCAGGTACTGTAGCTATATAGTAAGCAAGGGAAAACGGCGAATGCTCACTTGTACAACGTTTTAAAAAAATATTATTGTTTCTATACGTGAACATGATTTTCTTGGCGTGTATTAACGGTGCATTTTATGCATTTTACAGTCTGGCTGTGGCGAGAAGACAGTTGTAAGTGCTTCGGGCTATTAATAGCACTCTCCTAATTTATTGTACTGCAGTGCAACTGGAGAAGCTGAGGTTTTCGCAAGCGGCCGGCTACCTTTTAAAAAAATAGCCTACTGCGTCAAAATTTACGGGGTTTTTCTTAAAGCTGTAGTTTATCATTTCAGACACACATGAATACTGTAGGCTAACTGCGACGGATACGTCCTCAACCACTAGGGGCAAAGTTTAGAGTTAAATTTAGTGAGCAAATAAAAGTTTGTCGATGTACTGCGGAGGTTTCAAACTTGTCGCATCCTCTTCTAATGGCGAGTCCAGCTGTTGATTGATTTTCTGCTGTTTTATGCGCCAGCCTTGGTACAGTTTTGCTTATTTATGTTACGGTCTAAAAAACATGATTATTTGCGACCATGGCCAATTT
This sequence comes from Synaphobranchus kaupii, assembly GCA_029718625.1. Taxonomy (NCBI): domain Eukaryota; kingdom Metazoa; phylum Chordata; class Actinopteri; order Anguilliformes; family Synaphobranchidae; genus Synaphobranchus; species Synaphobranchus kaupii. The sequence goes on along the minus strand of CM056377.1, from coordinate 106,428,389 downwards.
TATGTAGATATTGGAATTTTAGAAATGTGACAAATCTCACGCATTGATGGTAATGTGTATAGGCTAATAGCTACATATCGCTCGTGTTCGGTGTATTCAGTATGATTCTATTCTATTCTATTACACCGCAGGTATTGTTTTCGCTCCTGTTTCTTGCGGTCTATCTTTTGTGTAACTGTTCGAAACGGCTCACTTTATTTCAAATTGGTGAACGCTCGACTTCACAGCGCAAGTTCAAGCCCCAAGCATACTGTGCTACATACGGCGCGGGTCACTACATCTCTCCGAGTGTTATTCTGGTTCTATTCTATTATATTTTGCTCTATTCTATTCTGTATTCTTGTAACAGTGCTATGCTTCCCCTCTGCAAAATGTACTGTATGTATTATGAGTTTGTAAGTTTGGTCTCAGATTTGCCCCTCCTCGTGAAAACCAAATGCCCACTCGTTTGATTCGTTCTGGCGTCGACCCTGCTTCGTTGTATTGCCTGGTTATTGTATTTTCCAAGTTTTGCATATTTCAAACATTTGAAATGATCACCATCCCGCCGTTAACACCGTTGAAAGTGATTGAAAGTGATCATCTTTTTCTTTAGACCGGGAAAAGTTTAGAGTTGTCTTTTTACTTGTCAGTCAAGATAACTAACTTAAACGAATACAGTAATTGACGTTAGCCAAATATGTCTGTTGAGTCTGAAAAAGAAAAAAGGATGAAAATAACAATTCGGAGAATCAGCTTTCGGAGAACCAGTCCTCAGCTGAGGATGAGTTAGCCCCACCGGGAGACAAGCTACCCACCAAAATGTTCTTTTATTTGCAGTGGCGTGTTAACATTGTGTTAACATTAACTGTGCTGTAAGTCGCATAACAGCTTCCATTCTATTGTGAGGTCTCTCCGGTTTTCCTGATGAATTATCAGGCTACTGTAAGTCACATAACATCTTTTTGCGCGCAACATTTCCACTCTATTGTGAAGTAAGTCTCTCCGGTTTTTGCTGATGAAAGATAAGACTTTAACGTGGGCTACTCCTACGTTAGAATTTCTTGTAATATGCGACCCTATAAGTGCAAAAAATATCGGTAAATTACGTTTGTAACATTAGTCCTAAGTAGTGGCTTTGTTTTCATGTAGCCTATGGCTTGGCCTCCTCTGTTGCGTACCCCGGGAAGAATGCGGGCGCCCCTGTACTGAATGACCAGGTTATCCCATCAATGGGAATATTCCAGGACGATAATGCCAAGATTCATCAGGCTCAAATTGTGAAAGAGTGGTTCAGGGATCATGAGGAATCATTTTCACACATGAATTAGCACCAGAGTCCTGACCCTAACCCCATTGAAAGTCTTTGTGATGTGCTGGAGAAGACTTTACGGAGTGGTTCGACTCTCCCGTTGTCAATACAAGATCTCGGCCAAAAATTAATGCAACTCTGGATGGAAATAAATGTTGTGACGTTGCATAAGGTTGTCGAAACAATGCCACGACGAATGCACGCCGTAATCAAAGCTGAAAGTGGTCCAACGAAATATTAGAGTGGTGCAACTTTTTTTTTGGCCAGGCAGTGTACGTTACTCTAGTACAGCCCATGCTGCACCGCTATAGGCTCGTTGTTGCAGGCACCGGCCCTTTTATAGGAACGCACACGTACCTTGATTAATAAAGCCCGTGTTCACTTAGCAAGTTGATAACCATGTTCGTAGTACCGGTTAAGCCAGATTGCGGTGTTTAGGCTTTCTGAAGCCAGCTAACGCAAAGAAACCCTGGCAATCTTAAGCTTCCTTCGTAGTATACCCCCCAGGGGCGTATTTCATGAAGCGCGATTAAGCTGTAAACCTGGCTTATTTCAGTAAGTCTGGATAGGTTCTCGGATAACTCTGTTTCATGAAGCAAGCTTGACTAGATGCCAGTTATGTCGCTAAGGCAACATATGCCTTGGGGCTAGCCTGGGGGGTATACTACGAAGGAAGCTTAAGATTGCCAGGGTTCTTTGCGTTAGCTGGCTTCAGAAAGCCTAACCACCGCAATCGGGCTTAACCGGTACTACGAACATGGTTATCAACTTGCTAAGTTGTACTACTACATTCTACAGCTCTAAACTTTAAACTTGATACAGTATGTTTAAAATATTGCTGAAGCAATCACATCAATGTTTTTTCATAAAACAAAGTCTCTCAAGCATTTTCCGGAACTCAGAAAATATTTTGCGGAACTCACTAATCTCGCCCTGCAAAGAGATTCCCTCAGTATCCACACATATCTCTACGGGATCCTTTGGAATGGAAATTTCCAAAGCCAAGGAGTTGCTTGGTCAAAGGGCGGTGCTTTCATATGTTTCAATCTGTTACTCTGAACATAACCTGCCCCGGAACAGGTTAGCTGTGCAGAGTAAGTTACCGTGGCAATATACCCCGATTAAAAGTGAGTCGGCTTTGTGATACAGAAAACCCAGGGTTGAAGCTTAATTTAGCTCGCTATCCCCTTAATCTCACTTCGCAGTACACCCCTCTGGTCGGGAGCAGGCTAACGTGGTTCAAGCGTGACTTATTTGCAGCCGGTGTTACAGTGACACCGACTCGGACGGACCACTGGCTTAGATGTTTCAGACCCCTTTTGTCAAGTAATTCCTTTTTATGTTGTCATATTATTAAAACAATTACAATTCAAGTTTTTCACTTTGTTTTTATTTGCAGGTTATGCTATAAAATAATTCCCTTTATGTCATAATATTATTAAACCATTTAAAATTAATGTTTTTGGCTGTTTTTTGGTAGGATATCTCAAAAAAGCCATTCTGTAATGACATACAGAATGACGTAGACATTCGTTCTTTGTTTAAATCGCTTTGACTAATTTGAGTTCCGTCTTAAAATTAATTACATTCCTGAATGCATTCAGATTATTGCCTGATCCTTGTTAAACAATTTCAAGTTAGTTATCTTGTCATTTCTTAATCATTATAGGCTACATATTGGTCTTGATTATTCAGTGAATTAATTGTTTGATTGTTACTACTCAAGCTAAATAAACGGAAACAAGTCGAATGTAGCCTATACCCCGCTTTTTCCAGGGCACCAGCGATCAATATAATAAGTCAGTGCTACACATTTTATGACACAAAGAAAAATGCTAGCACAGAAAAACTTGCTCTATTCATTGATAGCTATTTGTTATTCAGATAATTTCTTGATTGGTAATTAAGAACTATAAATGGAAACAGGTTGAGATTAATATCCATATAAAGGTAATATTAGCCTTCAGAAGGCCTATTTTACAGCCGACGGTACGCCACTGGATCATAATGTAGTTGACATGGTTCCTTACCGGGGCATTATATGAAACAGAAGATGTCAGGGAATGATACCGGAGGCCACTGAGTTGTAACATTTGTCCACTCTGTAACCGCATAAGGTACTCGAGTGGGATGAGTTCGAATTTTCGAAAAGTCGTGCCAGTCTTCACATTCGATTTTCATGTCAGAGTCGAAAGAATATATATAGGCTATATTAATTTATTATTATTATTATTATTATTATTATTATTTTAATGAATGGTTTAGTTACAACCAAAATATAGGCTAATACTACTGTACAGTAAATGGCTATTGATTTATTGTTCACACCGCCGGCTGTTGGATATTTAAATTTAAACTGTGAGTGAAGAGAGAGCGCAGCCAACGGTACACGCACCTTTCACGTGAGAGGGCGATACAGCGCAGCGCATTTAACGATAGCCTACAAACATGGAGAGAATGGCACGCATGAAAAGTTCCATGTGGAACTATTTTGACAAAACCAATGAAAGCGAGGTCAAATGCAAGCTGTGCAACGCCAAGTTGGCCTACCACAAATCAACAACAACAATGCACACGCATTTGAAGGCGAAGCATCCAACAGAGATAGCTAAAGAGACTTCACAACAGCCGTCCATTACTAGCTTCACTGTGAGGTCGCGTCGTTGTGATGGCAAGCGTGCAGAAGAAACCACGGCGCTAATCACAAAGATGGTAGCGAAGGACATGCTGCCATTTAGAGGTAGCCTAATTTTCATAGCCTAATTGATCTAAAAGATGCACACGCTACTGTTTTTATTTCTGTTTGCTTATTAAAACCGATTGATAGGCTGTTGTTATAGGCTACGATGGTGAATGGTGTCATTTTGATTTATTGTCGGTCAGCTGAGCCGATCATCGTTCTGAAGGATTATCTGAAGTGCCTATTTATGTGCAATACCCTTAGATTTTTTTATGATCCATTCTATTAAAAAGAATAACTGAATTTTGTGTGTTTTTTTTTGTGGGGGGGGGGGGGGGGGGGGGGGGAGGGGGTCGAATTTTCGAATATTCGGTCTTAAGAACAGTACACTATTCGAAAATGATTTTGGTCAGTCATGCACATCCCTAACTCGAGTAGCCAACTTTTGGTTTATTTTTGCCAAAATATATTTAAGAAACAACGCGTCAAGGTAATTTTCTGACATAATAAAATAACAACGATAGTTAGCTTTATCTACGATGTGTCCCCTATTCAGAGCAGTGACATACGCGGCATTGTTTTCCCCCTCACTGGCCCAGCCGCTCAACTATGAAAGAACGCTGACTGGATCTATACGCCAAAAACCTATACCTCATTTTAAGACCAACCCGCCCAGTTCACTTGCTATGGGCGCAAGATCACTTGGTATTTAAACAACGTGAGCGCTGGGCACTATAATGACCCCTGTGCCAGGTGTAAGATAGCAAAGACACTTGCGCTTTGGTTAGCGCCACTTAGCGCTGGGTGTAAGATAGGGCCCTTGGAGTTATAAAATAAATAGAACAGTACCTAAATAGGCAAGGATTGACCAAATTTGCCATCTGGGGTTAAACACATTTTCTTTCTTAAAATCAGTAGGTTCCCAGGTTTTTCATCTTCACTTAAGTTTATTTTGTAGCTGCATGCATTTGTATGATTTTGGAAAATAATCTATGTTGCTAGCATGTGAGACATGCATAGTCATTTCTAACTGTGTTCAAGTGGCTTCACATCAAAAATTCCCTTTCTATTTCTCAGTGGAAATTGAATGGTAAGTGGTAAAAATGGGCAATGTATATTTATATCAGTTGCAGAGAATATCTAAATTACTAATAAAACAGACCTTAACCTGTGAAAATGTCTTTTAAGCAAGTACGTTTCTGCATTCAGAGCCATGTCTCTAAGACCATTTTTTTCTGGAGATGAAAATAAAAAAGCACATAGGTTCTTCAAAACTGCATGCACTCCTGACATATACTTATGTATAATTTGAAGCCTGGGAAAAAAACAGGACAGGCACAACTAGCAGGAATTGCATGACCTCCTTTCTCTAAGAGGCCTATTACACAGTCAGCCTGACAGCTATATTAGTGCTAATGATTTCTTTCTTAAGAAATACACCTTGGCTGAAAAACAAGTTATGAAGTTTGAGCTAGATGTTCCATGCACATGAACATGTACCTGCAGGTTTCTCAAAAATCTATTTTTTTTAAATAATGTGTTAGTGAAAAAGCCTTAATAAGTAGAAATGGTTATAATTCTGAATATTGAATATTGTAGCTCCAGTGTAATAATAATAAAAAAATTTTTACCTTTCCATTAGCCATACTCATAGACAGCTTCAGTTATACCTTGAGTTCCTTCAAAATGTTCTCAATTGGTGGGAAGAGAACAACCACGGGACATAATTTCTGTGGAATAAAGTGAGGAGCCATACTTTGTGACAATAATTCATCAATGATTGAGAAACAAAGAGACATCCAACAATAAAAAAATCATGAAATGATGTGGTACTTACTGTACAGGAAGCCATAAACAGTGAAGCTGTTTCTTTGACGTTAAAAAAGGTTATGGTCCAAGACGTTAATGGTTTCCATGAGTCACACCAAATGTCACAATTTCAGTTTTGAAGGTCGAATGACAAAAAAGTATGTGAAATAAATTCTATTCAAAATTCAATCTATTCACTGAGATGAGGAACTGCATGACTATGGAATACCTCATATTTGCATAAATAAAAATGCATAAAAACATTTTCACACATATTGCTAGGTACACATATGCACACAGATGTTGTACTAAAAATGTTGTGGTCGAAAGATGCAAATCATCTTATACGTCTATCCATCTCATCTGATATCCAAAATTATAATTGTGTATTATATAAGTCTCCCCAGACTGGTATTTATGGTATCTGCTCCTAACCTGTGATCTGTGGCCTTATAAAAAACCTTAAAAAGATGGTCAAGCTGGAACAAACATACGTTGATTATGTGATTAAGGGGGATATTCTTGATTTGAATTATGTATGTGTTTGTGTCTTAAGTGTTTTTGAGAGGAGATAGGCACCTTTTTCACTCCTATGGAACATTCATACCCAGCTTAAGTATGTACTTAAGTCAGTTTGTTTTCTGATGCTGTATGATTGAAAGCACTTGAATGAATACAGATCTGCATTTGAGGAGTGGTTTGATTGAAAAAGGGGGTGTACTATATATGCTGCAGTGCTACTCTTAAATGGTTCTGGTAAATCCTACATACAGTAGATTATAGTTTTTGTCATGCCATACCATGGTTTAACAAACATGGCATACAGAAGCCTATGTTTCTTAATACTTCTGACAACTCAGATTTCCTGTTTCTATTGTCTGTGCAGTTTTCACCATATTATTTTGCTATACTAGCCAACTATAGCTGTCATTTCGAAGCACTCAAAATAAAAGAAACAATAAATCTATAATGTAATACAGATGAAACTCCCATTTCGTCTTTTTGAATGTGTGAAGTGTACATATATAACTGAGTGCTTAAAAACACTTAAGTTAATTAAATCACTATCAGAGACAATTCATTTTTGTTAGAGAATGTAATTTTTATTATGAATTAAAATAATGAGATACTGCTGCTTAACAACATACCTGCCAACACTCCCGTATTTCCGGGGAGTCTCCCGTATTTTAGACCCATTTCCCACCTCCTCCTGTATTGTGATGTCTCCCCTATTTCTCCTGTATTTCACAAATTGTCAGTTTTTGCAACAAAACGTAATTATATGAGCTGTACAACAAACCAATGAAGGCCAGATATGCCAGTTTGCGTTCATAAAAATCCCCCTTATCGCACATTTCTGAATAGACCAGAAAGGGTATTTCTTATGGGTGATTTTTATCAGAGAGAGTGGCAACCCTTCCGCAGCTATGAATGTTACCATATCGACTAGCTACTGAGGTAACGCACTGTACTCGAGCGCTTCTTCTCACAGCGAGAGTCCAGTGAATGGATTGCTGTGTTTATGATATTAATTTCTCATAAACTAACGTAATAAGGTTATCACTTTTTCTAGCAATATATCGGCTATAATAAATTCTTTACAACTAATGTTATCTCGCTACCTGAAAAGTAAAATACAATATATCCCAGTAGCCTGTATGTATAGGCCTATTAGTATCTTGTGGAAGATAATAGCTAAAAGACATTATTCAAGGGAGATATCAGCACAATATAATGCAATGCAAATCTGTGTTCACGGCAGGGTTTTCCGTTTCCCTTCAGTGCAGATCTCTGTCTGGCATCGCCCCACTCAATTGGCTTCTATGTCATAGGCTATAATAGGATATAGCCTACCTTTTTAATCTAATTTACTAAGAAAAAACTGAGAGAAGACGAAGAATCAACAGAGATAGCAAACATTAATAGCAAGCCAATCAGATTCAGAGGCTTTAATGTCAATAAACAAAGAAGTATTCAACTTGTTTTTTATTGTAGTTTTCAAGTTAACTCCAAATTAAGACAGGGCTGGGCTTTGGGACAAAAGAGGATAACATGCATTGTGATTGGTTAGGGTTAGTCTGTATAGTCTTGTCCACTGACAAAGATTTATGAATATTTTTAATCAGACCACGGTTTCTGCATGCTAGCTAGCTGTCTAGCATGCAGAAACGCCCACCCAAATCACTCATCACCCCCAGTGTGCAATTAGCCACATGTTCACACCTCTGTAATGGATGGGGGCTATATATTTTATTTTTTAAAGTTATTAAAATTCTGCATTGACTCCAACACTGGTAGTTGTCTGCCCGAAGCTGGTAATAGTAGCGGAAAAAGATTACCATAATATCGCTTCTGTCTATTGACCACTGTGAACTGAGTCTTATCTTCCAATAGTGACGGTAGTACAAGATGAAATGCAGCATCATTCATATCATAATAAGGAGACGCAAAATATATAATAACCAAAAGGGATGATGTTACAAACTTCAATTAACCGATTGATTGATGCAAAACAACATCATATTTTTCACTGCATGGAGGTTTGGAGAATTAAAAAGCATATTTTTGGCCAACATCTGTGACTGAGCAAATAATGAAATATGTAAGGGTGGGCAAACTCGTCGACTTGACTGCTTTGTTTTTCACCACCCTTCTTCCTATAAAAAAAATAAAAGTTGGACAAGATTCTGTCACAAGCATTACTTATTTATTAGATTCACATTCATCTCCAAAGAGACTGATGCTTCAGCTCTGAATATATCATTTTCAAAGTGCTCACTCATTCTGACAATTTCCTTAGTATCATTCAAGTGATCTGGTTTTCAGTCTCTCCATATTGTCATCAATTTTAAACTTTTTATGCCACCAAGAAGGGAACTGAATTCTCTTATTTGGCAAGATCGGATAAGAGCAAGGAGAGTGCACTGCAAGCAGAAACAGCATTGTAGTAGAAATCTGGGGAATCATTTGGAATGGGAGTTTTTTATAGAAAGAAAGAAAAAGCCAGAGAAGCTCCCCTAACACAGAAAAAAAAGGCATCAGTGTGTGAGCAGCACCCTCATGAGTCTTGCATTACATGTATTCAGCACATTGTTCTCTCTGTCAGGAACAATAGATAAACACAGCGGCACTGATCTAGGATTTATATACATCTTGTATTGTAGTAAAGTGGGTAACTCATTTAACACTAACAGCGAATTCAAAGTAAATTTGCTGCGTCATGAGAGACATGGCATCAGTGAGGGAACATTGAACGTTGAGCAGTGGTCTGTGGACACACAGGCAGCTTCTAACTACCCAGCTCAACTTAAACTCTGAACAAATAGAATTTGTAAATTGTACAATACAAAACTTGAAAAGGCACAATTGCTTATGCAGCTTCTAGGTTAATTAGCTGTTAGGTTGACTTGTCAGTCGGTAACTTTGAGGATTGTATCTCTGAGGTTCAACAGTGTTCGATACCATTTATGAGTATTTTTGACCACATAATGTTTGATTTATATATGGCTCTTATTAAAATATATGACATTTAATAAAATAACTAATGCACAACTCATCTACATATTTTCATATTGTGGATAACATATATTGAACAAAATTATTTCAGTGCCACAAAAGAACACTGGGAAAATTTGAATGATAATCAAGAATGTATCGTGGAAATATCATTGATGGGAGGGTGTTCTGTCTAGCCTTTTCTCAGACAAGGTGCTGTCATGACAGGTAAAGCTGAACTGTATGGGTTGTGTAGCCTACTGCACTTCCATACAATGTATGACTTTTATAACTTAAGGACATGACCACACTTCAGATTTCTTCAGGATCTATGGGCAACATGAGCCTTGCTTCTGTGTCTTGAAATGTCCAAAACGCTGTACCTGGTGCATCCATTGCCTTTTCAATGCACCTGCTATGGCTTCTACTGGAACTGGTGCTAGGCTGTGGTTGCATCGGCACTCACTTTCTCGTCATTTCCCCCTTTATTCATTAACAGCAAGTGAGAGCAGTTAATTGAGCCTGTGGCTAATTTTATTCATTTATTACATTTATTTTGAACATGATTCTTGTAGTTATGGTGCCATTATTATTTTGTGTTTGGCCATTTGTATGTCTCGTATGACTATTACAGTGCAGGAGATTTTGGTAGCTGTAGCATAGATTTGTTCTGTTCAAGGTTTCATTCTTGAACCCTATACTACACACCTTGTTTCACTGAAGACTGTTGTCCTTTGTAAATTCAAGTTGGGCCCACATAAGTGCCTGATCAAAATTTGGACTTTTCAGCTCTAGCCACAAAGGCAAAAAATAAAAATGGGATGTGCAAGTAATAAAAAGCATGGGAAAAGATCTATGCACTTGGGAACATGAAGGATGAGCTGTGTCGAATGAGACATTTTGGAGAGCACCATATGAATGTGGAAGGCCAATTTGCTCTAAGTGTTGAAGGGAAGCGTCAATCTCTGCTTGACTGGTGGAAGGGAAGTGGCCCAAACTGCATAAAAGTGAGCCACTTCTTCAACCAACAAACTGCACTCGGGCGTTTGCTTTAGGGAGGAGAGCACCATACTGATATGCCCACATTAAATGAGGGATTTCCAGCACCAGATGAAAATTACCTTGCTTCAGCTCCAAACCGAAATCTGCCACTGTAAAGACGTGAAAAAAAAAGATGAAAGGTATAGCGGAGCTATCAGACTCCACCTTTTCGGAAATCCAAATTGAGTTTTCTTTTCTCTTTTAGATAAGGGTATAAAAAGGAGTAATTCTCTCTGCTCTGTAAAGTGGCAACTTTTGATTGCCTCGCGGTTGCTTGCCTCTCCAGTTATAGTCTAAATGATTGCACACACAACATTCTACAGTTCAATCATCAACTGCCATTTATTAGTATCAAACCACTGCTACAAAATTACATCAAACAGGATGAAAATGTACTTGCATACGTGCTATACACAATGTAAGCTTTAAAGTAATTCAAATACATGAATTTCAATTTCTTTTTTTTTCAACAAATATCAATATATATCAATGCCACTTAAAGCCATATATGTCATCCAGTGATCTAGAGCCTATAAATATACAACTATATCCCTGGTGGCTAAAGGACCTCCATACACATTTGAGTAAAGATAACCATTTCAAATTTCTCATCACAAATTCATCTGAATAATGCTTTGAATACCAAATGATAAAACTTCCCACAAATATGACTTAGTTTAGGTGTACCAACCATCCATTCCACATCATCACTAACTTATAAAAAGTTAAAAATGATATACTATTAGCATATATAGAAAATAAAAAACAGAAAATGAAATACAGTACTCGATTCTTTTGAAAAATTCTGTAGAATTTGATGAAAACAAGAGTTTAGAATTACCATATGTAAAATGTTCATCCTGCAGTGTAAATCCAGGGTTTTCATGAAAACGTAATTTGTTTGCGCAAAATAAAAATGCTTGCTTATTGGTTATAAGTGATATTTCAAAGCTTGGTTTTACAGTTACTGAAAACTGTCGTGTAAATTCAACATGTAAACAATACGTCTGGCTTACTTACATGGAAAATAACCAGAAAGAGAATGGTGGCATCTACGGGAAACAGATGTCTTTGTAACTGTTCTCTACATGTTCATTTTAAAAGAGTCCTTTTTAAAAAAAAAAAAAAAAAGCTAACCACTGCTCACAAGACACTCAAACATTTCTTGCCAATGTAACCCAGTCATCAGCGTCTCACAGAGTCTGGGATTAGATAGCGCTGTTAAAATGTTGAATTATCTAGAACTCTGCATCATTGCCTAGCAAACTTATTTTCCAGCTCACTGAAAATAATGAGGAAACAGGTTGACAAATACTTCATGGAAAGCTTTTTAAGCCACTCATTCTTATTTTCCAGCAGCTATTGTATTATCGAGAGGGGCATTACTTTTATAACATAATCAACAAGTAAATATATTTTTTTTTGTCAGGAAACACAACTTTAGTACTTAGAAACTGAGGATTTATGATAGATGATGCAGACCAGAGAGTGGCTAAGACAGCCACAAAAAAAGGTTTTGTTTTTTGTATACTACTTCTGTATATTGCATTAATGTACCTACAAATGTTGGGGAGGCTTTATGGAAAATGTTTTACCGATAGTTTGCAAATGTAACCAGAGGTTTCATTCAGGTGGCTGGACAATTATTTGTAATGAAGAGTTAGTGTGTTGCATTTAGACTTGGAAAGGAAAAGGTGGCAGCATCTGACCAAATCCTCCACTAAAATCTGACAAAAAGGCACAGGAAGGATTTCATTAACTGCAGGGTCAGAATAGTCACCTCACCTCAGAACTCTCCTTTTGACCCTTTCTGAGAAATACTTTTGTAAGGGACAAAGGCAAGGAAGTGAAACACAAGCCTGACAGTATTTTAATCATTGTGACAAAACTCTGAAGTGCCTCTCTCCCCTCATGCTGTCCTGAAAAGCGATGCATCTCAACCACAGCAACAAAGCTGTGCTCAGCACGTGCAGCTTTAGGAAACCATCAGGCAGTCATGACACAAATGTTTGTCTTTATATGGCAATTAAAATATACCAGATGCTTAAAATGAAATACCTGCTTCAAGAAAATAAAGAAGCCAAAAATAAATGACAGCACAGTAAGAATTTCATATTAGAGTGCACATAAACAATGCCCTGTTTTTGCAAAGTACACCTAAACCTCTTTTTGTTTTTTTCCAGCACATTGTCATTATAGATCATATCATATGGTTACATATGGTTATCCTTATAACTGAAATTGTAATGTACTTTCATCACTTTGTGCCATTGAAGAGGTATATGAAGAGATATATTACACAATAGCCATGCACTGTACTGTTCTACACTTCTGTGATTATGGTACAGTGTTATTTTAGCATTTCTCTCAGGTCTGAGATAGATGAAATCAGACCATAATGCATAATGCCAAAAAAATGATAATAAATATGCAATAGTGGAAGGAAATGGTTTATTATATTGGCCTTTGAATATCCATAATGAAATTTACTGTTTTGCACTAACTGTATCATTATTTTATTTTCATTGTGTGATTTGACAGGTGACAAATTAAAGGAAAAACCAACGTAAAGTGTCTTAGTATGGTGTTGGGCCAGAACACGCTTCAATGCGCCTTGGCATAGGATTCTACCTCTAATCTAGCATAGATTCTAGTCTCTGGAACTCTACTGGAGGGATGGAACACCATTCTTCCAAAATATATTCCCTCATTTGGTGTTTTGATGATGGTGGTGGAGAGAGCTGTCTAACACATCGATCCAAAATCTCCCGTAGGTGTTCAATTTGGTTGAGATCTGGTGACTGCAAAGGCCATAGCATATGATTCACATTATATTCATACTCATCAAACTATTCAATGACCCCTCATGCCCTGTGGATGGGGGCATTGTCATCCTAGAAGATATTATAGAAATTTTTCATCATAGGATAAAGGTTATCACTCAGAATAACTTGTATTGATTTGCAGTGGACCCTTCCATCTAAGGGGACAAGTGGACCCAAACCAGTCAGGAAAATGCCCCCCCCACAGCATAATAGAGCCATCAAGACCCCCTCACGGTAGGGGTTTTTCCTTTAATTTGTCACCCGTCTATAATATATATATATATATATATATATATATATATATATGATGTGATCATTGCTGGCAAAATATTAAAAGATGTGGTAAAAGACATTCACAGTATTTTATAACAAAAAATAGGTTAAATACAACCGGAAACAAAACATAATGTGATGGGAAAGTTTTATAAGCTTGACAGCCTAACATACTATGCATCATTGTAAAATAATGTTAGCATTTTAAGGTCTGGATTTATCATTTAATATCTACAATATTTGTGATAGGCAAGGAACTAGCAAAAAGAGGTGCTTTTTGGACATTTAAAACCCTTATATAAATTACCCTTAAGTGTAGTAATGGCCTTATCTATAGCTGGAATAATTGTTTTGGTTTTTAAATGAGGCTTGGATATGGTATTTTAACTTCTTAATTAAATACTTGAAAGGCACATTAAATACAGTACTTGTTCCCCATATGGATTCATTGACTGCTGTTTATTAATTATTCAAAATAATACTTTATTATTATTATAGAAAACATTTTAAAGATGAGTAATTACTGTGATTGCAGTGGTGGCTTTGATGCTACTGCCTGTATTACAATAAAAATAAATAAATAAAGAAAATGTCAGGTCTTTGCCTGACCATGAATAAACAAATATTTCAGCATCCTATTATCTAAAATTTGAAGGTTATAAACCTGACATTCAGCGAGCACAGGGACATGTGACATGTGACACTATTTCTTTTGGGGGATAACCACTGCATAAATGTGAAAAGGCTATTTCTGACAAAAAGAAGAGAAAGGAAAAAAAAAATGAATATGACTTCTCCTCTTCATTTCAAGAGAGACCACAACCCGCTCAAAACTTCAAAAGCGATATCAAAATCTCGTTGGTTTAAATCCTATCTTTTAGGGCATGAGCTCTTCTCCACTCAATTTTCTCTTTCTGCATTTTCTCCCTCAATCCAATGGTGCTGAGCAAGACAGCCTGTCGGTCCACAGCCTCCCTGATTGTTCACAGTTATGCCACTGCTACAACTCCATAATGCCTATTCTTTCTTATCTCCTGACCTTGTCCATCTGTTTATTTCAAATTTAGTTAAAATGGTGCATGCTTCTCAGCACTTGCGTATTGGAATGCAATGTGTTTGGTAGCACACTGGTGTCCGAAGTGCACACTGCTTTAGGGTTCAGGACCCAGAAGAACAAATCAATTGGCATTACCATGCTAATGGGGAGGGGGGGGGGGGTGATGAAGGTTTTCATGCGTACCCCGAATGCCTACTGGAATAATGCAAAGCTAGCTACTGGTTGTAGAAGTTGACGTTTGTTTTGCTAAAAGAACATCGCTTTTTGTCTGTGGAACCAGATGTCACTGCTTTGATTGATTGATTATAGGCAAGAAAGTATGCAGACAATTAGATGGCAGAAACCAACAGCCAGAGAGAGCATAAATTACTAAGGTAATAATAGATAGCAACATAGCTTGGTAAGTAACAATGAGGTATTGATGTTGATGTACTATGTGCAACTAGTTGGCTGTTTACTGGCATAAATAACAAAGATCGTATTTTTCAGTAAAGGAGTGGTGAGAAAATGTAAACACTGCAACAAATTGAGCAATGGATATATATATTTTTTTACATTAACATCAAATATAAGGTTCAGCAAAGTATTTTATCCATAGTTTTTCTAATGAACTTGAGTCCTGTCTCCTGTGTACAGGCAGATGTGTGCTGTTTAATGTGGAACTGTTTAGTACACAAAAAATATCCTCCACACTTTTTTCCAACCGTACTGTGGAAGTATCGTAAGAGACGTCCCACCCTTGCGAGGCCATGTCACGTGTTGTTTTTGTTGTTATTGAAGGAAAACGTCAACGAAGCTGTGCCTCATTTTTTAAACCGAAGCTGCGTGTCATATTTATGCGACCGAAATTTTTGCGTACTTCTTGAAAAGTATGGCTCCTGAATATACTCAGCGAAACCCCAGAAGTAATTACATCATAAGGGATTTTTAAGTATACTAAACTACAGAGGGAAAATTTTGCCTACTTAACTACTTTCTCGTCCTGTCTACTCAACAAGCCTACTCAATAGTATGGAAGGGTGCTGATTCACACAGCCCTAGTATCTAGCATTGCCCTTAATTAATATAATTAAGGGCAATGCTAGATCATAATAAAATGGTTCAGTTTAAATTAAATTTGGCAGTTTCCTAATTTTCACAGCTGCTGTTGTGTCATATTAAATAGTTACTTTTTCAACATTCTACAGCTAGCCTTTACTTTCGATAGCTGTTAAATAGAAAACTGTATAAATTCAGGGATACCAACTTATGTTGATTTAAGATCTGACACTTGACATATTTTACCTTCCTGTAGCTTCTGCATATATTATGTTAAAATGTGGGGTTAGCATATGAGGTTGTATGTATGATTAGTGTAGGGTCAGTGTATAAGATTTTCCTTCCTGTATAGTTTACAAACAGAAAGATAGATCTACTTCTTCAGTAAGCCGGTGTGAGCAATGTGCCAAATCCTGCCACCAGTGTGCCACAATTGCTGTTCCTTAAAATTAGTGTAAGAGTAAATATATAATTGAGCAAACACATTTGTGAAACTGAGAAACTATTTAAAGAGGGTTTTTAGTAAACTGTTCACATTAATATACAGGTTAATTCGACATGCACTATGATCATGAATTCCAGCACATCGTAGTACACAACAGGTGTACTACGGCAGAATAAATACTGAATTTACCCATATACAGTAAGTTCCCTATAAATGGGTTCTTCCAAATGAAATAACTTTCCTCAAATACTCACACTGATCACTGATTTATATAATTTTTTTATATAACATTATTCACCCTTGGGAAAAATCATTAGTTTATAAACTTTCTTTTAATCTGAACCTTTCACAAGTATAAACAACACTTCTAGTATCTAACATAACTGGCAAGATTGTAAACAGTAGTACTTCTTTCATATTGTTGCAATGACATGTATTCGGATCCATGTTCAAAATGTTTCTTCAAAACCAAAACAGGGTATACCTTTTTTTCTGCCCCATCTTTAAAGTAAAATAAGGACAACATGTTTATGGTGCTGTACTTTATAATCCATCAGACAAGTTGAGATTAACAAGTCACATACAAAAATCCATTATATTTTTCTTGCACCATAGCAAATTCACAGAAAACACAAATTGAACCACCACTACAATAATGACAAATACTTGTGCTTTCAATCTATGGATGGCTATGCTGCCACTCTTTTAATTCAACAATCTGAGTGTTCTGGGGTTAGAAAATCCCTTGGTTCTTAAATTGGACGCTAAGAGATTCACAGAAGCCAAATAAGTTTTCCCCAAACCAGTAATCTAAAATCCCAATTTTAAAAGTAAAATATATTATGTTTATTAATTTTACTTTGTATTTTACATTGACTGGAATTGAATTGTAAAATGTTGGGTGAAATGCCTCATTTCACTTTCCAGAGCAGTAACATTGTTTTTATTTATAATATTTATGATGGGACAGCTGTATGCAGCTAAATTTGTGTTATTTTTCAGTGGTTAATATCTCAGTTGTGCAGGAGAAATAAAACTTTGGAGTTTAGATATAAATGTTAATACAACATGTCAAATGTAAAACAAAGTCCAAAACAACATATAATGAATAGACAGCAAACAAAATATAAACTTTGTTAACATTAAAAAACTCTAAATCTTTACAAATATTTAAATCCTGTGCACCATATTTTCATACCATTGTTGTTTCAAGGTTTTAGGAATTGAAGTTGTACTAAATAAACACAGATTGTTGTTTGTGCCTCCATCAAAATACATATAAGCTTATGAGTAAACTTAACATATAACATTTAAAGAAACAACCAAAACCTATGGTACATCCTGTATCCTATAATGTGCGGTGTATCTACCTTTGTTGTCTTCCACCTCAACTTTTCTTTCCTAAAATCACATAATTCTCTTTTTAAGAGTTCAAATTTTTTTTTTACTGGTTTGTGTTTGGTTACACCAAGTAACAGACGTTAATTTCCCACACCCTGATTAGCCGTCTGTGATTCACATTTCACACATCTGCCCAATGATGTTGTCGATATTTATCTTAAAATGGATTATTAATCTTTCAGTAAATATTTCCCTGCTACTAAAATGGCTTCTTGCACTTTGATGAACCATATAGAAGTTGCAATGAAAGATGCCATATGCACTGTTGAGCAAACATCTTAGATATTCTTCATGGCATTACTATTATTTGTTTAAAAAACTGGAAAGAAAAGGTAAAAGGCGATGCTTTTGGACACTTGTGTACAACAGTGCTCAATAAAAAAGGTTTATCTTAATGGCTTACTAGCTTTCAGTGGTTTTGAAGTGATGGAGGCACTAATTTGATTAATGTTGTTTTTCATAAAAGTGTGCTTATATTTACCACCACACTTTATATTTCTCAAACATCACAGTTGGAATTGCAAAAATAATTTTTTTACAGCAGTTCCCTTTTTCATAAGAACACATTTTGCAATAAGTCTTTAGCTTTATGAAACTGCAGGTGTTTACAAATTGGTTTCATCTGTACTGGTTGTATTCATTCTGAAACGACGTGTCCAGTGGAAAATGTAAAAATGGACTGACTTTTTTCAAATTCAATGCACTGATTCCTGACTTAATTAAGCCAATTGATTATTCCATCCTTAACTTCATAACAGCATGGATTCAATACTGTAGTAATTATTTGGAATGAGAATACATTCCAATATACACCTCAAAGGTCAAAAGGTAGGCTGCAATTACACCTTCAAATATAATGCCCTCATGATGGGCTACCTTATAGGTTACACAGCGTCCTGCTTAAAAATATGGGAAAAGAGCATCTCATCATGAATGCCTTGTGATGATCCTTCAAAAAGCAGAAGACTCTTTGTGAAAATAAATTTAAATTACATCTTTAATATAGATAAGGGCTTATCAGGTCTGGGAAATATCTGTTTTACTTTGCGGTGTCTCTCAGACTATATCGTATTATCTCTCTTCATTTATATTGTCAGTCAAATGTTTGCTTCTTTACAGGTTTCCAACCATCTCTCTTCTATTCCTGAAGGTTATTCAGTAGCATCTAAATGAATATTATTTTTGCTTTTAGGATGTTTAACACTGAATGCAGCATTCTTATGCAAATGATGTACTAGTATATTGAGAGATTTGACAAACCATGGACGTTACTTTTTAAGTAATCTATGTAAGCAAAAATCATCAATGTCAATGAATGAATCCTAAACCCCAGAAAGGAAATAATTTTGGAGCATTTGTGTGCCTTTAAGAGCACAATGTGTACTGATTTGGAAAGTGGATAATCCAAAAAAATAAAAAAAATAAAAACAAAACAAAAAAACAAACAAACAAAAAACTGAAAAAAAGTTCAAGTATTTACATAATGAGAAATTCCACAGAAAATAACCATCCCCACATAATTAATGCTGATTATATCCCACGCTGCTTTTAACAAACTGTACCAGATTGTATCCAGATGTCAGCAATGTCAAAGGATTGATAAATGCTTTTAAGGGTTCTTTACAGTCATTGTGTATGGCCATCCTCAGCTAGTATACACTGATGAAGGAGGAGAGAGCCAGGACCAGGTATTGGCAGGTTGACAGGACTTCTGCATTTCCTGTACTTCCGTATGGTGCTGTATTGGGACCTGAAGGAAACAAGAGAAGCACTGATTAATCTTAAAATTAGAACAATTTCACACATTACCTCACTCTCCTCCCTTAATTTTGGGGGTTATGGTCCATCGAAAACCTATAATCACAAAAGAAAAGTTAATACAAAAACATAAACAGCCAGATTGAACAGTGAAAAAGTACATTGAGTTTCATTATATGCTTTTCTCACCGTGTCTATTTGTAATTGAAGTGCATAAAATTCACTTCCGGGACAGTTCACTTTACAAGGTACATGCTGGTCATCAGAACCCCAGCTGTCTCTGCCATGCAAAAGCATGTCACAGTATACATTGGCCTTATTACCGAACACTGCCAATGAGGGTTTTAGCTGACAAAAAGCAAACAGAACTGGAGCCCAACACCATGGAGCCTCCAATAAAGGTGTATGCATAAGCATTCATCCTGAGAAAAAAACCTGCACTATACAGTACATGCCAGATCCAGCTGCACCAGGGGCAATCATGTATTAATAGAAAGCCTTCCATCTGGCTTTCCGCAGAGCTCATGTTAAAAAGTAGTATCTAATTAACTCAAAACCAAAGGACATAGTCTTGAACATGGATATATAACCATAGCTATTTTTAATCAGCTGTAAAACAGCCAGAAGAAGGATGACCAGTTTATATCCAGGGCAGTGATAGACAATGGTGGCTTTTCTTCTTTTGTCTTGTACTAACACTTATTTAATAAATACAAGTACATTTTCAGAAAACTTGCACTTGGGTCAAAAATGCGGCTGAGGACCCTCAGGGTAGTTCCAGAGGTCCTAATCAGACATTCAAGGTGAAATGTATTATATGGTTTTCATGTACAATTTAACACATTTTCAACTCTTCACTTGGATGCTCCCATTCACCTGAACAGATGGTACAACTGAATTCCTCTTATGTAAAGTGTGCAAAAATGGTTGGGACTGCTAAATCTTATCTATCTTCTTGTCTATAAAAATGTCTTGTTAACTATTAATTTGACATGTCAAATTATAATAATAAGTCTATTCCCATGGGGTCATCCTTGGGTTTGACCAAGGGGCCAAGACTGGGCTTTCGTTTTGAAGCTCACTTCCTGGTTGGGCTGGGAGCAGCAATTGTGCCGTTGCTCACTAGCGCCACTGCGATTGGCTCCAGTATAGGTCTTTCACCATGTAAGTCAATGGCAGCAATGTGGTCAAAATACTCAGTCAATACATTTTTCCCACAAAAAAATGTAATTGCAATAGGTGCCTTTCCTTCATCTAATGCCTCTGCATGTGCTGATTTTTTTAAATATTGTGTCATTTGGACAGGGTATTAACATTTGTACAGGACCAATCAGAGAGACAGGTTGAGTCCTCTTCGGCTCCACGGAACAGACGCAGTTTGTACAAACGGGCGGCGAAAAAGACATCCGGATCCAATTCCAATTCAGTTTTTACAAGGCCATGGAAAGTCAATGGGTGACGTCACAGTGGCTTTGTCCATATTTTTAGTCTATGGTTTTGACATGGAAATACCACAGAAAACAAAATGCTATGACTAAATAGCTAGATACAAATAACTGAACAGAATTTAGTCGTATTATATTTTGCAGAATGCTTTTCTATTATTTACAATATGTGTGTTTGTGTGTATGAATTCTTTTTATGTGTGTTTTGACATTGAAACATCATGCATAAAGGAAGGATTTATTGTAGTACATATCCTTATTCCTTTTTTTCCATTATATTGGTTGCACTTTTAATAACTGCTGCATAACTGATGGCATTGTACATTGCCAGAAACTCCATTGCAAAAGCACAAGTGAATGTCTTAATATCCATTGTAATCCACATTTAAGGGCTATTTTGCCTGTGATTTATTATGACTCCATCTGTGGTGTGAACAATAGCAGAAATGTTCTCTCGGGAAAATAGATCCTTACAAACTGTTAGCTTTGACAGTGTTGTTTGATGTGTCAATACAAAATCAAATGGAAGGGGAAAGAAGTAGAGAAAAGAAGGAAGATATTTCAAATTGTGACGGTGTATGAAAATGCAGGGGCAGGATCTGAGAGAGAACAGAGAGCTGCAGACCACTTCCTCCCTCATTTTGCTTCCATCCGTGGCAGCGGATAATGACACAGTGCTGCTGTTCTGGGGGAGTGCAGATGGTAACCATGGAGACTGTTCAAATCCTGCATGGTCCTTTTGCTGGAATCCGAGGACATACTGCGTAATAACTGTAACAAAATAATTCAGGCTATGATATGCCCCAGTAGTATATATGAACAATTCTTTTCCTTTTAACTGAAACATAAAATGCCAGTTTACTGAAAGTTAAGGGAAATGAGCATTTCCCCCCCTTGTTCAGTTGTA
Organism: Synaphobranchus kaupii; assembly: GCA_029718625.1. Taxonomy (NCBI): domain Eukaryota; kingdom Metazoa; phylum Chordata; class Actinopteri; order Anguilliformes; family Synaphobranchidae; genus Synaphobranchus; species Synaphobranchus kaupii. The sequence continues at coordinate 106,406,924 of CM056377.1, read as the reverse complement.
CAAAGTCAACTGTATAAATACCAGATCTACATCTTGAAAAATGAGCTGTTTGTACTAAGTGTAGCAACAAGATGATTTCATCCTATACTAGAGGTAATTAAGAAATTAGCTTATATTGCCTAGTTCTTTATAACACTTCATTTTGAGCTGGTTTAATGTCCCACTGTGTATTTTCCAAATGAGCCTGTGTATTTGTGACTGTGTAGGCTGTAACTTGCCATTTTAATTAACTCCACCAGCAGAAATCGACTGTGACATGATGGCTTAGGTTTTAACATGACAGAAAACTGGGAGCAGGGATATTACAGTAGGATAAGATGCAGATTTCAGTTCTCTTTATATTGATAATTATTCATAATAAGCACAGTACATTGTGTTTTAGTTCAACAGATACTGCCAGTCTCTCTCTCTTCTCTCTCTCTCTCTTCTCTCTCTCTCTCTCTCTCTCTCTCTCTCTCTCACATCAACCTATTCTCTGAATTCTCTAAATCAGGGGTGTCCAATATTATCCTAAAAGGGTCGGCGTGGGTGCAGGTTTTTGTTCTAGCTGAGACACCTGATTCTACTGTGCTAAATCAAAACCTGCACCCACACCAGCCCCTTTAGGATAAGACTAGACACCCCTGCTCTAGATATGTACCTCTGCTGAGGACGGTGAGGCAGGCAAAGGCAAAGCTAATTAAAACATAATCAAATTAATTGATTTGTCAGCTCAAGGGATACATGTCTACCCCTTGAGCTGAGAGTGGAGAATATAAGTGGAGAATATAAAGGTTGGGAAATACATGTGAAATCCTGAGAGCATTGACAAAGCTTAATCAGAGTAGGCAACTCATTTTTAGCCACAACTTTGCTTGACAAAAGCTTTTTTTTTATTTTATTTTTTTTTAAATTTTTTTTTTTTTTTTTTACATGTCCCTAAGACTTTTGCACAGTACTGTGTATTTAGGCTAAATACTAGAGTTATGTGCTAGATAATGCATAGTATTTACTTAGTACTGTTGATATCACACAGCAAACAGATGCACTGCAACTAACTATCTGCCTAGCTGCCAAGGTTCCAGTTTGAAGTGATTTACAATTTCCATTTTGCTTAATGCACATGTGAACAAACTGCATTGAATTTTCAAAAGCTTGACAAACAATAAGGTGTAGCATTTTTATAAAGTTTATTAACTTAAATTTGTATGTGTACAATGCTTCAATGTGTGCAATATTTCATATTAAGCACATCAAAAAATGTAACATTCCAAAGGCACATAAATTCACAATTATAGCACCATAGTTATTGTCTTCATTGAGGCATCAGATTCAGTACAGTGGCCAGGACTCTCTCCTATCTGACCAAATATTATTTGTGCCTGACCACAAGTTAAAACCGACTTTCCTGTCAAAAAAACAAACATGCAATTACCTTTCCAACAGCCTTGATAAATTGCATTAAGAACTCCACATTTATCTGCACACTCTCCTCACATTTTATGTCTCCCTCAAATACATATGCATGAAGGCTCACCTGCAAAACCAGCAGCTCCAAATGTTCTCACCTCTCATGTGTGGAAAATGCAAGTGCAAAATTTTAGTAAGATTCTTTTTTTCAGACAGACATTTAATTACACACGGAGATGCATTATCAGTCCAGATATGGTCAGGAAACATCCATGTCCATGGACAGTAACAATGACCACTATATTATTTTATGGGACAGAAAATAAATGTTATTTCCTTGATGAATTAGCTCATTTTCCCTGCTTATCACAATAATTACAAATAAATGTAAAATTAAAGGACAGCTTCGTTATTAAAGCCCCAGGAAACGAGAGCGCGTACAATTTACCCGGGTCACTTGAAGACTAAAGCGGTTGTCAAACAGAAACGGATGCGTCAGCTCAAGTGAGAGGCGATGTGTTTTCGTACAGAATGACTCACTATCAGATACCGCGTATGTGTGTCACAAGGTAACCATCACAATACCACTGACACCAATCACTCATTTCTGTTTAACGATAGGATGGAGGACTCATCAAGTCCACAAACCCCTGAATATTTATGAATATTCTCGATGGGCACTCGAGATCAAATGCGGCGGTCTGCTTTCTACACTTTCCTTCATATCCTCCTCTGATGGTTTGGCATTGATTGCTTTTCTTGCACGTGTTATTGATGTTATTTCTTTCAGAAACCTTTCCAAGTTGCCAAAAAGCAAACTATTGTAAAACTGACAGAACGTGGCCACTTGTCAGTTAATATAGCTCTGCATTTCTCTGTGTCCTCGTTTAACAGCTACAGTTGAACACAATGATTTATACTTTATAATCTACATAGAAGGTAACAAAACTAGAGAGCAATAAAGATAAAGACGGACTAAGCACACACAAAACTGCAATTTTTCCTACTATTGTCTCAGATAGGCATTGGAAGTTTTTAAGAGCTGTTTTTTTTTTTTTTTTTTTGTCCAGACGTTGTGCCCGGAACATGCAATCTGCTGTCAGTATGGCTTCCCCTAACCCCCAGAGGGATGTTCCTCGCTTGCCTTGAGCGACGAGTTCAACGTCCTTGACCATCAATCAGTGGCCTCCTGTCCCCTAGCTGCCTGCAGAGATGCCCAGACATAATACACATCTCAGAGCTGAAGCAACATCTTAGCATGCTGATCCCAGCAAGTCTGTGGAACCACTCAGTGCTAAATCATTCCAATCAAATATCAACGTCTCTGTGGGTAATAAAAGGCCCCCCAAATCTCACATCAGTTATGCGTTACCAGTTATCAGTTACCGCCCTCTTGTCACAGCGTAAAACAGACTACTGTTCAACTGCCTGAATGGTGTGATCTGTTACAATTGCATGTACAACTAAGAACCTTAAAACCGGTACCAAGGCATTTTTTCTCTCTTTAACTCTTTAACTACAGTATTCAGAAGTAATGCACTATTGTGGCCTACTACTTTGGGTGTTGTGATGCAGGGCTGGGGAGGGCCGCTGCATCACGTGGTGAACAGACAGAAACAACTCAAAAGAAATGTTGGCTTACCGCCTTTTAATTGAGCTATTAGCTGAAAATTACCTAAATCTTATTAAAGAACACAAAGAACAATATTACAGCTGCAATATTGTCTCTGCCAAAAATTAATGCAACTCTGGATAGAAATAAATGTTGTGACGTTGCATAAGGTTGTCGAAACAATGCCACGAATTAATGCACACCGTAATCAAAGGTATCCTGCATAGCAGTCCAACGAAATATTAGAGTGCGCAACTTTTTCTTTGGCCAGGCATTGTATTTGAAAAACAATTTTAAATCTCTTTAAAGAGAAATTAAGAAGAAAAGCAAATCCTAGGTTGACTCTCCTTCTTGAATGCACTGTCAGTTTGTAGTTTGGCTTCACTGTACATGCGTTTCTTCACCACTGCCATTGCAGGAGCTAGCTAGGTACAAATGCTCTGCTGAAACAGCTGATCCCACCCCACAGGTTCTGTAGCCACACCCACCCATCCCCACATGGAAAATGCCCAGAAACATCCCATATCGTAGAACAATATTATTTATATTTATGATGATGAGTTATCCTGCCAAGATTCTGACTTTTAAATGCTCCATGTTTAAATGTTCAATGTTTCATAGATTTTCATGAATTCGTTTTTAGGCTGAATTATGTGTTGCGCTCAATGGTTCGAGACACTTAAGAGGCTGTCCTCTTTAAATTTACGCTCTCTAATGTTTAAATCGCCTTGACTAATTTGAGTG